>QLNU02015360.1:170714407-170730274 GCA_006491805.2 Dysdera silvatica | reverse complement strand
AATTACACCCCTTTCATGTACACAAACATAAATTTATGATAACAGAGGATTATCTTCAACGTGTGCAATTTTGCCGATGGTTTCTGCAGCAGAGTGCAATGCAGCCGGATTTTCCAACACATGTCCTCTTCATGGATGAAGCCTCATTTACAAGAGAGGGCATGTTTAATGTGCACAATACTCATTTTTGGGCAAATGAGAATCCACACGCTACATGGCCAGGTGCTTTTCAGCAACGATTATCTGTAAATGTTTGGACCGGTATCGTGAACGACTTTCTGATTCGGCCATACCTTTTGCCAACTCGACTTAAAGGAGAAAATATTCCATTTTTCTGCAAAATGCCTTGCCATAAATACTTGAGGACATTCCACTCTCCATTCGATGCAAAATGTGGTTCCAGCACGATGGGGACCCAGCCCATTTCACTCTTCACTTGCGCAATTATTTGGATGCTGCTTTTGGACAGTGATGGACTGGCCGGGTCGACCCGTGTCTTGGAAACCGCGTCCCCCCGATTTATCCAGTTTGGATTTCTTCTTCTGGGGACACTGAAAACCATCGTATACGAGACTCCAATTGCTACTAATCAGTATCTCATCATCAGATTTGTCGCCGCTACTGCCATTTTTCGAGAAATACCTGGCATCTTTGAAAATGTGCATCATTTAATGTGTCGACGGTGTGAGGTATGCATCACTTCTGGTGGTAGTCCGTTTGAGCATTTATTGTACAAAACGTAAATAAAATCGTTACATTTTTTTGAGCAATTTCTAGGATGGTGCTTAAGCACGATATATTCGAGAACATACATTGACAGAAAGTTTTAGTTTCAGCGTTTTATCTTCGTATTTGGACCTAATTTGTAAGGCCGCTAAAAACTGATTTCTTACTGCACACACTACGATTTTAAGCAGCCCCGGACGATCGCCCCCTCCCTCCCAATGCCGGCCCTACCCATGAGTGTTTAAGGGTCGATGAAAACTGATTCCATCCATTGTACATACAGTACATTTTTTTTTTTGGTCTGGGATTTTACCACCTCTGTTGAGAATTACGTATGTAAGGGTGGCCATAAGCTAATTTCTCAGTACGCGCACTATAATTTTTAACGACCTCGGTCGTGTCCCGGCTCGTCCCCCACCTCCACACACGCACACTAAGGCCGCCCCTGCCTAAGATATCTCTTTTTCCAAGATGTACTGCGCTTTACGCTTTACAATTCCGGTGAATTTAACAGATTTTAGAAAGTCGCCAAATAGAGAGAGAGAGCCCGAGGTCCGTTGGCATTAAATAATTTTAGAAATTCTTGAAATGGCGCATTTTGCCATATGTGGTAACCTTGAATGCGCTGGATGCGAACACTAAATTCACTGTAGTGGCCAAACGGCTAATTTTAGGAAAAAGTGACTGAACAAAAATTGTTTATTTTCATGTCCTTTACCTATTGCACATGATTGGCAGTTCACAACTGTTTTTCAATGTGATAAAAAATGCAGTTTTATGCTTATTTTCACTAAATCGTAACACAGATCAGGATCAGAAAAGGGAATTCTTGATTTTTTGTTGTCTCTGCTGTATTATTAGGTCAATTACTTAAATTCTGTGTGGAAAAAATATTTTAATTGATGTAATTGGTGACGTAGCAACAAGCTGGACGTGAACAATAAATTGACTCTGCAGCCATTCCCCTCCGTTTCGAACATGGGGATATCGGCCAATATGGTTCATTTCAGGCGCCTTATCACCCTTAAAAATTTTCCCTCGAGTTTAGAATCACCCTGTATAGGATGAAAAAATCTTTAAATCTTTAAAAATTTATATCACCGAAAATAAGCCGCATTGTGACGAATGCCGAGACACGTATTTCTTTATTGCGGCCCTGCTTTCATCAAAAGAATTTCATCAAAATCGGCGGGCACTCACTGTGGGTTCCCCTTGTTAGTGTCGCATTTCCGCAAAATTCTTGAATGCATACTTTCTGGTGCTTTTTAGGATGGTAGAAGTTTTATTATATATATATATATATATATATATATATATCATCATCATATTCAACCATTATCTATCCACTGCTGGATGAAGGTCTCTCCAAATGCTTTCCACACAAGTCTATCCTGAGCAATTCGCTTCCACGTCACCCCAACCTGTTTTCTTATTTCATCCACCCATCTAGTTTGAGGACGTTTTCTAGGTCTTCGGTGGTCTCTTGGAATCCAGTTCAGAATTTCTGTTGTCCATCGTTGATCAGTTCTTCTTGCAATATGCCCAGCCCATCGCCATTTCAGCCCTTTTACTTTAACAATGATGTCCTCTACTCTAGTTTGCTCTCTCACCCAAGTGTTTCTTTTTCGATCTCTCCTAGTTATTCCAAGCATGCACCTCTCCATGCTCCTTTGCGTTGTCTGTAACTTTCGTATTGCTCCAACTGTTAGACTCCATGTCTCTGATCCATAAGAGAGGACTGGCAATACACACTGGTTGAAGACCTTTCTTTTTAGACACAAAGGCAATTTCCCCTTCAGGATAAAACTGTTTCTTCCAAATGCACTCCAGCCAAGTTTAATACGTCTGTTGAGTTCTTTCATATTAGCAGTGCACACAAAAACACTTACCGATAGAATGAAAGGTCAGCTCTGTTTATGCTCTGTTTATGCAATTAATTTCAGCACACGATTGTGGCATTTTTTTTTTTCTTTTTTCAGAAAATAAAGTTCAACGGCCGAATTACCAACACATACGACAATCGTTTTTTGCTACCAAAATGACTGTCGGCCAAGTACTCGCTTGACGTCACCCACGAAAGCTTATCACAATGGGATGCGCCATCTAGGTCTCTTTTACTATATCTATGGGAAAGAGTAAAAGCTCAATCATACATACGAGGCTATATCGGTATCTTTCTTCTCGTCGGTCAACGAAATATCGCAGTATGCAATGTATGACGTATTAAAAATTTAACCAATCACACACTTAATCCGTGTTCCGACGAGAAGTATTAACGTAGGTTTTTAAACGCCATTTAAACGTGTTATTGCTTCTTATCGGTAGTTTTAGTAAAGAGATTGTCTTTGAAAACACTTCCGATTCTTCAAATCTAGCAATTCTCTGTAATCATGTTTTCTAAGTTAAGAAAAAAGAAAGTAAAATTACCAAGAATAGGACCCTATGTATTTCCTTCTGTTATTAATACCTGTGGTTTCGGGAATGTACTGCGTAAGTACAATTTTATATCTGTCCAGTATATCGTAAAATTGGTAGAAATATTTTTTTTTATTATTAATTGAAAGAGTGGTAATTTAAAAAAATTTTTACAATTGCTTTTTTAAACAATATGAATCCACATGCTACGTTTAACTGCTTGTTTTAATAGTTTGATAAACGTTCGTTGAAATATAACTTTGTTGTAAGTTCGGTAATGGAATTAAATCATGTTCTGAATTCGCCTTAAGAAACATGAAATAGATTTTGACACCGTGCTTCAGGAAATTTCAGCGGTTGATGACACTAAAAACTTTAGTGAAATTTGTCGAGCCTTTACTGAATATATGTAATTTTCATAAAATTAACAAAATTTAAGCCTGGAAATATAAATTCAAAGAGAAAAATCATTTCGTTTTTATTTTACTTTAACGCCCATAGATAATGTTAGTTCCATGGTCGCAATATCTTATTAAACTACTTTGCATTTTAACAACTATAATCTTATGTGGTAAGTTTCATTGTAAATTATCATCCTTATTAATCCATAAAATATGTGATGGTATGTTATCCTACAGGATAAGGAACAGGGACTATAGTATAGTTGACGACGTGCTTGCTTTTTTTTAACCCTGCAGTAGCGCAGTGTGGTAACGCGTTCGCCTAGTGCGCCGTTAACTCGGGTTCGACTCCCAACGGTGCAAAGAATGCTTACTCAGAGATCTCATAAAGATCACACTGCTCACTATAGTCAGGGATTTGATTCCCCAGGCCTTAAGAGGTTCGGATTCCTCAGAAAACAGTAGGTCCCGGCGCAGCATGACCATTGTAGTCCTTGAGCCGTAAAACCAAAGTTTCTAAAACTCTACTAAACATAATTCATCAAGACATGATACATGAGAACGCCCTCAAAATGAAACTCGCTGTTCCGAAACTCGTATTCTTACGTTCCATTGAAAAAGGTAACCGTAAAGCCCAACAAAAAAGACGTTAAAAATGAAAAAAAAAAAGTTTTGCGTGATTACGCGTATGAAGTGCGGGGCCCTTCTAGAAAAGATGCCCCTCTATCACCAAGCCTTCCAGCAGACTGACCCTCTCAGGGAGCAGCTTATTTATTAGTTACATTTAATAAAATAAGGATATTATAAAACATTAAATATAGCACAGTAATAAAACACACCAAAATCAAATTAAGTAGTGGTTAGAAAAGAAACATTTTTGCAAAACCATAATTGACACAATATGATCAAAGCATCAACATGACGGCAAACCTGACTTGCCGCAAAATCAATTTGGCGAATTTATTTCCGCCGGCTCAGTTGCGACCATCGATTCTCAATACGCAATTCCGGCGAATTAAACTGAATTTAGAAAGTCGCCAGAGAGTTGGACGTCTGTTGACATTAAATAATTTGAATTCTTGAAATAGCGTATTGTATCCATTTGCGGAAACATTGAAACGCTGTGGATGCAAACACTAAATTCATTGTAGTGCCTAAACTGCTAATTTTCAGGAAAAAATTCGCTGAATAAAAAATATTTCGATGTTCACCTGTTACACATACTTGGCAGTTCCCAACTCTTTTCTAGTGTGTTAAAAAAGGCAGTTTTAGGCTTATTTTCACTATATAGTAACACAGATCAGGATTAAGAAACAAAATTCCGGATTTCTTTGTCTCTACTGTATTATTAGCTCAATCACTTAAATTATGTATCAAAAATTGTATTTAATTCATGTAATTGGCTACGTAGAAAAGACATGGACATAAACAGTAGCTAGGCTCTACAGCCAAACCGGCATCTATGCCGACACGGGCACATATATTACATATGTATTTGATGTTCTCAACAACCCTTCTAACTTTGTCGGTAGAGTTCAGGACGACCCTGAATTTCCATTTGAATGGAAAACGTTGACATGCTATCACGTGCTCTGCGATGATACAGTGGTAGCGCGTTCACCTATGTGCCGTTAATCGGATTTTTACGCCCAAAGTTGAAAAAAAATGTATGTACTCCATCCTACGATGACGCAATAGTAACACATTTTTCTACCGTACTATTAACCTGGGTTTAACTCCCATTGGTTTCTTAGAGTGCGTGCCATGGCGCAGAATGACCCTTTGTCATAAAAATTCAACCAATGCCTACCGTTTTGCCCATTCTAGTCAGATATTTCTCTTGGAAGAAGAGGTTTAAATTCGTCGGAAAACTGTTGGTTCAGGCGAAGCATGACCTTCGTTGTCCTTGCGCCGTAAAAACACAAAGTTCAACCGCATGTCGTCAGATTGTGGCACGCAGTTGACTAGATGTGTCGCCAACATTGCTGGCCACAAGTTTCCTTTCAATTCTTAACGCTGCAGATTTTTAACCAAAACATCCTTCTTAGTTTAAAATCAGATGAAATTAAATCTCGATAAATCGAAGTGTGTAAAAAAAAAACTTCGAATCATCGAAACTTCCGGGACATGTACAAAGTTTTATTACTTTGACTCTTATCGGAAATTTAAACTGATTGAGCTAAGAATTTCCGAGGTTCCATTGTTATTTGGTATGTTTAAGTATTTTTAGCCCACACACACTCGCCCAAATTTAAAGCTTTAAATTTCGCTTTTAACGTACAAATGTGTGTTCGTAATGTTGTCTTAGGTGACCATATTTGGAGCAGCATTCTCATTGCTGTTCTTTACCTATAAAACATTAAAACTGCAACCTAAAAATAATACTGTGAGGATTAGCGTCTTGGAGGACTGAAATGGTTGGTTTTAGCTTTGGTTATGTTTTATGACGCAGACAGCGAGGGTCATTCTGTACCAAACAAGTAGCGACCGCGCATTTGATTTCTAAATGAGAATAAACTAAAATGGCGATTTCAGCTTTATTTAAAAAGACAAACCCGCAATTTTTTGGGTAAAGCTAAATTGAAAACTGAATTCTTAACAGCAGTTGTCTAATTTTATTTGGTTTACAGTTGGCCTTCATGAAAATAAAGAAGACTCGATCGCTGTAAGAGTAAAAGATACGAAATTGGAAGACGTTTATGACGGATGTGATATAACGAGGATGTATCGAGCTATCAAGGCCTTAAAGCATCCACATATCATCCCGCAGTAAGGTTTCCACTTTGTAACTACTGTTCGTTCATGAAAAGCCGATGGAACAGTAAAAAATAACGGGAGGTGATGTCACGAACGATCTATCTCATTACAGCAGACGACGACTCCATTTTCAGCACTTGATTTTGGCGCCGACAAGCGTTCACCAACAAGAAGCTTTGAAATTGGAGCTCTCCTCTGCTCTAATGAACTACCCCGTTTGTGACGTCACCTCCCGTTATTTCTAACTGTTCCATCGGACTTCTTTTCGTGAACGAACAGTACTCTGCGTTCTACGATGGCGTAGCGGTAACGCGTTTTGTCTATCTTGCATTAAACGAAGTTTTGACTTCAAGAGTATTGTAGCTAACGCACCGTTTTCTGCTCATCCCGTAGTCCAATTCTTTAACCAGCGAGCAGGCGCTTCCACACCCCTACAACTTGTGAAAAGAACCGTCCACCCTTGCTTCTGAAACTGGCCAAACTCTTTCCTGTTGCCTTCAAAGTCACAATCTTTGGGGTAGGGTGACAAAGAGAAAATTCCACTTATTGTTCCCTGTAAAATTGGACGTTTTTAATGAAATAATGCTATATAATCAGATGGGGTGCAAAGCACCAGGGACGCCTGCTCGCGAGTTAAGAGCAGTGGAATCTGCTTCCGCAAAATCTCTTCGATGCTCTCGTAAACAGCATAAGCAATCGCTGCAAATTTTGTCTTTCTATCGGGGTAATCACACCCTTTAATTTTTTCCTCCAGTATGTGGAATTTTTTTAATGTACAGTTGATATCTATTTTTGTTCTTGTATTTAAAATCTTAATTTAAAAATCGTATAATCCTTTTTGCATTTTGAGATAAAGATTTTATACAAATTTCATGCTTTATCATAACGAGAGGCATATACATTTTTATTAATTATCCTTGAATTTTTCACTCCAGTGTATCGTTAAACTTACTAAAGATTTGTAAAAATAAATCACTAGTAGGCAAATTTTACTAAAGTCGGACCTATGCCTAATAAGAAAGATTAACAAGGCAATACAAAGTTTCACCAGGAGATTCCATAACTCTCGCATCTTTCACAACACACGTAAGTGTTAAAAACAGTACACTTTGGGAGCTAACACTTCCCTTTGTCAGTGAAGGAAAAATGGAGGGGGGGGGGAACCAAAGTTTATTTTCCTACATGTTGGAATCCCTAGCTGGGTGAACACCTCGCGTAGGGAATTCCCAATCGAATTTTCCCCATGTTCAGAATTCTCACCCGGAGGAACCCTCCCCCTCCAGATTCTACCAACTCGGGGTTTGGTAAAAATTCTGTAAGGTTCTGGTAGAAGTTTTGAAATATTTATGGCACGATTCCGTAAGTTTCCACGTGCAAAGATTGGTATAGTCCGTTCGCGGAAAATTGACCAGTGGTATCGTTAGAATTCACGGGAGCTGACGTCACAAACGGGTTGGTTCATTGCAGTAGAGGGAAGGGCGTCATTTCATAACTGGTTTTTCGCGCAGACACGTCCGCGAAATGACTCCCTTCCCTCTACTGTAACCAACCAACCAATTTGGGACGTCAGCTCTCGTTATATCTAACGAGACCAGCAGTCAATTTTCCGCGAAAGAACTATACAGACAGTGGAATACATTAGGGCTAGGATAGCCATCGGTAGTTGTTTCCAGAGCAGTCAGCTTTGTACTGGTGTAATACTAAAATGTCATCAATTGAACTAATTTATGCGGATGTCGATGTATTGGTTTAAATTGCATCATTAGAGCTCATAGGCATCCGTGTATGTTTGCCAAAGTAGGGGCGGATTGCTTTTAACTAATTTTTTTTTTTATAAAAATTAACTTTAAGAAATGCGTATTTGCAAGCGATAAGAACAACTCGAGCCCCCTTATTGTCTATGCGTGCCTATACTAGAGTTGCAAAAAAATGTGTACGATGGAATTTTGTAGTTCCACACAAATGGAAGCCTTCAAGTATTACGTAAGCAATATTTTGGCCATTTTAAACCTCCTCCTCCTGGTAAGCAAAAATTAACATTGGCTAACATAGGAAAATAAACACAACAGCAACCACCCAAAGGTGCTTACGTAATACTTGAACAATCCCAATGGTCTTCCTAAGAATTTAGGGGTTTATTTTTCAGGTTACCTTTTTTATTGGTCTCTCCGTTGATAAAAAAGAATACTAATATAAACATAACATAAAAAAATTGGTTAAACCATTGATAAATGCCAACCAAACATAGAAAATAAAAAATGTGAAAAAAACATACGCGGGCGAAAAAAAAAGCTAAGAAGTTACGTAAAAAGATAATATAAAGGATGTGTAAGAGAAGAGATGAGAGCCGAAGCTAAGTTTCTAGCTGAAGTAAACTACTGAAGCCGGTGAAGAAAATGTCAGGACAAGTTAACAATCGGCAGAAATTTAACTTGTTAGTACTTCGACTGTCGCAACAAATTCTGTCGGTAGTCGACTGGCGGTGGTAGGTTTCCACACGTTAGTTGCATGACATCACTAATCATGTGATCGGCTATCGGCACTTGTTGCACGTGGAAACCCACGGTAAATCTCCCAAGATTCCAGAAAAAGCTTATTACCTAGATTCATCACATTCTGATTTACAATGTTCGTAGTTAATTTTTCCACTGAAAAGGAATCCTTTTAAGAAGCACCACTCTCTGGGACTCTACAGAACTTTCACATCAGAATTTGTGGAATCAGGGGGACTTATAGCTTTAAGAATCGTGCGATAAATATTTCAAAATCTTTCCGGAGTTTCGCCAAACTACAAGTTAAGTGGCCATCTGGTATGGCTATTCCTCCAGTTGAGCATTCCTGACATGAAGAAAAACCCGGCAGGAAATTTCCGAAGCGAGGTTCCCCCCAGATAATTCTCAACATATAGGTGTATAGACTCGTAACTTAAACTTAATTTCTCTATTTTGCCTCCCCTCGATAAAGGTAAATTCCGAAACGCCTTGGTTCTAAACCTTACGCCAATGTCGAAATCAGGCACGGTGATTATTAATGGGAAACCAAAATGAATTTTTTTTGCAAAACAAAAAGCCTAAATGCAGAGGGTGGTCACACACATTTATAACGACATTGACAGCATAAATAAAATACAATATTTTTTTTTCTAATGTATTCTGATAGCCCTCTTCTTAAACTCTTACATTACATCTAGATTTCTACGGTAGTAGAACTTTCTGTAAAGTCACAAGCGGAATTTTGTCCCATTCCTCCTCCACAGTTCATCCAAGGTAGTGGATCAGTGTTTTGCAAAAGCTTGTTTTAAAAGGCCAAATGCGTAGTAATCCATCGGTGCTACATCTAGAAACTTGGTAGGAATATGGCTAACTGGTATTGACTTGGTTCCAGTTTTTCTTATGTTTTTTTTCTAGAAATGCGGTTGTACTTTTGGAGGTGTGGCTGCTCGCTTTGTCCTGATGGAGTTCAACATTTTGAAAGCCAGTAGGACACAGTTTCGAAATACCCTTTTAAAAATAGGAGTTCGAACATTTTAATGTGTAGTTGATTTTGCATTTTTCAACTTTTCTTATTTTTAATTTTCCGTTACAAGAAATGCCAGCGATAACCATAAATCCTTTACTGGAAGTTTCTTTGCTCCCTAGGCCCTGCGGTGGCGCAGTGTGGTAACGCGTTCTCCTATTGCGCGGCTAATCCGGGTTCGACTCCCAGCAGTGCAAAGAACGCTTACTCAGAGATCTCATAAAGATCGCACTGCTCACTGTAGTCCGGGGTTTGGTTCCCTAGGCCTTAAGAGGTTCGGATTCCTCGGAAAACAGTAGGTCCCGGCGCAGCATGACCACTGTAGTCTTTGAGCCGTAAAACCACAAACAAACCAAACCATCTTTGCTCCCTTTCAACCAAACTTTTGAGTCTCTCGGGCCTCTTTTTCGATAATAAATCGACTTTTTTATTACAATTTAAATACATGCTTTGTCAATTGTAACGATTTTTTCCATCTATTTCCGACTAAATGACTTTCATATAACAATCTACATCTAGTCCACTCAGAAACATGCAGAGATAGAAAACAAACTATACTTTTTGTTTTCAAGTCTTTATTTTATTTACAGTTGCTGATGTATGCGAAGCAGACAATGAAGATGTACTATTTTGTTTTAATTAAAATCAAATCTTTTTCATAGTTGCTGATGTATGCAATGCTTTTGCAATAGTTCTTTGAGGTTTTGGATTTTCTTGTAAAACCATAGACTGCACTTTAGAAATGTTAGAAGAAATACGAACCATTTTGGGATATTTCTTTTGGTTTGTTTTTCCTCTTGACATTAAAGCCTGGCAAGTTTTTCCCTTTACATTAATAATATCGCTTATTTTATATTTTGAAACTTGAAAACCATGCTTCTTGCATCGTTTTTTAATTATTGAATATGAATATTTCTCTTCAAAAAGGGCAAATGTATATAGCTTTCAAGCCACAGCTTCTTTTCACAGCCTACGCCATTTCAGAGGGCAAACTAAGTTCTTAGTCGCAAATAATTTTTCACTTTTCAGGTAAAAAACATTTTTTAAATTAAAAAGAGGCGTTATAAATACAAACACCCCCCCACCGTATTAGCTAAACTAAAATGTGTTCCAAAATTAATATTTCAAAAAGGTTTTCGAAAAATGAATATAAAAGCTTATTAGATTTTATATTTAATGGATGCTAATAGATTCTTGGAATCGTTTTAGATACATGTGTATAGTCAGTCCCTGGTATGTTATCGATATAACGGGCTATGCGTCTGAGATGACTCTTATATCCTACTTTCCTGTAAGTGGGCCACTTTTACCTCATTTAAACTTCTTGCATTAAATATGAGCAGCCTAACCATATGCTAAATCTAATTTAAACTTGTATTTAGGAAGACTTAAATGATGCACGTCGAGTTTTTCGGCAACTTATGTCAGCTGTTGATTATTGCCATCGGAATATGCTTGTTCTTCGGAATATAAAACTCGAAAACATTCTTGTAGATGAAAGATTCAACATAATGCTCGCAGATTTTGGTAAGTTTCATACAAGTCATTCACTTTATAAATGCAATACAGCCCTTGTACCAAACAGGTTCAAGCCCCAAAAACTATGCATTTGAAACCATAGTAAGTTACTACTGGTGCTAAAAATTAAAAGGTATACATATACTATACAACTCACGGTGTGTATATATATATACATATATATGCACCCCTCCACTTCCAGCACACATACGGGCATTGGCCGGCAGATGAACATTCACCTAACGAAACACTTTCACTAGAGGATTTCAGAACAATTGTTACTTCGACATTAGCTTAACATTTAAAAACGTTTCGAAAGCCAGCTGCCCCTATTTCACGTCAGGTGATGGCAGGAATATTCGCTTGTACAGAAACTATTTGCCAAACTGTATATATGCACACATGTTTCTATACTAGTTCTAATTATAAGAACAGTAATTTCCATAGAATCAGATTACAGAGCCTCAATTACATTGGGCGAGTTTCAACTTCCTCAGCGAGTCTCGGTTACACACAGTAAAACTCACTTGCTCAGTTAAAATGCGCAGCAGAGCTGATCAGTAGAATACTAACAGCGATTTTTCTAAACTAGCTTTAAACTCCGTCCACGTCTTTTGAGGGTTTGTTTCAGCTCGTCAAATTAAAATTAAAAAAGGGCGAGTAGAGAGAAAAATAGCCTACTTCTCAACTTCACTAGCCGAACGAGCGGGTAGCGAACTAGACAACTTTATTACACTGAGCGAGTTTAACCCGTAAGCATGTGCGCGGATTAGAGGAACGCGCTCAGTGCTTTACACCCCATCTAATTATATAGCATTATTTCATTAAAAACGTCCAATTTTACAGGGAACAATAAGTGGAATGTTCGCTTTGTCACCCTACCCATTGGCGCCGATAGCTTAAAAATATTGGGAGGAGGGGCAATATGCCAGTAGAAGGCATTTTGTTTGAAATTGAAGGGGGATATGGAACCCTAACACCAACATTGGAGGGCGGGTCCCCCCTGTCCCCCCCGCTAACGGCGCCCGTGAACCTACCCCAAAAGATTGTGACTTTGAAGGCAACAGGAAAGAGTTTGGCCAGTTTCAGAAGCAAGGGTGGACGGTTTTTTTCACAAATTTTAAATTGTGGGATGTGAAACATCCCGCGTGCCTGCTCGCGTGTTGATGCAACAATTAAATTGTCAGCGAGGAGCGAGTCAATCTCTGAAATGTAATTGAGGCTTAAGCCAAGAAGTCCTGCGATGACGCTGTAGTAACGTGTTGACGTACACAACCATGGACGCCCATAGACTGAGCCCCCCCTAGCCGTTTAAAAATTTGATTCGCCAGAACCTGCTACGCATTTACTTTCAAAAGTTTTATAGTCACATTTTAAAATAAGGTACTTTTTAGCTTATTACGAATTGTCAAGCAGTATCAATTATTTTTGTAGCATTTTATTATGTACAAACGTTTGACAGCCTTGAGCAGAAGGTAATTTTTCTCAGCTCCCTCTAAAACTGCTCATGGGCGCCATTGTACACACTAACGAGCTGTCAATCCAGATTAAACTTTTAACGGTATCCCGAAAAACTGTAGTCCGAAGGCTTGTTACTTAACCTTAAGAGGTTGGTTTCTCGGGAAAATGGGAATTTGATGCTTACGGGGACGTAATTGTAACGCATTTGTCTGTCGTTCCATTGATTTGGGTTCGAATCCCACAGATCTCTTGAAGGGACAAGATGCCCAGATGTGTGCTACATGTAATCGGCCATTAAATGTTTTATAAAGTTGGCGCCCTTCAAGTATTATGTAAGCATCTCTTGGGGGAGGGGTTGAGATTTGCTTATTTTTTCAGACAACTTGTAGGGGGATCTGAGACATGCTTACCTAAGACACAGAATATAATAAAACTAGCACAGTCACAAAGTAACAGCCGTGACAGAATGGCCATGTTTGGACGTACAACACTCTATGAGTAGAAGGTATAAAATACACATAATCGTAGTTAAATATTTAATTATTTAAACCAGTAGCTGTCAACCTATTTTGGGTCGGGGGCTCCCTTCTAGGCTCCCCGTGGCACACCTAACAGTTTTAGATTACAACAAATGTACTTTTTAATAAACGTATTTTATCAGATACTACATATTATTTGCTTACGACATAAATGTTAATAAAAATAACTAGAGTTTATGCCACCAAAATAGCTTCTAACGTATGGAAACTTTTAAATGCGATAATTTTGATTACTTTCTATAAATAAGCATTTAATATTATAACAAACTTACTAATAAGTGCTCAATATTACAATAAAAATGTAAATAAGTATTATAATTTGCATCACACGTTGCATTCTTATTTCAAACTTGCACCAAAAAGTTAGAACAGAAACTTTGTGTTGCAAAGGGGGGGCATTTGGTTATTCTTTCACAAGGAAGGGGAGTATAAAATTGTCAAAAATGTGCTTACGTAATATTTGAGCAGCCTCTTCGTATGAAATTTTAAGTGATTATTATTTTACCTTTTAACTACAATGATTGTATCCATTGTGATATTTTATGGTTCTAAGAAATCCTTTTTAGTAAAAAAAAATTAAAAATTTCTCGTTTTATTTTTAATGTGATTTTATATTGTAGAAGGTTAATTTGCTTTCATTTTAAAACCGCTCATACTGCCTCACCTTGACCATGAATGGCTCTTGCACAATGAAATTCAATCAACTCCTTACGGTGTTGTAGAACGCGTGTTTTGCTTCCCACATTATTTCGGGGTTTGGTTTCCTAAACAGAGGATTGGATTCCTGTGAAATTTAAGCGCTGCATGCATGACCTTTGCATCTTCTCGTGCCGTAAAAATACGAACTAACAATTGGTAAAACCATTTATCTATACTGCTGGGTATTTGTTGACTGACAAACGTCTTTCACCCAGGATTCACGAATACAGAGCAAACACTTGTCGCCGTTCTAGCTTTTAAAAATTCATTTTTCCCCATAAAAAAAATGCTACTTAACATAATAGGAATATTGTTCATCTAAATATGTAGCAAATAGATTCGTGTACATAAATTTGTCCTAATCATATTAAGATACCTTCAATAACATCTTGTAAAATCTCACATAGAAATTATGCAGGGCTATTTTAAAGAAACTGAACCTGTAATTTAATCAAAATTGCTAGTTTCGCTCGTTTGCAATGTATAAAAGCATCGTATTCACGTTAGTGTTCGCAAAAGATATTTATTGCAGTGAACTTCAAATTTTGATCCATGGTTTTTCTCTCCTTCAGATTTTTCCGTAATAATGGAAGATGGAAAATTCGTCAAGGGAAGTGGTGGTGGCACAAAACAATATACTGCTCCCGAACTACTTACAAACACGTAAGTTCTAATACGCGATCTTTTAATAAAATTCGTTTTTAATTAAAGATTAAAATGATATATCTTTCTGCATGTGTCTAAAATACAAGATCGCATTTTTATGATGACATTTCTAGTTGATCTGTTTCGTTAAAATTCCATTTCACATTATGTCAACGTTTATCAGAAATTTTAGCGTAATCTTAGACTCTGAAAATATTCTCTAGTCTGGAAATTCATTCTTATTTCATGCGCGATTTCCATTTTAACTTTTGCATAAAGTATATTTTTTTTATTTAAAACTATACGTTTAACCTCAGCTTGGTTGGCGCAGAATAAACCCTGCCGCCCCTGTGTCATAAATTCAACCAATCAATTTATTAACTCTTTCGCAAATACACCAAATGCGTTCTGCTGGAAATAAAAATTCTAAACTTGCACCAAATTACAGAAAGGCAATTTACATGTAATTAAATTTTAAAAAAAATGGCATTTTTAATGAATTCTGAAACCCCTGTAAAAAGCGTGTAGCTACGACCCTGCGTGCCTCACGGGCAAAATATAGCCCTGCTAGGCCATTTTGGAGGTCCTTCGCGACATTCAAGTAATCTCCTAGCGCCTTCCTTTAGTTTAATTGTTCGCATAAATTGTATTGGGAGCAACGATCTTGCGTTAACCTTTGTACACGGAAAAACTGCAAAAATTAACACTGAAAGGTACGCAGTGCTTACGTGTATTTTTTTTTTTTTTTTAAATACCTTGTATTGATATCAGAGGAATAGCTACTAAGAAAAGCATATATATTTGTATACTACATTTGTTTAATAATTAAATTTTTTAACGATATATTCAATATGTTTAAATATAATTTTGCATGTATTAAACATTGTGAACACTTAAATTTACGCCCTGCGGTGGCGCAGTGTAGTAACGTGTCCGCTTAGTGCGCCGTTAACCCGGGTTCGACTCCCAATAGTGCAAGAAAAGCTTATTCAGATCTCACTGTAGTCCGGGGTTTGGTTCCCTAGGCCTTAAGAGGTTCGGATTCCTCGGAAAACAGTAGGTCCCGGCGCAGCATGACCACTGTAGTCTTTGAGCCGTAAAACCACAAACAACGAACTTAAATTTAAGATATGAACGTTTAATTGACTATGCGGGCCACGGGTCCTCTCTTCAAATACTTCTGCGACCCA
>QLNU02015360.1:170698378-170708975 GCA_006491805.2 Dysdera silvatica | reverse complement strand
ACCAATGGTTTGCTTCTCTAGTTAAATTAATCGATATTAATATTGATCCTGCATTTCTTTTTGCATTTCTTTTTCAACTTTCCACATAATATTTTGCTCTCTCTAATTTATACTGAACGAATTCTGCATTAAATGTAACCCTGAAATACTTCTTTTTTTTGTAATTTTATTTCATTCGACGACTTCCTTTCCTACAGAATACACTAGCTTTCATCAAAATTTCTTCACTCACATATAACGAGTTTCAGCGTAACTATCCACGATATGCACCTGCTGGAAGTCAGTAATTAACATATATTTTGTTATTTATTAAAACCTTCAAAAATTGCACTTTGTTACTTTTCTATTTTGTGTGTTTAAGGGGTTTATCTTGACCTCAATGAGATTTTCTGCATGTTTGCCCTTTGTTTGCTCAACAGCGTAAATAGAATGGATATACCGCCTCTTACATTTCTGACCGTCTTGACCATTCCTACAAATTGCTTCCTATCTGTGCCAGATTAGACACCTATAAATTTAGTTTCTTTCCCAATACTAACCGAGACTGGGATTCCCTGGACGCAGGAATAGCCTGCGCCCCATCATTGCCTCTATTTGTCCAAACACTATCACGTGCTTAATATTTTTTATTATGATTATAATATTGATTTACTACTTTCATTCTGCCTGGTCAATTTTGCTCACGTCTGCCTCCAGCTTAGGCTGAGCAGGCCAATGCTGTATTTTAAAATAAATAAATAAATAAATAAAATATACTCTTATCCCTGCATTTGCCAACTCACGATTATGGTCCAAGAAATGGTATTAAACTTACAAGGGGGAACCCACAGTAAGTGCACAAACTATTTCGATGAATTTTTTTTTTTTTTGATGAAAGTAGAGCCAAAATAAGGAAATGCGTGTCTCGGCATTCGTGCCAATGTGGCTTATTTTCAGAGATATGAATCTGTAAAGATTTAAAGATTTTTCATCCCATATATGTGAGCTTAAAATAAGACATCCTTTGCAAACTAATAGGTAGCTTAGTTGGTAAGTTACCGGCCTAGTGCTTCGTGTGTTTGCGTTCGATGCCAGTGGAAATCGATCATTTTTTTTATGTATCCGTTTTATATATTTATGTATTTTTATTAGTAAAAATACTTTGCTTACAATCGAATTTTTTTCATAAACTTACTTTAATAAAATTCATATTTACATATTTAATTCTGTGATACTATTTTTCGCAGTTATAATTTTTACACGAATTTTAATTTTTAATTGAAGAGTTGTAAAGGTACAAAAAGTTTAGGAGTTAGCTGTAAGTTTTTATGTGAATATAACTTTTATAAAATTTGCGTACTCATTGTCAACCTGTGAAGGGATGAAATTACACCAATAATGCAGTTTTGTTTTATTTAAGGATTGAAAGATTTTTTTCTGAAAACTTTTAACAATTCCATTAAATAAAAAAGAAAACTGCGTTAATTCGTCTTATTTTGTCATTATTAGCCTTTGCAGTCATCCTCTATTAGCATCTATTACGCCTAATATTTTTTTAAAATATATTTATCTATTGAAAAATGTATTTTTAGTATGTAATATTTTATTTTATAACATATAAACATCATTTTATTTTTATAACATATAAATATCATTTTATTTTATAACATATATAAACACCATTTTATTTTATAACATATATAAACACCATTTTATTTTAAAGCATATATAAACACCATTTTATTTTATAACATATGTAAACACCATTTTATTTTATAACATACAAACATAATTTTATTTTATAACATATAAACATAATTTTATTTTATAACATATAAACATTTTATTTTATAACATATAAACATTTTATTTTATAACATATAAACATTTTATTTTATAACATATAAACATAATTTTATTTTATAACATATAAACATTTTATGTGCATCTCATTTATGTGCATTTTATTTATACAGAAACATTTTATTTTATAAAATGCAATCAATTTTATTTTAAAACTGACTGACGTGAACATATTTTTTGTGTATCACTATCGGAGGTGTCGGAATTGTATACTGGTACACAGTTTTGGATGATAATTATCATAAAAACAATAAAAACATAAAAAAATTCTACAACGTGAGCATTTTATAAATGAATTATTCGAACAACTGATTTTCTTTGTCTAATATCATCTGGAAAACAAATACCATCTACATTTTCAAAGACTCTTCTTTCGTTTGTTAACTTTGCAACAAACCAAGAGTACTGTAATGTATTCTTAAAATTCGGCGCCGAAAGTTGATTGTGAATAAGTGAATGGATCTTCAAAGCATCTATCTGCTCGCGTGTTTAAATGACTATTTTCTTGTAAGATTTCAACACAATTTTGTAACCTTTTAATGAAATTTTTTACTTGACGGAAGAAGTACACATCACGAGGTTGACAGTATGGGGTACAATGAGGTGGAATTACTTCAACAGTAGAAGAAGAGGTGCCGTCGTCATTTGTAAAAACATTATTAAAGTGTGCTGGATCTACTTAACTACATAACAGGCTGGATGGCTACACCAAAACTTTTTCTACTTTTCAGCTTTTTAATAATCAACAATTAAAATTTGAGTAAAAATTATCACTGGCAATAAGCGTACAATTAACTTAATTACATAAATATGAATTTTATTAAAGTAAGTTTATGAACAAAATCCGATTGTAAGCAAAGTATTTTTATTAATAAAAATACATAAATGAACATGTAAAAAGGATATATATTAACAACCGATTTCCGCGGGCATCGAACGCAAAAACACGAAGCGCTAGGCCGGTAACTTACCAACTAGGCTACCGATTGGCTTGCAAAGGACGTCGTATTTTAAGCTCATATATATAGGAAGCAAAATCTTTAAAAATTCATATCTCCGAAAATAAGCCGCATTGGCACGAATGCCGAGACACGTATTTCCTTATTTTGTCTCTTTCATAAAAAAAAAAATCAAAATCGGCGGGGCACTCACTGTGGGTTCACCTTTTAAGTCTACACTAACCCAATTTGACAAATTTCCACGGAATGGGTAGGTAGGTAGCAAATTTCAAGCTTCGCGACCCCTATGTTTCTAGATCCGCTCTTCTGTAGAGGTAACCCTTTTGTCTGATAGTTCACAAAATCAGTTCGAACTCCGATAGTATGGAACGCTTGTTATTTTTTCCTGTAAATCCGTTCCCCGGGGTTTTATTCCCTAGACGATCGAGGTTTGGATCACTCGGAAAATTATAGATCCTGACTCGGAACATAATCGTAGCTAGTGCTTGCACAATAAACCACAAACTGGAAAATATTAATTTGAATGCAGAAATTGTACTTCGAATAGATCTTGTAACACATTTCATAAAAACTAAGTTTTTAACAAAAGCAAATTGAAACTTTATAATTTTGAAGACCTAAAGCAAAGGTCATATGGCCCTGCGATGATAATGCGTTCGCCTAGCATGCGGTTATCGCAGGTTCGACTCAAACTGTGCAAAAATATAAGCTTACAGACTAACTGCTCACCGTAGTCTGGGTATTGGTTATCTAGGCCTTAAAACTTCGGATTCCTCGAAATTATAGGTCTCGCACAACATGACTCTTGCTGTCCTTGTGCCATAAAACTCAAACAACCCATAGTCAAGTACGAAAGAACGGCAGGCCATCTTAGTTTCTAATATAACATTTTACTACTTTACCGCTTGCAAATTAATTGTATGTACGTAGAGAAATCCCCAAAACGGGAAGCGAATCGCGTAAGAAACTTCAGCCTTACATTCTCTTCCGAAACTTTCAGAAACTATTACGCTGAAATTAATGTATTTTATTTTACACAAATTGTAAGTAACTTTATATAAAGAGAAGAGAAACTAAGACCTTCTTTCTTTAGCCAACTTTCAAAAGCCTTCAGATAACAGGTATTTATACTTCGATGCTTTCTATGTATTTTTTACCTTTGAGACTTTGTTTAAAAACAAGTCCTAGCGCTTAAATGTGTACAAAAATTGTCTATGAACCTAAATTTCAAAATTTTTTAATATCTTCACATACGTATAGACTGCGTTTTGTGTATTTTAACGATTATTAAAAATCAGTGATCACGATGATTCCATTAATTTTACTTACCGATATTTTTTATCAATGCTTTTACGATTAATATTGACGATTTTGTTTCTAAGAAGCCATTTCTTTTATCGAAACGGTAAAACACGAATGCCGCAGGTACAAAACTTGTAAAAGTTTTTCAATAGCTGCAAGCCTTCTGGGCAATATCCGAACCACACAACGGGTATTTTGAAGCGATGGTGGAAAGAGAGGCTTTTAGCAATATGGAATGAAACATCCCGTGTTAAAGCAACTAGTGAGTAAAAATAAAAACATTCGTGTAGTAAATCAAAGTTAAGAAATTTGGCCCACGCGAAATGGATTTTAACTAAGGAGTCATCCACAAAACCGTCGAGGTTCTGGAGATTTAAGGATTCGAAAAATTAAGTTTAAATAATTACATCGGCCTGGAGATAAATTTAGCGTAATAAAATTGGAATTAGTGATATAGTTCAATGTCCAAGAATGCTGCGCTGTGGGTCATTTTGTAAGCTCCCATTTCGCTGATGTACGCTTGGTGTTCTTTAACTTCGAACAGGAAGGTCGCTCCCGTTTGGCCTCTGTGAGACGAGACACGAGTTAAAAAAAAACAACAAATTTTTGGATTCCTCAGGTATTACCACCCGGAAAAGTGTCTTTTTAGGTTAGAAATCCCGAATTTATTGATCCGTGGGAAGAAAGTTAACTCGAAATCAAATTTCTTGAGAACAGAAGCAAGTTTCGAACTGAAGCCAGGAACGTAAGGAAGACAAATCTGTGGGTAACTTAAAATATCCAGAGAGCGGCAAATGTACTGTGAGGGTTTTTCCCCCATAAAGTTTAAAGTATTGAAAGTTTTATCAATTCCGGGATGAAAATCCAATTGCTGGGAATGTTTCTGATGTAATTGAGTTGGCTGTTGCGGAATTTGATTGCGAACTATGTCGGAATGGTCCAGTTAAAAATTAATTTCTCAGTCCTTAATCCTCCAAAACCTCTACTGCTTGGTGAACGACACCTCCTTAGTTGAAAGTCACTCTGTGTAGACCCAATTTCTTAACTCTAACTTACTGCATTAATCCCCCCACACACACACTGGTTACCTTTAACAGATGGCTCAAGAGATCTCATCACATATTACTAAATACCTATTTTCTCAATTATGGCTTCAGGAACCACCATTGTGTATGGTGGTTGGATCTTACAAATAAAGTGTCTAAACTATCAAAAATTGAAAGGTAAGTTTTGTACCTGTGGCATTCATTATTTTAATAGCCTTTTGCAATTTTGTTACCAAACATCATTGCTTTTTATTCACTTCTGACTTGCTATTCCACAATGCTAGTAATTTTAGGAAATATTTGACTAAATCTCATGTATTCTTATTTCTATGTAGTAACCAAAATCATGTTATACCGTATGTACGATCTCACCTTGATTGGCGCAGAATGACTATTGCTGTCCTTGCGCCATAAAACAACCAACCAAAATCACGGGTGCAGTTAGCGGGACGGGGGCCGTCCCCCCAATGTTGGTATTAGGGTTCCATGTCCCCCTCCAATTTCAAACAAAATGCCTTTTACTGGTATATTGTCCCCCCCCCCCCAATATTTTTATGCCGTCGACGCCAATGACCAAAATTGCAATAAAACTGAATGGATCCATGTCCAAGGCGAATTTAGGATGACAAAAGTTTGTAATTCTCATCGTTGAACAATAATTTTGTATCAAGTCTTATATGGTTAATGAAGACCATATCTGTTATGAAGTTTTTCAGGCTAAATCGTTGACTATGAGCTGAAAAAATTTACTTCGGTCCAATCTTCCATGAGGACGTAAATACACTATATGCCCAAAAGTATCAGGACACTTTAGATTTTTGTTTCGAATTTCTAAAAAACTACTCTGCCAATTATTCTTTGACTTTGAAGATATATAGAACATACTTAAAACATAATCTCCAATAAAGATTCTATGACTTGTGCATTTAGGGGACCACCCACATATTGACAAAGTGAAAAAATATATTGATCACCCTGTATCATAAACAGCTGGAAATTATTTGTAACTTTCAGAAAATATTTAGCCAACTAAGCCTAATGCCTATATATATTTTTGTAAAACAAACATGTATATTCATGAAGATGGAAATGTTTCTTTAAGAAAATTCAAATTTTGTCACAAGTTTTTTGCTTATAATTTCCATAATTTTCAGTCAAATTTCACATTTGTCAAAGTACAAGAAAAATATTATACTTAAATTAGAAATTAATATATTGAATGCACGATGAGATATGAGCATTTGAAGAAAATAATTTTTTACTGCGCATGCGCGAAAGATATGAATAACTTTCTTTCATAATTTTGTAGTCAATAGTATAGGGCAACTTAAAAAAAAATACCAGTGGGATATCTTGAAAATTCAGAAAGTTATTGATGATATAGTGAGCCGTATTTCTCTAATTCTCTGAAAGTAGCTAGATGATAAGGGCTTTTTCTACAAATTGTCATATTCCAAACACCCCTGTTCTGAAAATGAAATATTCCAGATTTATGCAAATAAGGACCAAAAGTATCCGGACACCCCTCTACGTGGTGGATTCTGTTAGTGACGTCAAATTTCTAGCTCTCAGACAAGTATAAAAGAAGTCTGACGAGTTAACAATTATAATTTCAAAGCTAGAAAAGTAAAATGGGAGGAAAGGGCGAGCTAAATGATTTTGAACGTGGTGAAGTCATTGGTTGTCACCGCTGTGGAAAATCTGTTCGTGAGATTTCTGTGATGTTACGAGTGCCCCGTTCCACCGTTAATGATGTTATCGTAAAGTGGGAACATACGGGGACTACAACGGTGCATCCACGACCTGGTCGACCACTTCGTCTAGTAGACAGGGAACGCAGAGTGCTGAAGAGAGTTGTGAAAGCGAACCGCATGAAATCGACGGAAAATCCGATTGTGCGGATTTTCAAAAAGCCTCTGGATGCAACGTCAGCACAAAGACAGTTCGTCAGGAACTGCAAAGTCTTGGTTTTCATGGCCGAGCAGCTGCATATAAACCAAGCATTACCGCAACCAATGCCAAGCGTCGCTTACAATGATTCAAAGTGTGCAAAACATGGAGCCTGCAGCAGTGGCGTGAAGTGTTATGGAGCGATGAATCACGGTACACTATTTGGCAATCAGATGGTAGAGTCTGGGTGTGGAGAATGCTGGGTAAACGCTTTTTACTTGACTGTATTGTGCCGCAAGTTAAGTTTGATGGTGGAAGCATAATGGTTTGGGGTGGTTTCTCATGGTTCGAGCTTGGCACTTTAATTCCTTTGAAGGGAACTCTGAAGATGGAAGGCTATCTCGACATTTTAGGCAGTTCCATGTTGTCTACATTGTGACAACAGTTTGGAGTGGGTCCATTTTTGTTGCAACAAGATCGTGCTCCTATCCACACAGAAAGGGCTGTACAGAGCTGGTTTGCTGACATGGATGTTGAGGAATTGGACTGGCCTGCTCAGAGCCCAGACCTAAATCCCATAGAACACCTATGGGATGAATTAGAACGTCGACTGCGAGCTAGGCCAAAATGGCCCACATTGGCGCAAGAGCTGATTAATATTCTTTTGCAAGAATGGCATGCAATTCCCACTGAAAAATTCCAGAAACTAGTAGATAGCCTCCCCGATAGAGTGGCAGTCATCACTGCAACAAAAGGTGGTCCCACTTCATACTAATTTTTGACTTCTTGTTGGTTTGTTGTATTTTATGGCGCAAGGACAATGGTCATTCTGCACCAAGCAAGGTTTTTGACTTCTGTAAAGGAGAAGCAAAACATGCAGGTGTCCAGATACTTTTGATCCTTATTTGCATAAATCTGGAATATTTCATTTTCAGAACAGGGGTGTTTGGTAATTTGGAATATGACAATTTGTGGAAAACCCCCTTATCATCTAGCTACTTTCAGAGAATTAGAGAAATACGGCTCACTATATCGTCGATAACTTTCTGAATTTTCAAGATATTCCACTGGTATTTTTTTTAAGTTGCCCTATACTATTGACTACAAAATTATGAAAGTTAGTTATTCATATCTTTCGCGCATGCGCAGTAAAAAATTATTTTCTTCAAATGCTCTCATTGTGTATTCAATATATTAATTTCTAATTTAAGTATAATATTTTTTTTGTACGTTGACAAATGTTCTGTAAGTTTCGTGAAATTTGACTGAAAATTGTGGATATTATAAGCAAAAAATATGTGACAAAATTTGGGTTTTCTTAAAGAAACGTTTCTATCTTCATGAATATACATGTTTATTTTACAAAAATGCACACAGGCATTAAGCATAGCTGGTTAAATATTTTCTGAAAGTTACAAATAATTTCCAGCTTTTTATGATACAGGGTGATCAAATATATTTTTTCACTTTGTCAATATGTGGGTGGTCCCCTAAATGCACAAGTCACCGAAACTTTATTGGAAAGTGTGCATTCAAGCATGTTCTATATATTGGCCGTGTAGTTTTGTGGAAATTTGAAAAAAAATAAAAAATCCAAATTGTCCGGATACTTTTGGGCATATAGTGTATAAGAATATATTTAAACTTGATCCAGTTAAGTGAACCCTTTATTTTTGTTCTCCATCCCTCCGCTGAAATTAAACAATAAAATGTAGTTTTACAATCATTCTGTCATAAGAAATTCAGAATTGAAATTCCGTTCTGTCGTCTATTTAAAATTTAATTTGCAAACGAAGTCTTTGAATTATCTTTAAACAGTTTTAATTAGTGTGTGAATATATGAAGCAATACTTATGCTCAAACAAGGCGTGAATCATATCTAGTGTTTTCTATTTCCTAGTAATATGTAAATTGATTCTTAGGTTTGAAATTCAGCGATGATTACGATCCTCAGAGGATCATGACTGCAGTGTACGTTTCCTTAAACTTTCTATCCTTGGTAAGCATGATTATTAATTAGTTCTCCTTTATGAATATTTCCGCGTTTAAGAAATAATTACTTTTACTCGACTTCCTTCTGGATCAGTTTATACACTGGTGTGCAAAAATTAAGGACGAGATGGAAAAAGTAACATAACAGCGGAACGAACAGGCAGAACCGACCGAAAGACCAATCAGGAGACTGCCTAGGGTCCTACACGGTAGGGCATTTGCGTATACGCATCATGATGTAATGTGGGCGTGTGGGTAGGGTATAAAGCGCTAGAGCGGTGTTCGCGCAGATTTCAGTGAAAGCTATTGCACAGTGTATATCGGTTTGAACGACGGCAAGTTGCTGTAGCAGTGCGAGATATTCAACAGACAGCCCCGTAGACAACATTTGGATGATTTTACTGGAGGTCGAATCATTGGAAAGTTGGAAGAAGATCGAAGTGTGACGAGTGAGGCCGAGGAGTTCGTAATCGCACACAGCATCGTGTCACGAGCATGGACGGCATTTCGAACGACAGGAACAGCTGTCCGAAGGTTTAGTGGTGGTTGTCCACGAGCAACCATGGCAAGGGAGGACCGGTATCTTGTTCTACAGGCGAGGAGAGATTGACGACTTACAGCGGGTGAAATCACAAGCCACATGAAATACACTACTGGACAGCTGCTATTGCATTTTACCGTAGATAATAAACCTACTGTGTGCAGTCTCTTCTCTCGGCAAGCAGTATAGTGTGTGCCATTAAAACCTACCCATCGGGGATGACGTTTCTGTGGTGCCAGGAACACAAAAATGGGGAGCTCAACAAAGGAGTCGAGTGCTGTTTACGGATGATAGTCGATTTAGTCTCATTAGCGATTCTGGATGTCTATACATCTGGAGAGAGCAGGGAACACGCAATCACCCCTCCAACATGGTCGAAAGGGACCGATTTGGAGGTGGAGGAGTTCCGGCTTGGGGAGGCATAATGCTTGGTGGCTGTATGGAGCTCCACATCTTCCAAGGAGGTTCAGTCACTGGCGATCGCTATTGTACCATAGTTCTCCTTCTTCATGTCTGTCTTTTCCAGGGTGTTGTGGGTCCAGAATTCCTCTTCATGGATGACAACGCTACACCTCATCGTACAGCAGCTGTCTGAGCTGTTAGAAGATATTCATCGCACAGTGGCCCGCACGGTCTCCGGACCTGAATCTAATAGAACACGTGTAAGATGTTTTCGGGAGATATCTGGAAGCACGTTGCCATCCGCCAGCAACGATTCCGCACCTGCGACTGGCGCTAAAGGAGGAATGGTCCGTGATGCCTCAAGAGCTTGTCAACAACCTCTTACTGAACATGAAC
The DNA here is from genome assembly GCA_006491805.2 of Dysdera silvatica. NCBI lineage: Eukaryota > Metazoa > Arthropoda > Arachnida > Araneae > Dysderidae > Dysdera > Dysdera silvatica. The sequence goes on along the minus strand of QLNU02015360.1, from coordinate 170,698,605 downwards.
AGATGGTGTACATCCTGCATCGCAATCAGGGGTTATCATATCCCCTACTGAAAACTGTTTTTCTTGCCTGTCGCATGGACGTTCGTCTTTTGTCTTACTGAAAAATGGGTTTCAGCACAGGAAGTCCTTTGGATTCCTTTCTTGGTCAGTATTGTTCACCTTTTCCTTAATCTTACATCTTGGAAATATTATGGTATGCTTTGTACCCATTTGAAACACTGGGATGC
>QLNU02015360.1:170684768-170698278 GCA_006491805.2 Dysdera silvatica | reverse complement strand
ACACTGAATTGCCAAAATCTGTCATTTACCACTACAGCGTGGAAAGCAATCATTGTATAGAATGAGTGATGTTTTCTCAGATGATTGATGAATTTATATATATATATATATATAAATACTTTCCCTAGGCATTGTATATAATACCTAGGCATTCTATAGAATGATAAATGCTATTTTGGTAAAGTATGAAAAAGGCTTTTGTTGAAAAGATGCAAGTGAAAATGTAAAAAGTATAAAATACGGGATTTTTCTACAAAAAAAGAAAAGTACTAGTGTTGAACTACTCGTTGCTATAAAGTAGACTAAAGTGTCATTTCGATGTGCAGTCAACTGCCTTTTTCATACAAGAGCATTTCAAATTTCAACACTTTGTCTTGAAAGCACCCCTTTCCTTTTTTTTTTTTTGTCTCTTAAACAGTGCACTATCTTCAGGGTCGTAGACAATGTTGACTTAGAGATTGGAATGTCCTTTTGACGTGCTAAAGCACCCAATGAAGTTAAACCAGATTGAACCTCCTTAACAATTATCCTTGTTTGGCGAGAGGTCAGTTTAGCAGACCTCCCGGGGGATTTTTTTGTACCGTAAGCATTCTTTAATCAAATAAAATTATTCACCATATTATGAAATCGTTTCGAACTTTTTGCTATTTCTCTATTCAACTTTCCACATTCATTAAAAGCTTTAATTTGACCTTTTTCCTTTTCGATAAGCTGATTTTTGTTTTTTTTTTTTTTTAATTTTTTTTTTTTTTTGGTTCATTATTTCGTTGTTATACTAAAAGTAACAGTTAAAAACACATTCTACAGCTCAGTGACGTCGAAAGCACATGTCAGGACGCAAATTTGCATAAATGAGAAATAATCACACGGTATTTTGGAATGAAATCTAAGGTGGACCTATTATTTTGCAACACATCAATACTAAAAAATTTCGCATTTCTTAAAAAAATCATTTTCTTTTTAGCATATTTCACTGTGTTATTATTACATACTCTAATACGAGACCACTGAAATTTTTTGGGAGATTATTTGCATATTTTTATGAAGAAAAATTTATTTTTCTGGATGGACCTATAATTATGCAACTCACTGTATAACTCCTTTAAATTTGCTCATATTAAAAGTGCACAAAACAGTTTACTGTATGAGCGGATCAATGAATGATTCTGTCCTTTTGATATAGACTTGCAGAATCGGTCATTGATCTGATCGATGATTTTTGTTTTTTTTTTGGTTTACCTCTAATCCAAATGCAAATATAATTTTGCTTTTTCGATTTGGAGTTAAACATAGACTTACTACTTACTTATGACAAATCGGTGAAGTGCATTTTACTGCTGCTATTTTGTTCCCGAATTGGTATTCCGATGAATCCAATGACTGATATTCGGCTATTCCTGTATTCCATTCATCCGGTGAACGTCCAAAATCTAAAGAAATCATTGAAATGCATAGAAAATATTTGTAAAGACTTCGACTTTTAATTTTTTTAAACACTATATCTTTCTGAAATGTTTTAATTAAAAGAGGATGCCATTTATATGTTGTAGAAAATTCTTAGTTGGCTAACGTTTTTTATAGGCTAAATTTAAATACACTTGGATGGGCCTGCAAGGTGGAGACAGCTGGTGTGAAAATTAGTCATGATTTTAACTACGCTTAATTACCATCCATTGTTGTTATTCAAGTATACAATTTTCAGCAGGGGCGCCAACTCTAAATTCTAAAATTTAAATGTTTTTTTGGGGTTGAAGAAACCTGGCTTCCTTTATCCCTCAAAAGAAAAATATTTGGAGGGAGTGGGCTCTCCCAGAATTGATAGACAATAAATAAAGAAATGCAAATACAGTTGCGAGAGCAGGGGCGGCTTAAGGGACAGGAGACCCGGGCGGCTGTCCGGGGCCCCATTTGGATGAGGGCGTCAAACTGAAGTGAAGTTCAAATTTTTTTTAATTGATCCAACGGTAGAAAATCTCTCTAAAAAAAGACAAGTTTAAAGAAATTTTTAGAGACATCTTTAGAGAATTTCTTTCAGAGACTGTTGGCCACTTTTATCGCGTAGGCTATATGGCTCACTGTGCATCTGTGAAAATCTCCTGTTTTCGCCGGATGCGTGGGGCGCGAAAAAGCAATCCGTGCCCGCCCGCCCCTGTGTGAGGGTAAAGAACGTTACATATAAAATGAATCATCGTTGTTATTTGCGTATCTCCTACCTTTGGCTGACTTATTTGACTGCACGTACCGGTTCTTCCATTCAAAGCTCCCAATATTTTCTTCAAGTTGGCGTCTTTGATTTATAATTAGATTGAAACACAGCTTTATAATATAAAAGTGTCCATTGTTTCAGTCATTCTAATCATAGATTTTGGACAGTAAGTTCGAATCCCAGTAAACTTGGTCGAATGTTGCTGTGTCATGATTAGAGATTACGTTAAGACATTCGCCATTAATCATATGACTTAGTGTGTAGTCGTGAAACCAAAAATTTAGATTCAGAAAACAAGGGTTTTTTAATAAAGTTTGTATTATGAAAGGCAGCTACGTACTTCTGAAACAAGCCCGATCCGATCGCAAAAGGAGACATAAATATTGAATTTCTGAGTATATCGTGCGTGACTTAGGAATTCTGGCAATTCTCCGTTTTTCACGCTGTTGGTTATCTATAACGAAAAGAAAACAGGAATTAAAAATACCTTCACACCAGTGACGACAGGTGAGTCCCGAGGAAGAGAAGGCTAGAGGCCAGTGGCATAGCTATAGAATTCGGGCCTCCACCCCATATCAGGATCCCACAATTATGCTATCTAAGGAGCCTCGACTTCCAGAGGCCCCACTAAGAGCAAGGACCCCAATGCAACTGCATTGGTTGCATTGTCACCACTGCTAAAGGCCCACCACAATAATAGTCACCGGATTGGACGCTGAGTCATAGCTCTCTACATACACACATATACATATTATTAAGTCAAGAAATAGTTGTTGGCTCTATACCCCATATGTGCTTTATATGAAAACATATTTCTTGCAGAACCGGGAAACAAAACCGTAGCTAGAAGCATTTTACAGGGGGTAATTACAAGAGAGGATTTTGAAAGCTACGGGGTGAGCTTAGAATTAATTAATGTTTTTGTATAATGTATTTAATTCATTGTTCTTATACGAGTATACAAAAATATTAAATATATCTGCAATATGGACATAAAATTAAATGATGTGAATTTTAATGAGGTTAATTTTTGGTATTACACATTTTGACTGAATTTAAAAGACATGGAATAATATGTATGGAATATATAATTAATGTTTAAAATGGTTTATGTAAACATGTCATTTTATCAATAAAATCAGACTAATCTATTTAATATTAATGAATAAATTTCTTAACAAAAATTTTATATTGAAAAGTGGTAGACGTATATTAAAATTTGCAATTTCTCTTTTCTATTAACTGGATGAGAACTTAAACTTTTGTCAAAAAAAAACATGACATATACAAAATCTGCCATGAAAATCTATTTTGAATTCGTTTTTGACATTAAGAAACAATTTTCATTACCGTGGACAATTTTATACAAACAGAAATTTAAAACAGAATTATACAAAAATTTATTTGAGGAAAAATAAAACCAACCATATATTTCAGGGGGCGGGGCTGATCTCTCTTGACCCTCTCTTGGATACAACCCTGCCAAGACAAGGGGTGGAAGCCCAGAGACCCGAGATCCTAAGGATCCCTGTGCAAATTTGTTCTTTTACTAAAATTATTTGCGAAAAATTTTTCAAAAATTATTTTTTAAAAAAAAAAGAAAAAAGAAAAACACGAGCTTGATAATCCGTTAGATTTTAGCTCTTGAAAAATGGTTGAGGATGGAGACTGTCAGCTAAGCTTCTTAGGGGCCCGTAATTTCTCTCACAGTCCTGATTTCTTGTACGTGATAAAAAATATTGGCTTATGAGATAAAACACAGATTAACTATAACTTCATAAGTTATCTCTTATCCTCTATTTACACATTTATTTCTCTAATCTCATAGATAAGCTTTCGTTTTTGTGAAGAACGAAACTGCTGGGTAAAAGTACGACTTAATGTAAGCTGAGATGAATTTAGTTGTAAAGTAAATTCACCTGAGTTGAAGGTGAATCAGCTGCTTGAAGGAATAAGGCGACGCACAGTGGTTTACATCTGGTTCGTAGCGCGCATTAAGTCAAAAAATGAACTTTCATATTTCCACTTTACTTCAGTCACACTTAAGAGTGTAATAATACGTAAACTTTAAGAAATCAATCGAAAATTCAGGAACTTCAAATACACTGTTTAAATATGTAGCGAAGAACGCGCTGTGATTAGTTGCTGTTGTTGCTCGCTAAATCAGTACCTATCCTATATACTGTGAATTAATTTTGCTATATTCACAATGGCCGATATTAGCCAAAGTAAGATTAGCCTTTTTTTAAATATTTCAACTTACGATTTTGAGCTAAAGACAAATTTTGAATGACTGTATTTTTTACCATGATGTGAGATATTTCAAAGAATTAAAAAAAAAAGCAGGTATATGCAAATGTTAGGACTGCTTTGTTTTTCGTAATTTGTAATGTATATTTCAAGTTAAGAGTAAATTTAAGTGCTCATGAGCGCTCTTGTGACTCTTATTTATTTTTTTAAGTGTCCGTATCTTCAATTGCCAGTTAGGCGCTTTTCAATAAATGGCTTAAATTGAAACATTTGAAAAGAACTGATTGTTGCAATGAATTGGAAAAGTATCTTGTCAGTAATAAAAGTATGAATAAGCAGAATATGCGTGAAATATTATTGAAATTTATCAAAAATTATATTGGAAAATGAGTTACAGACACAAAACTCAGTTTCAATCTAATAATAAAATATGGTTGGAGTCAATAATGTTTCTTGAAAAAGAGAGTAAAGTGCAAAATCCCCGGACCATTAAGATCCGTGAGGCCACATAAAAATTTGAAGATTGTGTGGCACCAGATCCAAACAGAAGAAAGTGCAAAATTTGGTACCCACTTCTAATATACAAGAACTTGCTTTTGCGACGCAGATGAGTTTATCATAATCTGGGAAACGTGTTACAGCTGCAATTATTCACGAAATTACTCAACCACACTCCTCGAAACATGCTAAGAAATATCGAATAGCATATAAATTGGTGGAGTCAGAAGAACAAACACAGACACATCGAACACCAGAAGGAGCATTATCGTTGATTGTTAATACGAAATCAAGTAAGTGGACATATTTGGCACATGGACTGGCTGAGAAAAGTTGTAACGGAAATATCAATCCCTCGTAGAATAAAATATTGCCGGCGAAGCGTGATTATTATCCAGATCAAAGTACAATTGAAATAAAAGGTATAATGATATTGAAAATAAAAGCTGAAGTCATACTCCAAGATCCTCTAAATTTGACAGTAAGACATTTATGCCAACTGAAGGAAGAGGTTTTAAATTCACTCTTTAGCACCCAACTGACTCTTGTGTGCAAATGGGGTCTAGATGGGAGCTCAGGACAGAGCAATTATAGACAACTTACAAATGCGAAGAGAAATAATTCATCTGTATTAATCATTTCACTTATCCCTCTACAATTACATGACGGTGAGGATGAGATGAAAATTGTGTGGCAAAATCCAATAACGTCTTCTAGGTTTTGTAGGGCAGTAATGTTTATTTCTTCAAAGCGATCAGTGCTCTAACTCCAAAAACCAGAAGGTATTCAGGCACAAATTGCCAAATTAAATGACTTCATTTATCAGGGAAAATATATTATTAGCTTCAAACTTACTTTAACAATGGTGAATGGCAAATTTTCTCACACCTTAACAGACAAAAATTAACCCAAATTTGTTACATATGTAAGGCAATACGAACAGAAATAAACGACTTCAAAAGCATGGAAAAAAATTGCCGAGAATAGAAGACTATAGTTTTGGTATATCATTCCTTCACTCAAGAATTCGATTCTTCGAATGTTGTCTACATGTAGGGTGTAAATTAGAAATAAAGAGTGGGCAAGAAAAAGGTGAAAATAGAAGAAAAATGATATGAAAAAAAAAACACATTATTGCAGAGTTCAGGCAGGAACTGTGTATATTGGTTGACCAGCCAGAAGAAACCTATCTTATGGCAACACGAGAACACAGCTCAAGTATTTTTCCGAAACTCAAGGAAGTCTGCAAAAATAACTGGAGTCGATGAGGAACTCATAAATAGATTCTATATTATCCTACAAATAATTTTTTGTGAATACGAAATGGATTGTGAGAAGTTTAAAAATTACGCTATGGAAACTACAAAATTATTTGTAACAAATTATCTATGATTTACATGTCATCTAATGTCCACACGGTGCTAATACATGGTAACGAAATAATTTTTCCAATAGCACAGTTCAGTGAAGAGGGCCAAGAAGCGAAGAATAAGGATTTTAAATTCATCACAGAGCGTAGCAGAAGAAAGGATTCGGCTGAGCATACAATCGAAGATTTGTGTGTTGAACTATTTTTTACTTTTATCAGACCTACTCATATCATATTTATCCCTTCAAGATATATGTCACAAAAATAAGTGAAAGCTGCATACTGAAACTGTATATTTTCTGAAATCTCCTTGGAATGTAAAGAATGATTCCTCTTTTTCAAAAAGCGAATAGATATATGGATAGTAATTACGGTTTTTCCAAGGTATTTTTTGGTTAGTTTGATATTTCGTGTTAAATATTCCACAGTGCTCCGCACCGTAAATATAATTGTATACAAAAAATTATAAAGTTCATATAAAATTAATATATATTGTAAATGTCGCAAGTGTAAATATATATTGTAATGCAGTGTATATAATGAAACATATATTACAAATTGTAGATGTATATAAAAATTAAAAAATCAATATATACTTTATAAGTGGTATAAAATATCAGCATAATTGCTAGAAGTTGGTGATGTACGATATGCATATATATATGTAAGGTGTACACATGGATATGATGTTCATATTGATGATTATGTGTTAAATCAAATAAGTAAATAAAAATGTCATTTTAAGGATAAGTTTTCAATTATTTCAAAATATAATTACTAAACATAGTTAAAATATATGCAAAAATGGTTATATTTCATTGTATTCTTTTCACTATAAAAATTAACAAAGAATTTTATTCGATTACCATGTTTTCACTAACACGTATAATTAATTCGCACTATGATCACGATCTAAAGCACTGTGCGACGATGCGAAACTTGTGTCAAAGTTGTGGAAGGTCGCATCCATTGGCGTAACTAAAGGGGAAGTTATAGATGGCTAACACGGGAACCACTTGGACTGAAACGCGCCGATTTTGATAAAAGTGGTACTATTAGACATATCTTGCCATGGGAAACAAAAAATCCATTGGAACCACTCGTCCGAATTCAACCACTCATGAATTATAAGGCGATCCGTACAATCCGTCCTCATACAACCATTCCACTAACAAACAAAAAATTCTTGAAATGTTATTTTGAATAATTTTCACGTTTTTCTACTGTTATTAATATAGCCAATGTTTTGGTGCATATTGCAATTAAAGAAATTTTGATATGGAATGGTATGAATTTGGACTCCCTCTCTGTCTCTTATAAATCAACCGCTATGCCACAAATTTGGAGATCAGTAAATAAGTTGTGCACCGTAGGACAGGGGTCTTGAACGTTTTTCAGTCCAAGGGCCAATTTTGCTTATTCTTGTACAGCCGCACTACTGTATCAGTAATATCAGGACTGAACAAAGGTGGCTCGAGGAATGCGCCCCCCTCCCCTCCCGCCGGTCAGCCTTTGTTGATAGTTTTTCCTTAAGTCCCTATATTAGTTTTGCATGCCCACCCAAAAATATTTTCTGTATCCGCCTTTGGGACTCAATATATATATTACAATGTAAAATACGTATGGAAGCAAAATACATTTACAATTCGTTTAGGTATTAATATGTAAAGCGAAATCAAACCTTTTAGCGAGATTTTTGTCACTGCTTATTTTTAACAATCCTGTCAATATCCGGTCTTATTTTTGATATTACAATCCTAAAAGTGTTTCCAAGGTGGACGTCAGTTATTCTGGTCCTAACTTTTCATTTTATCGACTTCGTTTTTGGAAACAGCTGTTTACATATTCATTGGCGGACGCCCGGGGGGTGATGGGGTTGTAATTTCCACTGCAACGAAATTTTGTGTATATACAGATAAACATATGAAGTTGTAGCTCTGTAACCTTCCTTCCCCATTGTAAATCTTTAACCCCCTCTTATAAACTTTCTACGTCAGCCTACCAGCAGATGTAAGTACTTCAGAACAGTAACGTTTTCAGAGCATGCAGTCAGATAGTGGGGAAGATGTTCATATCAGCATATTTAGAATAGAATTTGATGAGTCCTAAGATGAATTTTTTTTAAATCACTGTTGCACTGCAAATCAATAAAACTACACCTAATGCCCATATACGCTAGAAAACTAAAGTAAAACACGATCGAGGGGAAACCTCGTGTTACTTTAGTTCTATAGTGTTTTAAAATATTTCTTATGAAATATGAAAATGCCAACTGAATAAAATACATTTATTTCAGACTCAAAGGGAGCAGGGACGTCATTTTTGTGTGAAACAACTTATATTTTTTCACGAGCTGGCCGGCCGCATAAAACATGTCGGCGGGCCGCGGATTGAAGACCCCCCAGCCCTAGGATGTTGTGTCCATTTATTACATTTATCTGAGCACTTGCCCATTGATGAATTTGCCTTTCAGTGTAAAAGTGCTTGAAGCATAGGGAGTCTTCACACCTGACACATTTTATAAACAGCTGAGTTTCACATTTGTTGCAAATTTTCTATGTTAGTGTGAAATATATCTGTGGCGCAGATCTGAAGGTTGGAGTTTTAGTTTGTGTTAACGCCTTTTGGAAAGCATATTGGCGCATGTCTTTGAATACAAGAGCGAAGATTTGATTGCGAACCAAGTGATGCAATTTTAAGATAGCTTCCCTTCTAGTCAAATTCTCTTCACCGCATATGAGCCGGTGAGTTTTCGAATACTCGGTCACAAGTTTGACTATGAATTTGTAATCATGAAAAATTTCAGTATTGAGGGGCTGGAGGTACTTCGTTGTATAGTCCATTCGCTGAAAATTGACTACTGGTCCCGTTATAATTCACGGGATCTGACGTCACAATCGGGTCGGTTCATTGCAGTAGAGGGAAGGGCGTCATTTCATAATTGTTCTTTCGCGCAGACAAACGTGAGCAAAAAAACATTTATGAAAATTTTAAGAATTCATAAAAAATCGGAAATTGAGTATTACAGAAAAGTTCTTTTGGTTTTGTTCATTATTCATATTGGTCTCTCATACTATAAAGGTCTCAATTTGAGGTGCAACGGGCACTTCGAAGACTTCCCTTGTTAGTAACTTTACAAACATAATCTTTAAGCAATGTGATAGAACCATTGACTTTATTTTTTTCATTTAAAAACTTTATAATTTATTAAGTTTCGGCAAAGATAAACGATTTTCCATATATTGTATGTCCCGATTATAGTGGTTTCGATTATTGTGGTGTGTTCGTTGGCACAATTACCCACAATAATCGTTGTTTCTCTGTACTCCAACTACGTTTGAAACACGTTATCAATGCAGAAAATAACCAATTTATTGACAGGTGGCAGATTTTAATTCAATGTACAAAAAACGTACGTCTGCGTGAAAGTTTGAAATCAAGAATTATGGGACTTTTTACGATTCACATTTCAAAGTGATAAAATTGAACAATAAATGGTTTATTACACTCTGCATACCAAGGAATTGTATATATAATCATAAGGAATTGTATATATAATTGTACAAGGAATTGTATATATAATTGTACAAGGAATTGTATATGTAATTGTACAAGAAATGGTTTAGCTCACACGATGAAAGTGAATGAAAAATTCGTTTTTTTGGGTTTTTTTGGATGAATGGATGATGGACATTTGATGATGGATTTGAACGAAGTGCCGTAGTTATTTCAAAATGAATTCATTTTATCATTTTAAACAAATTTCAAATCCTTAAATAAACACATATATACAACTATTAACAAGCGTAGAATACACTTAGCTTAAATAAACTGTGGCAAGGGCATTAGAAAACAAAAACGGTAAACAAAACTGCAAGCGTAGATATTATTTTTAGAAAAATATTATAATATATGTTAATGATACATACGAAATTCTCTCTCTCTCTCTCTCTTAAATACAAAAATAGAAAAGAAAAATTACAAAATTATGCAAAAAGCATTTAAATAACTTTTAAAAAAATGTCTGGTACTTAGTCAGGTTATATTATTTTATCCAAAAACAAACATCGTTACAGTTAATGTGTAATGAACGCAATTTCGAAGCATAGTTACTATGTGTAATTTAAAAGTTTAAACCATATCTACACAACATGCCATACCACTTAAAATTGTTAGGTTATCACACGTATTGTCTAAAAATAAGTGAAATTTAAAAAGTTAAACTTCCACCCTTACATTTTATTTTTGTAAATACACAATCGATGTGAACTGGTGCAACAGTTAACATCTTTGTCATGTTTTCACTGCTTGAAAATGCTACACCCGAATATGAGGAACAAAGGCCCAATAATTTACAAAAGCGAAAAATACCTTAATTTAAAGATAGCAATAAATAGTTCTATTTCAATCTCCCTCCCAATATAATTTTCAACACAAAAATGGTAATTTATTTTTTCTAAAAAAATAGACAATTATTGAGTGCTTGTTTATAAGAGTAACTATCAGTTCTGATTGAAAATAAACAGCATATAAACCAGTTCCAGCTACTGGTATCCCAATAGTAAAGGAACAGATCCATTAACTTCTTTCAAAGTAATACAAGTTAAGTCATTCATGAGAAAGTCATTGCTCCATTACTATAATCTTAATGTAAACAATTATGCTGGCAATCTTAAAGTAAACAACTGTATTAGTCATTATCTTAATTTCATAATCGGAACAGAAACCCCAAGTAAATATTTACATAAGAGATGTGAGCGTTTATCTTCAAAGTTAACTGATCGTGACAGAGAGAATAAAAGGTCAGAATTTGTTGAAATCTTGAACTCGGTTTAAAGTTCAAAGACCATCGACCTCTATGAGCGACAGTAACGGCCGTCCATACGCAGCTATCTCTTGCTTACTACGCTTCAGTTAAAGCATTTTATTTACATAATAGTTAATTGCAGGTCCTTTCTATAAAGTGGAGGTAGGGAGGGGATTCTTTTAATCGGACTAGAGCATTTCTGATTTCTGATTATATTTCGTTGGAAATGAGAAGTGTTGGAGTCGAAACGATTAACTGCAAATTACTGGACTCTAGGTTAATGCAGCTATCAAAATATTTGAAGTATTGATTATCGAGGATCTCTTTATAAATGAGGAATTACGTTTGGGGATAAAGTGAAAACTTAGTTTTTATTTATTCGATTTTTAGTTCAAACTGGAGTCACTTTTGATTTCGTTTAATAAAACAACTGAATTATTGTTCATGATGTCATAAAACGACAATAAATTATTAAATGACGAATGAAAAAAAAAAAACATTTTTAAGCGTAGTTGGAATTTTATTAGACGAATTTCAACACGTTTCGGACGAACTTTAGCCGTCCTTCATCAGGAATACACGTTTGTCTGGCACTTTTTAACCGGAAACGTGATCTAACTGGCAACAAAACACATCGGTGAATCGGCAACACTTCGTTGTTTCTTTCAGTGCCAGACGAACGTGCGTATTTCTGAGGAAGGACGGCCAAAATCCGTCTGAAACGCGTTGAAATTTGTCTAATAAAATTCCAACTACGCTTAAAAACATTGTTTTTTCCTTTTAGTTCCTTTTACAATTCATTACAAAGTAGAAGTTAAAAGACTCGAGAAATTTGAAAAATAAAAATATTAAATTAATAGAGCAACCGAAGCAATGCGAGAAAGCAAATAACACACATGGAAATTTAATTATTATTAAACTTTATATTGGTTGTACACTAATTTATGTTTTACCAAAGTATAGATTTTTAAATATAGAATCCAGTGTTCTTCCAAACCTGAGACTACGAGGTACGTAAATGAGTTACTAACACTCGACTCTACCATAGTAGTTTATGATACGTAAAAATTTGTTTTGCGATATGAAAGAAATTTTACGAAAATTATGTTTAAATCTTTAAAGAGGAACTCTTTCCCAAGTGCGACTTTCAACCTTGACTGTATCCACGAAAACAGGAAAGTACTAAACTTAAAGAAACGGTAAAGCAAATTAAAAATAAATACATGCTTATTAAAAATGATGGACTATTTGTTCACCAAAGAATATATATTTCCTTACTTTCAATTCGTGTTTTCCAATTCGGAAATTTTTTCCTCAAAATTTCGACATCTAGCATAAAACGATCGAGAGTTCAGGAAAATATTTTGTAATCGAATTTATAGAAACGGTGATACGTATACAGGTCCGTTCTTGGGTTGGCCGCCCTAGTGCAAAACCAATATCTCGCCGCCTTCATTAATTTAATATAATTTCGCTTATAAATTTTGATATATGGCATGTTTGCTTTTATGTTTATACAATATATACATAGTTTGAAACAGTTGTCATGCAAAAGAGAAATATTTTTTAATTTTTATTTCATAAAATAAAACTAAAATGTCTGATGTATTTTTATTATTATTATTATTATTATCAAAAGGTCAAAAATAATATAAAAATGATCAGCGGCCGCCCCTGAGATATGTTACCCAGGTGCTGGAGCACATTTAAACCCCCCAGAAACGGCTCTGGTTATATATACAGGGTCAACCAAACGTTTGTATAAAAAATTTTAAAAATTCATAAAAAACAAAAAAATCATCGAATGAAAATGCGGTTTGCGCAAGAAATATTACCGAGATATTTTTTATCGCAATAATTTTTTTAGTTCAAAGGTCATCCATAGGTGGCGCTTCAGACATTTGAGAAAAATGGAATGGATGCTGTATGATACATTTGCGTCACTAACAAAGCTTATTTTGGCAAAGTTAAAATTCTTTTCAGAAACCCGTTCTTTACATAGAGTTTATTAATGAATCGAAAGAAAAACCTACCGAGCACTTAACTTTTTCGTAACAGCTTCATTTGCGTATTTCTAGCGGATGGGTTGGTGTCAGCCATGGTCGCCTCGAGGGGTGCACTTGCCCCCTTTGGCTTATGAAAAAAGGGGGAAAAGAGGACTGAATCCACAAGAAACTATAGTCCAACAACATTATTCAATTGGAATTTTTCCTGTATGCATCCCCCTTGCACACAACTCTGAGGACGCCCATGGTGTCAACGCCACCTATTGGTAACATTTGCACTAAATTTTTTTTATTGTGCTAAAAAGCGCATTCAGATAATATTTATCCCTCAAATCGCACTTCAATGCGATGATTTGGGAAAGTTTATACGGACT
>QLNU02015360.1:170659697-170681394 GCA_006491805.2 Dysdera silvatica | reverse complement strand
AGTAAAACCTTAGCAGTCAAAGTAGATTATTCATTTTTGATTTTTCCTTCTTTTGTGAGCCTTGAAAATTTTTCAAGAACAATTTTAAATTTTCTGCACATTTTAATTTTAGGGAAAAATAATGTATGCTCAAACAGTCGAAAGTCAAAAAGGCTGAAAATAGGTATATTTTTAGAAGAAAACACTTCAATACTGAAAGTTACACATATAGATTCTTTCGTTATTTTGTGTCATAATCCAATTGCATTCAATTTTCGCGTCCGATTATAATTCTATAATAGAACCTTACGTTCCTATGCCATTGGCATTTAGATCAACTTAACCTATAACACTTTTGCCAACGCTCTTTGAAAATATTAGCTGACAAAAGGAAACTAAAAATAGATTAAACTATCAGTATGATTAAAAATAGGCCATATCATCAGAACCCGTAATTGATATAGTCTTATTCAAATGAAAGTTTCCTACCTAAGCAGTCTACAATATCACATAAAATATATAATTTAGCAAAAGTCTGTTTAAAAATCGTGATAAAATAATACAGTGACAAAATGACGCATTCATTTATCAGATAATCCTTTTCTACGATTTTTCAAACAGGAACGAGTAATGACCATATATTTTTTAACTATATATTCTTTTCTAAGTATATGGATACTTTAATTGCCAATTTCATTCAAACCATTAATTTTAGTATTCGCATTCAAAAAGAAAAGAGTAACACACTGCACTTCGTATAACCTTCATAATCTAAGGCTGATATCTTTCAATTTAAAAATTTAATTTTTTATATTTATGGGAAAAATACGAATATACAAATTTGATATGTGAACTATTTCATACATTGTGATGTTAATATTTTTAATAACTCATATGATTACTCCTCAAGTTTTGAAAATTAGTACATTTTGCAACGATATTCAAAATCTCCAGCAGTTTTTGAACAATTAATCAAAATATATATATATATCTATATTTTACTTGCGACTTCTATTTAGAAAATACGATTCGAAAGAAAATGATTTTTGAAAATGAAAGTAGGATGAAAGCGGATGAATTTTCGAATGATTTTAAAGAATTGACTTTGAAATGTGTTAGAATCCTCCAGCAATCAAATGCTGTAGCCTGTGAAACTGCATTTAAAGTTAACTCTTTGCTGTCATGAATTTTTTCCTCTTCAAGAAACAAATCCTTAACAGTATCTTGTAGATACTGCATAACTTGTATTTTATATTCATTTTTGTCATGACGATGCATATGATTAAATTATATTCACCATTTTCATGAAAATGCATGTGAGCTAATTATATTTATTGTTGTCGTGGAGACACATGAGACGTAAAAGAAGAGTTTATCAAGGACGTTGGTAAGTAATAAATGTGAAAAGTGTTAGCAGGTCTAGAACGTTTGTAGGAAGTGGCACGAGTTAAGGAGTCACGATGCTTCAAAACAAAACGATTGTAGCACTGTGTGCGACAAAAGGGTGGAGGAAAAAAATACTCAAAATAGGGAAAAGTGAAACGCAAATGGATGTCAAATCTAGAATCACGACATATTATCATGAATGCTATAAGAAAGAGGAAACGGAACTGCATCTTAATAATGTTGATGAAAATTAAAGAAAACTTTTCAAAACGCACGTGCGACAGCTTTCCTTACAGTGAAGTATTTAGTTAACACTAATGAGGACGTGAAGAACAGAAAGAAGAAATAATAAACAGTTATTTCGACACTGGCGTAAGGTTTAAAAACACGACGTTTCGGGAGCCAACTGCTCCCTTTGTCAAGTGAAGACAGAAATAACACTCTGAGTTCTAATACCATTAAGAGTTTTGATTTTTTTTATTTATACACATTCAAAAATATTTATAATTTCTTTTCTTCTTACTGCAACTCTAACTACCCAGTTTTCTCCCAACCATAAACCATTTCGCAACTTTTCTAAAATGTTTCGTACATATCAGAAACATCCTCTATCGTCAGCGATGTGACTGATGCTTTCGGTCCTTTAGGCAAGAAATTATTTTAGGTCCCCTGATTTTATTAAACTAACAGGCTCAAAATTGAAGTAGGAATCACAATTTACTAACGTTCCTGGGCCTTCGTCTACATTTGTTATATAGTGATTACCCTCCTACCTAATTTACAATAATAGTGAGCCTTCTTAACGAAAGCTTCCATGGTATATGGACTTCCATTTTAATTTTAAATAGCTTTTCTTTTCTTGATTTCATGTTTCCTTTCATTAAATGCGTAGATTATATGTTACACTTTTTCCTCCTCTGTGTGTAAACTAGTATATTTCATTACTATTATCAGCAGCTGACGTAAATATTGACTACTATTGAATAGTAGTTCACTTTGTGCGTTACCTGAATTTCGTATACAATAACTGATTATATTTTAATTTTTTTAAAGTACCTTGAATTTTTACTTTCCATTTTATATTTCCGTCTACCATTTTATTATTTGTTCAAAAATCTATATTTAAGAATTGGTTAAATCATCTGAGTTAAAAGCTACAAATTAACGTAATTTCCAAATCAAGATACGTTTAAAGGCGGCCAAATTTCTTTAGATCCAAACGTATAATAAAGTTATTATATATTGTGAAATAATAAAGCAAAACATCTTTGGAAATCATAAAATATTCATTTATGAAGTTCATAAATCGATTTATGATCATAAAATATTTGATATTTAATTCTATTTTACGTCTTATGCACATTATTTTATTTATTTTATGTTAAATCTTAAACATAAAATAAAGAGGTAAATCATGAAAAAACGCAATCATTTTGAAAACGTCAATTAAACGTTCAGTATTAAGAACCCATTTGGATACAAAATAGCTTTTTCTCCCTCTTTTTGAGCCTTAATTTTTTTAATTATAGAAAATGTAGGCAATTAATAAGAGATTAATTATTCTTTAGAGTTTGAATGTTTCTCAATTGAAAGCAAATGCTTGCGTGCACGGCTTACTGTTCGATAAAAGGTCAACCTAAAAAAAACAATAAGTATTTACTTTATAAAAAATTGTTTTTCTCTGCTCAAAAATTATCTCAGAATAACAAGCAAACCGAGTATTTTCAATTCATAGAATGCTAAATTGCTGCTTATTTCAGTAATCTTGATACAAGCTGCTGACAGTTGGAAACACTAGTTCCTGATCATTGCGAACTGTCTGTTATCGGATCAATGGCGTTGACGTCTCTCAGATTCTTAAGACCGCAGATAAAAAAAAATTTAAAAAAACTGCTTAAACGAAAGACGGCGGATAAAAATCTGAAATACCTTGTACAAGAAGAAATTTTGAGTTAAAGTATATAAAAATTGTAACACCCCCCTACCCAGTCCTATTTGTTCAAATGGATATAAGAAACTTGTTATTTTTTCATTATGATGTTTTTAAAATATTAAATAATTAATAATGTATCTATTATTTTTAACATAATTTTACTGTTTTTATGTGTGCTTAAAAGTGCAATTTTTATGTTAATGCTTAAAAAAATGCTTGTAGCTGTTTCAAAAATTAATATCCATATAAAATTCTTAAATCAGTTTTCAGATTGTGTGGCGTGTATTTCTTAATAATACTCTCTTGTTAACTCATCGTTAACATAAAACATGCTTTCCTTTTCTTTCAAATTTTCATCCAAATGTATAATTTCGATTGGCAGAGTGTGAAATCTACGTATATTCTAGGATTTTTAATTTTATGCTAAAATATTATACAATGAAATCTGTCTATAGATCGTAATTTTTCGATACCCACGCTGGAGCTCAAACTCGGGCTTTCAATGTGTAGGATAAAAAGAGACAACTCACTGGCCTAGAGTCGAACTAGAGTCTCTCCGTTAGATCCGGAGCGCCTTAACCTCTAGGCCACCAAGACACAGGATCTACGCTCCCCTTCTCCGTATAAAGTTTTTATAATTTTTCGGAGGATTTTTATAGATCGTAATTTTCCGACACTCATGCTTGAGCTCAAAATAAATCTAATATAAAAATTCCCCACAAAAGACTCCGATATGCCTTAATACAGCTTTCATTTCGTAATTTTTTTTTGTTAGGTATATATACAGGGTGTCCCAAAAACATTGACCGAACTCTAATTTCTTAAATATCGATTCTAGACATATGTGTTAAATTGCAAAGTGGCATAAGAAAAGGGGTTGAATTTTATAAAATTTATTAAAATTGCAGAGGATTATTTTTTGAAAAAATACAAAATTTAAATTTTTATACAGTCCCTGTACACAAAAATTTCCAATAAGTGAAATGTGCCCCATACTCCAATAAGTTAATATACAAAATTTCAGCATTCTAATGGAAAAAGAACCAGAGATATTAATACCCAAATAATAACGTAACTTAGCAGAATGGATTTCTTATCTTCCAGGCATGTACTTATTTCTCCCTTCAAAAAGTGGTATGTCAGTTATTTTAGGTTCTCATATCTCTGGTTCTTTTCCCACTAGAATGCTGAAATTTATATTGACCTATTGGAGTATGAGGCACATTTTACTCATTGGACATTTTTGTGTACAGAGACCATACAACAATTTAAATTTTGTATTCCTTCACAAAATAATCCTCTGCAATTTTAATCAATTTCATAAAATTCTGCACCTTTTTTTTACGCCACTTTCCAATTTAGTACATATGTCTAAGATCAATATTAAAGGAATTAGAGGGGCGGTCAATGTTTTTGGGACACACTGTATATGAAACTTCATCGAGTCTTTCAAATCAAATAGAGCATCTGTATAGCAACTACTTCATATTTATTTACTTATTTTGTGTTTCTGAATGTTGCTAGAGTATTTTAGATATGCTATGAAAAATTGGCAACAAACGGTTAGTCATAAAATTTCGAATTTTTCATTAAAAGATATCCTTGAGTTTATCTTCAAGCAAACACTTATCACATTTACATATATCATATACTTAAATAAGATTAAGTTTTGACGCTCCACTTATATATGGTTCATACTAAGATCTGTGTTTTAAGTAAATGGAAAAAAATGTGCTCAATGACCCAGCGATCAAGGCATCGAGACGGTAACCCAAACGTCGTTGGTTAAAATCCATCCTGAGTACGTGACATACGTTTTTTCCTTTCTACCTGAAACACAGGTTTTAGTATAAACCATATAAAAGTGGAGTGTGAAAATCTTAATCATATTTAGATTATCCCTCCACAACCGCCTTTGTTTCTTAAATAGTTACCTTTTTGTCATCATATACTTAAACACTCAACACCGTTTTCACATTAAGCAATCCCCCCCACCTTTTCTGACAATCCCAAACAATATTTATCTATTTTTCCGTGAACTCATGCAATAGGTAAGAAAGCAATACCAACAAGTTTATAATCATTTAATTTCGTAAAATCATCACATTATAAATACGCTTAGTTTTCTAAGTCTAGACAACAAGAGTTCATTTGGGAAGATTACCGTGACTTTGGAAATGCAAACATTAGCATATTTCGATAGATTGAGACGTCCAAAAGGTTTCGAAGAGAAAATTAATTTTCTTTTAATTTCTCCATCTGTACTTTAGTAACACTTCATATACTTCTAACAAAAAAAATTTTATTATAGTAAAAATTCATTCTAGGAAGGCCTGTATACAGGATGAAGGGGCAAGTGGGGCACAGGGAAATTGGAAACTCACGAGTATAAAATAATTGCCAGTAGCGGTAGAGGATTTGGACAATATGTCACTACAAACTCATATTTGACGCTCTTCTTACGGCTTTTTTAGTTTATTGCAATTACAAATGCTATATTATTAGTATATACTGAGGTTCGTGTTTTAAATTTTATAGATGTAGAATTGGATGGGAGAGGAAGAATTTCTCCCATGCCGCTCTTTTGCTTAGGCCTAGTGGCCCTATTAAAAATTCATCACAGCCCATAGGAAAAATGTTAATGTTCATTCAAATTTAGCACATTTTTATATAAACATTATTAAATATTATACATATATTTACAAGTAGATGAAAGGGGCAAGTGGGCACAAGCATGGGGAAACTGGGGCCGTGCCCCTGTTGGCCCCTGCTTGGCTACAAACCTGATTCTAGGACGGCAACTCATACACACATAAAAAGTAAAATTAAAATTGTAGCAAGAACGGAACATACGATTCGTTCGAAACTTGTGGACAAAACTATTTAGTTAGTAAATAATAGATTATAATACTTTCAGAGCAAAACAAGAAAGAGTTTTAAAAATAAGAAACATATTTTAAAAAATTCGAAAACATATTTATTCAAGGAAACTAAATGTTGCATCCAAGATTTTAGTTCAAACTAGAGCTCTTGTCCTGCATATCTATTACAAAGTTGAATATCATTACCTTCCCTGGTGTCAGCATAATCTATTTATCTTTGGCCTTTAATGTGGATGTCAAAAAGGTGCATGATGCACTATTCGGGTTTATATTAGAAAATTATAATAGACTTTTTCCTAAAAGAAGATGTGGTGGAAACAGAAAGATCCGTAAAATATGGATGACTAATTCCATCAGACGTAGAACTGCAGTCAAAAATAGGTTGTGTTCAAAATTTATACGCTCCTGTAGCCAGGTAGATCTCCAGGTGTTCCGCTCTTATCGACATATATTAAATAGAGTTATTGCCAAGTATAAGAGTGCTTTTTATTCTACTACATTTAGCACTGGTGGTACTGTTGACAAATTAAAATATCTTAATAGCTTAATAGGGCAGAAAAATCGTCCACCTGTGATTTCAGCGTTGTGCTTCAATGGTGAAGATATATCGGATCCTGATGAGGTTCCTGACACACTAAACAATCCCTGAGAAGGGTAATAATATCTTACATACTAATAAAATTTTTATTGAGACAGCTGATAAAATAAACTCCGGCTTTGACACACGTCTTGATGATTATTATAATCTTATGGGTCCTTCTGGTGTTCTTTCTATGTTTTGTGCTCCATTTGAGTATTTTGAGATGTTTATGGCTTTCGAAGTATCATGTCTGGTTGTGCTCCTGGTCCTGACGAATTACATCCTCGTGTGTTAAAATGTGTGTCTCCAAATCTTACTCCAGTCTTGATTAGATTATTCAACCTTATCTTCGTAGAGATCAGGGTACTTAATGCGTATACAGATGCTCGGGTGGTCCCTGTTTTTAAAAAGGGTAATTACCTTGATCCCGGAAACTATCGTCCAATCTCTGTGCTGCCGGCAATTGCGAAAGTCTTTGAGAGGGTGGTAGATTTCTTGGTGAGGGTGACTTTTTCCACCACCAACGATATGGCTCAGTGGATCTTCCTTCCACTTCGGCGCTCCTTTCATTTATCGATAGGATTAGAAGAGCATTGGATAAGAAGCAATATACCATGGAAATATTTTTTGATGTTAGAAAAGCATTGGACCTCCTTGACCATGAGATTCTTTTTTGAAAACTTGACAATGCTGATGTTCGTGGCCAATGTCTGGACTTAGTTCATGATTACTTATATGGAAGAAGATAATATGTCCAGGATGGATTTGGAAGCTCGGAATTAGGGACTGTGCGACATGGTGTTCCACAGGGCTCAGTGTTGGGTCCACTGTTATTTTTTATTTTTATCAACGACATCTTCTTGGCTTTCGATCAGGCCCTTCTGATTTTGGTTGTTGACAATACTGCGTTCGTGTTCTTCTCATCGAAATACATACTCAGATCGCTCGTACATACGGTTGGTTCAGAGATAATCGTCTAAAGGTTAATGAAGATAAAACAAATTGTATTGTGTTCCACGACAGAAGACCTTTGGATCCACTGCCATTGTTGATGATTAATGGAATCCCTTTGCCCTATTCTGATTTCATAAGATTCCTTGGAGTTGTGTTTCTGCTTTCTTTGTCTTGGGACGGCCATATTGAAATGTTTGTCGCGAAACTCTCCAAAATTGTGGGATTCATGAGAAGAATGAGACGATATCTCCCAGTGAGAGTATTGCAACCCATCTACACTTTTCTTATAATGCCCCATATTCTCTATTGCTCAATTATTTGGGCCCTGGCTGGCTTGACAAACATGGGAAGAATACTGCAGCTTCAAAATCATGCCCTTCGTGTTCTTGCCTTGAGATCCGGAACTTGGGGGCGGAATCTGTGGATTCAATTCTGTATATTGCCTTTCGATATAGTGATCTATTACAGAACTTCTTGTTTGATGTATAGAAGAATTGGCTTGGGCTTGAATTCAGATCTAATCGATCTGAATTAGAGAAGTATCCGATAATTTTTACGGAGAGGATTGATATTCGTTCCAATCCAGGCCAGAAACAATTACATGTACAATGACATAAATCCTAGGTTCCCTAGTTTCAGAAATACGTTGCCTACACACCTAACAACCATCGGAAACTATAGAGCGTTTAGGGCTGCGGTTAAGCGCTCCCTATTTGATGAATTGGCTAATTGACTATTTGGCTAACATAGACATTTAATTTATGTTTTATCTAGTATTGACTTATTCTCTGCTCAAATGTAATGTTGTATTTAATAATAGCATGCATAAGTCCAATACTAAGATACTGTAACTGATTGTTTGGAAATGATTGGGTAGATTTTATATTATTATATTTTATAATTGCTGTATTTTGGTTTTATCTGCTTGTATTTGATCGATTTTAATTTTCATATTATTTTTATTGATTTTAAGGTTAATTAATAATTCTTTTTGTAATTGATGCATTTGTTGCAATATTTGAAATGTTTTCTTGCATCCGTCGCTGTGTATTTGGTGTTTTGTATTTTATTTATTTTCTTTTATATTGTTAATTTTGGATTGTTCCTCAAGACTTTTATTCTTTTGCTTCTTGTTGATAAAATATTATTGTCTAATGTACATGCGCTGTCTCAAATTGCTTATATTCTGATATTCATTGAATCTTTTAACTTAAATCGTTTATCTTTTAATATAAATTGTATTTGAGGAAAGATTGGGGCTCGTCAAGTAGTTATTATCTACTTTTGCCCCTGGCTTCCTGTTAGGGCTTTGCTCCTACAAAGAATTTATAAATAAATAAATAAATAAATAATCGCGAAAGTGGTTTTTGCCTACGAATGGATCACACAAAGCCTCGAGGGGCAATTTATATCAGAGGTTAGGAAGAAGGTAAAAAAAGATAAAATAAAGTGTGGTTGGTTGTGGTTTAATTGGCAGAGCGCTTAGGTTCTACCCAAAAGGTCACTAAATCGAGACAAGGCTTTTCTCTTATTTTTGACCTTTGCTATAAAATTGCCTCTTGAGACTCCTTGTGTTGACTATAGGAAGTCTAATAATATCTAACTTCGTGATAAATATATGGGTCAAAAACTCTAGCTTGAGTCAAAATCATGGGTGTTAAATTTAATTTCCTTGATTGGTTCCCCCCCCCCCCGAACCTCCGTTTTAAGACATCGTGAGATCTAACTCTATAGCGTACTCGTATTTATTGTTATTGTGCAGATATATTGCATTCGAACTCGACATAGTGAGCTCAGTTATAACAAAAGGTTATATTCAAAACATATGTCGAAAACCTTTATTGCGAGTAAAACCTGTTATAGCCAGGGCCCTCGAATTTATTAATTTATTCACTAATCTAATTCTTTCAAATTATTAGCAAATCATCACATAATATTATTATTTAGAATAAGATCCCATATCATAAAAGCATCAAAATTGCATACTGTCCCGGTATGCTTACGTTTAAATATCATTAATATTGCAGCTGCATGCTATAAGGGACTGGAAAAAATAAAAAGGAATAACCATGTCTGAAACAGGTGTTCCAAGCCGTGTTCCTCGGTTATTTATTCAGGCAACTAGGCTTTTCACTGTGAAACATTTCTATGTTAGAAAAAGATTTCGTCCAGAAGTAGACCGTTTGATTACTGCTGTTTTCAATAACTTTTCTATCGTTAACACAAATTTCAATTACCTATTTATCTCTATGTCATGTAAAATATTATACGTTGATTATTATTAGATCGTAGATTTTCCCTTTTCTAAATTTTCTGATTCAATTTTAATAATACCGTGTTACCAACCTATGTTTAATGTATAATACGTTTTTATTTGAAATGATAGCATCAAGAGAATCCATGCATACACAAATTTTTGTTTTGTCTATAGAATTATTGTTGTATGTGAACATTTCCTCCTCCTTAAAATTAATGTCGCTGATTCAATATATTAACGAATATGTTCAACGAAGTGCTGCAAAAGTTGCGAAATTCAATTTAAATTGTTTTTACTTCCTTCTGCTGAAGACTGCTCCCATCCCCAGTTTATATTGCACTTGGAAAAAAAATTAGGTTGATAAGTCATTCAACGACAGCATAAATTCATGAAATATGACAACGCTCCACTTAGTATATCAATCAATCAATCAATCAATTTTATTTCCAAACTCAAATAAACCGTTCAAAAGCATTTTAAATACAGAGGATGTTACTAGGCAGACTTGTATGTATAAATTTATAAAGAGTTTGTCAGATGCAATGAAAAAAAGCCAACTGAGTTGGTTTGAGAGGTTCAAAGCACCTGACAAACTAAAAGCAAGAAAGAAGAAAAAAACAAGGGAAAATAAAAAAGAGAAGACAAAATAAGAAATAAAAAAATAAATAAAAAGAAACGAAGTCCATGTATTAAACAGTAAGCAACAAGTAATGGGAAAAACTCTTCTTGAAAAGCATATCACAAATTAAAGTAAACAAAATAATTAATATCTTGTCGACTAAATTAGACGGAATCTTAATTTGATTTGTAAGATATTATTACCCTCCGCAGGGATAACACAATTGCCAAATAATGGTCAACACACAAAGCCACCGGGGCGAGAATTTTGTGAGTTTTTTTTTTTTAAATAAAAATTCCCCACGAAAAACTCACAAAAATCTCGCCCTGGTGGCTTTGTGTGTTGACTAATATTTGGCAATTGTGTTATCCCTGTAAAGGGTAATAATATCTTACAACTTAATATACGGAGAAAAAAGCGTTTTTTCTTGTTCTCATTCGTCTAGTAGGTCAAGACACCGCGGGGACCCTGGTTCGAATCCGGGATGAGGACGGCGTCTCTTTTTCTCCTAAACAAAAATAGCTCTAGTTTGAGCTACTAATACGTGGGTGTCAAATTTATTTGTAATAAAAAATCCCCCACGAAAAACTCACAAAAATCTCGCCCCGGTGGCTTTGTGTGTTGACCAATATTTGGCAATTGTGTTATCCCTGTGAAGGGTAATAATATCTTACAACTTAATATATGGAGAAAAGAGCGTCTGTTCTTGTTCTCATTCGTCTAGTAGGTCAAGACACCGCGGGCTCAACGTGGGGACCCTGGTTCGAATCTGGGATGAGGACGGCGTCTCTTTTTCTCCTAAACAAAAATAGCTCTAGTTTGAGCTACTAATACGTGGGTGTCAAATTTATTTGTAATAAATCTTAATTTGATATTATACAAGTTCGAGGGTTTTGCTTTTTATCCTAAACTCACACGCTATTGATGTTTTTAATAAAAATCATTAAATCATTCACATTATGTTATAAATTTTACTTCTCTAAAAGCATTTGAACAAAAATATTACTTCATATTTTTCTACACTTAAATTCTACTTACAGTTACGAAGACTCGTTTGTCGATTTGTCACTGTACGAAGATCGAATTAAGTCGTCGAGCCAATCTTATATATTTCACTAAACCATCTTATAGGAATAGGCGTACGCAGCATGTTCATAAGAGAGAATTACAAGTTTACACTAGGGGTGGTTATAGAACTACTACTCCATATATTCCTCTGTATACAGGGTATCCGTTAACGCTCAGAAAAATAGTATATAGCGCGATTCCTTACAAAATTCTAAGCAATAAATATTAATGTAAAAATGCTAAGAAATCCATATTTTCGGAGTTATTAACGATTGAAGCTTATTCAATCTCATACCCTTTTCATTTGTTAATGCCTTTTATAGTCCAGTTGAAACGAATTGAAGAAATCTTGTTTTCAGAAAGGCGTGGAGTAAATGTTTTTGATCGTTTATTCGATAATTTTACTTTGAAAACCAACTTGCATGCGAATTTCTTTTCTCTGGCCAATACAAGAAAAGTTACGTTATATGATCGGTGATTTTAGAATGGTAACCACTGAAATTTCCTTCTTAGCCAAGCGCCAGTAAGTGATATCAAAAGTGGATGCATAAAAATAATTAGCAAAAAGAAAGCTATTTTACTTCTCATAGCAAACATATACAATCATGTAGCATTAATATTTCGAAGAAATTAAAATGTAGCAAATTAAAAAAGCGTTAATTTACAATTTATATTAATATTTTACATTAAAATTTGAATTGTTATTATGTTTGTAAAACTAGTGGCATTTATAATATATAGGATAGTCATAAGGCAAATATAGGTAATTTTTCATAGTAAAAAAACATTTTTGATCTAATGTATACACACCTCAGTAATCCAGTGGTAACGAGACCATAGTCTTCGGGTCCGCTGAGCTGGGTTCGACATCTAATAAGTGCGATTGAATTTAAATATATCGTAGTTCCAAAGTCACATTACACAATCGATTCGGCCGCAGCTAGTCCTTTGCGCAGTTTTGAGACGTAAAATATGAGAATTTATCCAAATGCTTTAAAATTATCAAATTTACGGCTAAACTCAGCACCTATTTTGACAATTTTTGCAAAATGGTACGAGATATAGAATACTTTTACCCGTCAATATTTGTTTAAGCGAGGCCAAGTGTATATAAAGTAAAACAGATTGTTTACTTATTAAAAAATTAGAAAGGGCGCGCCAAAATATGGTTTCGCCCAGTATCATATTTACTGTAGCGCCGGCTCTGCATACAACTTCAATTAATGCGTTATCTTTTCCTTTAAAGCTTGTCATGTGCGAAAACCATTATAACAGACTTCGAAATTTTAAAAATTGTGTTTTGCTGTCTGCTATCTTTTTAAATTCTTCTTAATATTTTTCAAGTAATGTATAAGCTATATTGAAATTGAAGCTTTATATCTCAAAGAAATAAAGCCGTCCATGACAAATGCATATTGAAAAACATGCATCCTTCTAGTCAGTTCATTCAGAGAACTTCATCAGATTGGCAGAAAACGCAATTATCAAGATAGTGAAACTTAGTATAGAGGAATTTGGTAGGCGGCAAAAAGGATTTGTTGACATGAAAGTCTGGAAACGTTAAAAAAATATTGGTATAAAAAGAGATTATCAAAACCAGTTTGAGAGAAATGTCTTCAGAAGTAAATCAACACATTTACAGTATAGTAGCAGAAATGAAAATTCCGAAGTTCCAAATTTTATAATGAAAAGTATAAGAGAAGGCATAAACTTATCGGACCAATTAGAATTGTGGCTTTGGGATGCAAATCCTTCGACTTTGCTGAAATTGCTGCTTTTTCTTAATGAGAACAAAGGTTATACGAAATCTAGTATTACAGAAGAAAGTGCAGAAGGTGAATATATTCCGCAACAGGTAAAATACTTTTGTTTGATTATGCTTAATAATGATGAGAGAAAAGAAATTAAGTGAACCCATATTGTCCAACTTACATCTATATTATTTTATAAAACGCTTGTTCAATTATTAACATTTTAATAAAAACTGTTTTCAATATCTTTTAAAATAGAATTGTGTATATAGAAATAGGTATATTGTTTGCTTTTCTCGTATAATTTCGTTTTTGTACTTGTTTATAATCCCATATTTCACTGTTTCGTACTGTTCCGGGAATTTTATTGGAACTGCAGTGTTATTGGAGGACCTTCTGCAGTTGATATCCAAGTTTTTCACAACCTAAAACTTCATTTTTTGCATGCAAAAAGGCGCATCGTTTTAAAGTAGACCACTCTGCTAACAATATGCAACAACAACGTTCTCTCTCTCTATACCTACCTACCTCCCACCTACCTACGTATTTATTTATTTATTTTATCTGTTCATCGATTTACTAGTACCGTGAAATATCAGTTGGGGAAAAATATGCACATCCAAACTTTCAATGTTTACTTATTTTCTTAGAATATGTAGCAAATTTGTGGACGCAGTTTTAACCTGCTCTTCACGTAAAATATATACATCCAAAATAAACACTATCCTAAAGTGCAACTCTTGGCTGTCAAAACCATTTTCATTAAGTGAAATTTTTTTTCTGCAATTTTTTTCGAACCGTTAGGTCAAATTCCCATTAACAACCTTAGGTAACGCAAACAAATGCTTCTATCTAAAAGCCTCACTATATGTACATATGCCAAAAAAATATTTGACTAACTAAAAACAGCTGCTTTAATAGAGAATGGACCTTCAAGTACATTAGCAACACATGTGATTAACAGCTTCTGCGGGAGCTAGTCCTAGAATATGTTTACAGTTGCTATACCTATCAGCTGATAAAACAATCGACAGTTGTTAAGATGTCAACCTGATACAAATCTGACATTTTATGGTCCATCTGAGTGCTCCATTACACTATATCATGATAAAACTAAAGCCTTTAAACGCTGTTATCATTCTTCTAGATTAACAAGTGCTAGAAGAGAGAGAAACTTTGGACAGCAAATATCGGTCTATGGGTTTAGCAACTATTATCACCTATTTAGTTTGTAAACGATCTCATACAAGCTTTTAAATTTACGTCCAAGATTGAGTGTAGATATACAAATATAAACTGCTAATCTAACAAAATTACTTGTTTGTTTGCTTTGCAATCCAAGACTACGTGGTTTCTCCTAACCCGTTCGAATTAAAATCTCTAAATCTGAACGGGTCGGATAGTTTAACGGAACACAACGTGCACATAACCACGCTTACCAGGAGTCGAACCCAACCTAGAGTATCCGAAGGTGGCGCTTATAACCGGGGCTGTCCCCAAATGGTACGCGAGGTGTGCGCCGCGTATTCTCAAGAAATTTTGAAAAATACCGAGTACGCGCCGCATACTCTCAAGAAAGTTTTTGTATTTGCTGGTTTTTGTAGCAACTTTCAACACAGTTCGTTTTTTTTTTTTTGCTGGTCATTTACGAACTTGAATGGAAACAAATAAGGAAAACCTCCTGATTCCCTGATTCCACCCCCACCCCAAGCCTCAAAATAATATCTTGCGTACGACCAAGGGAGGAATGAAAAACTGATGAAAGTGGCAACTGCTACCTTGGGCTTGGATAGACGATAGACGACCAGTCAAATGACAGTCAGCTCGGCGCTGTGAGGTCACCAAGTCCAGTAACCCCGCAATTTCAATACTCCTTAATTAAGACAGCACTGCATACTATCAATAATTTTATTCGAGACAGCCCTGCTTATAACCACTTGATTACTAGAGCGCATAGCTAAAAGAAGCAGCAGGATGGAATGGCATAGAGAAAAATTCAAGGCTGATACGTAGATAAGAAGGGGAAATCTTCATTCAGCAATGGATTGACGCTAGTTATAAATAACAGTATGGCTCTTGCTATTTCACTGTTGTCGTTTTTTTTTTTAGTTTTTTTTTTTTTTCCTTCGTCACTATTTTCGATATTTAGAATTATCGGTTTCTTAAGATTATATTTAAAAGTCTCATAGCTTCTTTTACAGAATTTTTACAAGCGTACTAATTCGCATTCCTAATTCGGATTCTACGTATACATAACAACTAATATACGTAATTTATAATTTTTATATACACGGCAAGCCAAACAAAAAATTGGCAACGAGGTATTTATTTTATGTGTGTATTGCAAGAAAGCGTGGGAATACCATATCACTTATCCTAACTATAGAAATAGCAATGGGGAGGAGGGGGGAAAATCACAAGTAGATCTACCACATCGCGCCATAGTGATGCAGTAGGTATAATCTCCGCCTTCTGATTGGGGTTGCATTTGTGTTCTATTCTCAAGTAAGTGTGGCCACATGCAAATGTATCGTGAGCTGATATCAATCGTATGTATGGTGGCCCTATGGAGAAATGATTGGCAATATTTCGCCTTCAGCTGACAGTATAAAACTAGACACGAATATACTTAAAATGACTATCAATAATTCGTATATAAATGACTATCAATAATCGTAGGTCATACATTAGATGATTAGAAAACTTAATTACATTAACTGCACTAAACTCGGTATACAAATAATTTTTATCTTTGTCAAATAATGATAAACAAGTAAATGGATGAAAATTCCATTGATATATTCAACTTTGTCAAAGTTACTTTAACATATACAAAAATTCAGAATTTAAAACATGTTACGTTTTTGTTTTTTTTGTTTTTGTTTTTTTAATTTAATGATGGTTTCATTACCTTCAACATCCCATATTCAAGAAAATTTCGTGTAGCAATTTCCTTCTTCCTATAATTTTTCGAAGATGTTTCTCAGAGTGCCGGATTTACCAATAGGCTCAACAAGCTAAAGCCTACGGTGGCAAATTTTTGAAGGCGGCAAATTTTCAACGAAAAGTTTGCCGCTGAGAAGTTTGCAAAGGTGGGAATTTTTTGGCGGACAACTGAATTACTAATTTTGATTTGTTATGCTCAGAGGCATAATTAGGCATTGATAAAAGGAAAGTTCCATGGGCGTCGCCATAAGAGAGGTTCGAAAGACGCCTAATTTGTGAATACTTGTGAAAAGACGAATTTGGAATAATCGCCAAGAGCATCAAATTAAGAATTTGACAAAAGCGCAAAATTCTCTGCCGTGCCTCTAGTTACATTTAATAGATGAGGCAAAAAAATATGTAAGCCTACAGGAGGCAAAATATGTCAAAGCCTACAGGCAGCAAAATCATAAATCCTCCTCTGGTTACTTGTATACACGTGTATACAGTGGCGAATTTTTAAGTAGGCCCACAAGGCACAGGCCTAGGAGCGGCATCAAAGAGCTTAAAAATAAAATTTTCCAAACTGGACAATGTTGAAAATAATGTTTCTTTTTAATTATTGCCCTGTCTCCCCAATAGCGATGATGTATAGGTGGCTGCTTCAACTTGTCTGCAAATAAAACTTGCAAAATCGAAAGACAAAGGGCTGTGACCATATTGTTTATATTACAATATTAGATACTTTCCACCAGAGAAACAGGTGTATCTGGTATTAACACGTGGAAATTGCTATTAATTGTTGATTTTAACTTCATGGCTTTGAGATCGGCAAAATCGTAAACATTTTGCAGGCGTCATTAAAGGTAAACAAAACACTGGTCGATGTTGGCTATGAGCTTTTTGTACAGCAAAGCGGTTGAAAATAGAAATCAAGCAAGGTTTTAAGCATAAAATAAAAGGATTTTTGTCTTAATCGACTGACGCGAGCGGCATTTCATACCTATCACGGATACTGTGCGGTTAATTGCTGCTTCAGTATTCTTTCGTAAGTTTGTTTTTCATGTTAATCGATAAGCAAGGTAATTTTTTCTGCGTTCTTTATAGCAGTAATCATAGAGACCGACTTAAAAAATTAGTGGGGTTTTAGGAAATTTTAAATCGAATAACCTATGCATTTTTCCAAGAATTTAATTCTAATCTAAATTTCATTCAGTCAGATTATCTGACACAATAAGACGCTTGAAATACTAATATATAGCGAATTATATTTAATTAGAGAAAAAAAATGGCCTTCTTCCTCTAGACCAAATAATTTATAATAATTAAATATGAATTTATAAATAAAAAATTATGTAATCGTAAGTAATAAATATAATTTTAAATATTAGCTATTATATATTAGCCCAATGGTTCTTAAACTTTTCACCCTGAACCCCCCTTTACGCCCAAATTTAAAGGTCGCCCATTTACACCTACATATAAATGTTTTGCCCCCTCACCCCATTTCTCGACGTAGCATATGAATAAAAATGTTTCGTTTGCTTCGTGTACGTCTGTTTGCACATATATGTATATGCACATTTTAACATTTTATTTATAAAAAAACTAGTATGTGGTTCAAATTAGAACAGTTTTATTTAAATAAATTCAATGGCTAATTCACCACAAAATAATATTAAATTAAATAAAACACATAATCCTAGTTTAAATAAATAAAACAGTTGATAGCCATTTCGAAAATACTTCAGGCTTCCTTCTTCAGAACCCTAATTACACTAACGTGTGTAACTAGGGTTTTGAAGAGGAAGCTTAAAGTTCTTCCGAAATAACTATCAACTGTTTTATTTATTTGAACAGCGACTATTTATTTTATTTCATAGAATGTTTACACGTAGTGAGTACAACTTTATTACAAAATAATATTTTAGCTGTTATATAAACGTATCAGTATTTTTTTTTATTAAAGAGTGCAGCTTGATCTCCTAGTGTTTCATGAAGTCATCATCATCCGCATTTATAGAACATTTTTCTGCTTAGGGGAACGCACTACACTACCAACACATAATAATAATTATAATCATGTTTATTAAGTTAAAATATAGATTTAATAAAAATATCATATTTAACGTAATGAATTGCTCTACCATTAGCATAACTGCTTTTTTTTAACTAATTTAGCTCAAGTTAAAAATAAGAATTTCACGTACGAAAATTTGCTCTCGCCTCCTTGAAAAACTGCCGTGCCCCACACTTCGAGAACCTCTATATTAATCAACTGCTTAACTAGACAGACTGCACTTCAAAATGGGACAATTATTCGTCTCTTGAAGATAACGGGACACATTGACCCAAAGCGGGACTGTTCTACCCGAATCGGGACATCTGGTCACCTTACGCATCGACAGAATTCTACGGTAGATAGATAGATAGCTAATAAAAAAAGTTCGTAGCCTTTTAACATGTTGCGTCCTGGGCACTTGCCATTCATAAATACGGGCTTAACACGCTTTTTATATATACTAATAGTAAACGAATGAATAATGAAAAACTTGAACTAATAATAAAAGTACAAAATTCATGCATGTATGCGCACGTGTATTTTTCCCAAATACCGTAAGAAATAAGAAATACAGGCAAAAGTATCAGCGGATCCAGGAATTCATATTAAAATTATTGTGAGTTTAAAAAGTGTCTCGAATCTACGGAGTCGGCAAATGTGGTAGCAATTTCGAATTACATCTTATTAGTTTGAATAATTGTATGAAAAATCTCCTTTACATATCAAATGTTAAGAGTATGATATGCGGTTGGTTTTTTTTTAACAAATATTCCTCTCTTTGTAAAGGAGAGGGGGTAGAAATTTTATAAATCCGCCACTGCGTGTATACCAAACAGCGAAAGAAGCTCAAATCCGAACCAAATGCAATTACGGAAGATTTTATTTCGCGTTCAGCTTTTTTGGTAATTAACGTTACGTTTAAATTTAAATCGTTAATCAAGCGAATTTTTAACTTGAAAGGCTTTCAATATCAAAATATAAATATGTGTTTTAATTTTTTTAAGAATATTGACCTAATTAAAATCGTTTAAACCTCAAATAGTTAAACATTTTAACTGTTAACAAATATTCGCATCTTTATTTTGTTACTTTTTTTGTGCGAATGATTTTTTATCAAAAAATTTTATTTCGATTTTAAGCAATTAGGAAATCGAATAGAAAGTAGACATTTGTTTTTATCGTAAACTAATTAAAATTTTCTAAAATGTCAAAAGAATTTTGTTACAAGATAAACGATGCATCTCCAAAAAATAGAGCAAGAATTAAGAAATTCAATATACGAATTCCTTTCTGCTTGCTATTCCAATTACCAAAATTTCTTTGACGAATAAACGCATTGAGCAGTTTTCAAACGCATGAAAAGTGCTCATCCTGTGGTCAGGCTAAGAAGTGCTGTACTCACAACCGACAAATTTGGTTCGTTTTACTTCTTCGTTACATTAAGTAATCTGTGAAGATGCCTTTATAATAATAATAATTCTTTATATATTAATATTATTCTTAATATTAATAATATTAATATTATTCTTTAATATTAATAATATTAATATTATTCTTTAATATTAATAATATTAATATTATTCTTTTATATAATAATAATAATTTTATAATAATTCATAAACGTGTCTAGCCAGCATGGTGAAATGATGGCTAATTCCTCCATTATGTTGACACACCAGAAACCATGGCCCCTAGTCTCCAGGTGCTGGAGTGCTCCTGATCAAGGCAGCGGTCAGCGTGGCATGAAAGCAGGGGGTGCTAAGAATCACTGGAATGGCCCAGGCTGCCGTTTGTTATTGACCTTGGCTACGTATAATGGACGATCCCTTGCTTCTGAAGCAAAACTTCAGGAATTGGAAGAGGAACTAGACAAGATCAAATGGGACATTGTAGGACTCAGTGAAGTTAGAAGAAAAGGTGAAGAGTTGGTGGAACTTAAAAGCGGACATTTGTTTTATTATAGAGGAACGGAAACTGGAAGAACAAGTGGTGTTGGCTTCTTAATCAACAAAAGAATTAAAGACTGTCTTCTGGAAGTTGAAAGTACATCAGATCGAGCAGCGAGGCTCGTTGTTCAACTAACCCAGCGATACCAACTTCAAATAGTACAGGTATATGCACCAACATCAAGCCATACCGACGAAGAGGTTGAAGAATTTTATGAAGAAATCAAAGAGTTACACACCAAAGGGAAACAACATATCAAGCTCATCATGGGGGATTTCAATGCAAGAATTGGACAACAGGAACAAGGAGAGACATCGGTTGGTAAATACGGATATGGGGAAAGGAATGAACGTGGCGATCAACTCATCGAATTTGCAGAAGCTGAAAATACTTTTATCATCATGAATTAATAATTAATAGCTTGTATTGAATATATATATGTTGTATATAATAATTAATAGCTTGTTATCTGTTATTTATAAAATCTCCACAAAAGTGCTAACACATCGCCTCCAAAAAAAAAAATTTATATATCTCAAACAAAAGATCAAGCTGGATTTCGAAGTGGATTTAACACAGTAGACCATATTAGGGTAGCAAGAAAACTAACTGAAAGAACAAATGAATATGAACTTGCATCGTGTGTGGCATTTATTGACTATGAGGAGGCCTCTGACTTTATCCAGACATCAGCCTTCATGAACTCTTTGAAATAAACAGACATCGATGATAAGTACATTGACATGGTTAAACATGTGCAAAAAATACAAAAGTTCGATATTTTAATATAATAAAGTTCGATTTCATAAAGTTCGATTTCATAAAGTTCGATATATTAATATAATAAAGTTCAATTTCATAAAGATACCACATGTATCAAAATTGGTAAAAGTGCGAGACAGGGGGATACCATTTCTCCGAAGCTTTTTACCTCAGCCTTACAGATGATTTTACAGCTGATAAACTAGAATAACACAGGAATAAAAACAAATGGTGAATATTTAAATCATCTGCGCTTTGCTGATAACATAGTTATTTTTTCAACAGACTCGTCAGAATTCCAAGTCATGGGTACAAGAGCTTTCAGCTAGAAGTAAAGAAGCTGGACTTGAGATGAACCTACAACAAGCTAAAATCATGTTCAATAATTTCGTAGGGAAAACAAAAATACAGGTTGACAATATTCAGCTAGAAATTTCTGATTCATATAGTTACCCTCACCAACTGATTTTAATCGAAGCCAATATTATGATGGAACTGCATATACATATTAAACTTAGCTGGAGTACATTAGGAAGAAACAGTTTTATCCTGAATGGAAAATTGTCTTTATGTCTGAAAAGACAGGTCTTCA
>QLNU02015360.1:170625796-170648054 GCA_006491805.2 Dysdera silvatica | reverse complement strand
TGTTTCAGCTCTTAAAACCTATGGCTGTTGTCTTTTATAAGATTTGAAAAGGTGACTTTTCTACTGCAAATGCTTGTAAAATTTAGTTGACCGTAATCGATGATGATAATCTCATAGAAATTAATCAAATAAGGGAAAAAAGTAAACTCAATCAGGCAATAACTCAACATCATATGCCAGTTTATATGCTTCATCAAATGTACATGTAATCTAAATTGTCACATGAGCAGGATGAAAACACTGGGACATTCCTAGTATCCTATTCCCAGAAATTCCTAGTATCCTATTCCCAGAAATTCCTAGTATCCTATTCCCAGAAATTCCTAGTATCATATTCATAGAAATTCCTAGTATCCTGTTCCTAGTAGTATCCATTAATCCTAATTGTTTCCTTTACATTATAACTTTCTGAGCAAAATCAGCACTTTTTTCTGAAACATATTACACCCATAAAATTTTCAAAAATGTCTCAGCTTCTATGTAATGGTGCAGTTTAAAGAAAACAACTATAAATGAAGATTTGTAACTCTGGTATGCAAGGATATTGTTCTCAGTACTGATGGGCATGGCAAAATCTGTCTCTTAAGCTTTTCATCTATTCATAATAAAGAAATTGTTTGAATTAGGAAATAGCAGGAAAACTGATCTTTTGCTATAGACTGCTTTATCGAAAAGATCAGCCTGAACTTAAATGCTAGTGAATTTGCTATGATGTAACCTTTGAATAAATACTATACACATTGTAGCGAAACCTATTTTACTTTGAAATACATTCCTTTTTGCACTTTAGGATATTTTGATGTTTTTAACTCACAAAATGATTATTTTTTAGGTTTCTGCCAGTTTTTGCTACTTTCGTGGCAGAAATTAGTCTTTGCCATGCCGGTTTTAACCGCTTTGGCAGAAACTTGCCAACCCTGTTTCATACGCTAAAAGCTTATCAAAATACCCCAGACTGCAAAAGGGAATGCATTTTAAAGTAAAATAGGTTTAGTTACAATGTTTATAGTATTTATTCAAAGGTTACATATATATAGCAAATTCACTAGCATTTAAGGTCAGGCTGATCTTTTCATTGAAGCAATCTATGGCAAAAGATCAATTTTTCTATTATTTACTAATTCAATCAATTTCTTAAGTTATTGTGAATAGATTATAAGCTTATGAGAAATATTCTTTTAAGCCCACTAGTACTGCAGATATCATCACTACATAAACAAGAGTTATAAATCTTCATTTATAATTGTTTTCTTTAAACTAGACCACCAAGTAGAAGCAGAGACATTTTTGACGATTTTATTGGAGTAGTATGTTTCACGTAAAGGAGCTGATTTTCTCAAAAAGCTATATTGTATAGCACAAAATTTGGATTAATGACATTAAGGAATTTTCTTGTATTTTCTTATTGCTCATCTGACAATTTAGAGCACATATACTTTGGATGAAGCATATGATGTTAAGTTACTGCCCAACTAAGACTATATTTCACCCATTTTTGGTTCATTTCTATGAGATAACACCATTCATTTCCAAGTTTCACAAGTATCTGAAATAGAAAAGTAATCTTTTTTAATCTTATGCAGGACAACAGCAATAGGTTTTAAAAGCTATAAGTTTTTTACATCGTTATTAATCATCTGATTATTTATGACTTGAACAGCTCCTTTATCACCCATATCATTTTCATGATTTGCAAGTAACATGGATGATTCTTTATGAATGATTCCGAGCAATCTACCTGACTTTTCACCACCTTATACTGCTGGGTATTTGTGGCTTTACAATGTTTATGTATTCCTTTAGCTAGGCACATTTTCTGAAATAATTCTAAACAGATACCATATGCTTTAAAACAGACTAAAAAAAGTGTTCATTGGCCATAATAATTCTTATTCAAATGGACGTAAACCACTATGATTTTTCTTACAGCCAGTCTGCCAACGTTTCTTTTTATTTTATAGCCAAAAGTCTAATGAGGTAGGGAAGATAAATGAGATGAAATAATCCTAATTAGTTAAATAATATGGCCTTCAAAGGGGGATCCAAAAACTTGCCCCCAGCATCTCATCCCTGCCATTTGACCTCCAGCATTTTGCCCCGTGGGATATCTCACCACATGTAGATAATCAGTAGGCTATATAAATATGTAAACAATACACCCAATTTTTTAACAGTAGAACCTCGGTCATCCGAACTTTGCTTAACCGAAATGACCTTCTATACAATTTGTTTTTTAAGTGGACACTCGTTCAATTTTATTTATTTGCAAAAATGCTCAGATTGTGAAAATTGTTCATAATGAACCCTAATTATTTGAACTTCGCTTAAAAGAAATGAGCCTGTATACTATTTTTTTATTAAGTGTCCACTGAAAAAGTAAGTAAAAAATAGTATAGAAGGTTATTTCAGTTAACATGTTAACTGCTGTGCCAAAAATTGACACCGAAGCCTACAGTACATGCGAGTTGTATTTAGCTTGTGTGGCAGTCAACATGTTAAGCGAAGCTTGGATAACCGGGGTTCATTATAAACGATTTCCACTATATGAGCAATTTTTCCAAAATACATTGAACAAGTGTCCACTTAAAAAACAACAAAAAAGAATTGTATAGGTCATTTCAGTTAAGCGAAGTTCTGATGACCAGGGTTCTACAGTTAAAAAATTGGGTGTATTATTTACATATTTAAATAGCTTACCCATTATCTACAGGGGGTGAGATGTCCGGGGCAAAATGTCTCTAGGGTGAAATGCCGGGGGCGAGATGCTTGGGGCCACTTTTCCATAAAACCTTCAAAACGTGCTTTTGTAATAAATCTTTGATCTACTCTAGATGTTAATTATTTTAAAATGCTTTAATTATTGAAATAATTTAAAGCTTTATAATAAAAAAATATATTTTTAATCTTTTATTTACTAAATCATACAATACTGTTTTAAGTACTTCTGTTAGTTTCTGCTAGTTTCTCCCATTTTCTGTTGGTTAAAACCGTCATAATCAGTTTCTGCTACTAGCACAGCAAAAAGTAGTTTCTGCCTGCAGAAAGCAACCCTTCTTTTATTACCAACCATTTTTTGAAGTCCCGTCAAATAGTATAGGAATCTCCATGTTATTTTTTCCTTCAACACGAACATTGTTAAGACAAAATGTGGTTTACCACGAAATCATAATTAATGGCCCTTGGAAAAGTTCTTCCACTTAACACAAACAAAATACGCTTTATAAGCTCAGAGCTTCTCATTGGTAATTTCAACAGGCTGTAATTACCAGATCAAACATGGCGGCAACTTTTATGTACAATTGCATAACAAACATTCCTGTTGGCATTTACATGCGATAAGAACTGAAAAATATATCTCAATGGATAACGTCATGCCATGTAGTCTTTCAATAAATGTCCAAATAGTTGAGGCCATTAACGACATGATAAAATTCTTGTCGGATAGCATTCACTGAGTTTCGGATACTGTTGAAGACATTGACATCTCCTCTGCCAGTATCGCCCATCTCAGTACTTCGGTGGTGGGGGGGCTAAGAAAAATAAAAAATCATTACCTCCTTTTCAAGGCTATCAAACATTTAGTAAATGTACAAGATTATATAAAAATATCTGAGATAATGCTTGACAATTAGTAATGAACTAAAATGTAATTGTAAAACTTTTGGAAGTAAATGCATAGCAGAATCCTGACATTAAAATGTTTAAACAACGACTGCCCTGCGGTGGCGCAGTGTGGTAACGCGTTCTCCTAGTGCGCCGCTAATCCGGGTTCGACTCCCAGCAGTGCAAAAGAACGCTTACTCAGAGATCTCATAAAGATCGCACTGCTCACTGTAATCCGGGGTTTGGTTCACTAGGCCTTAAGAGGTTTGGATTCCTCGGAAAACAGTAGGTCCCGGCGCAGCATGACCACTGTAGTCTTTGAGCCGTAAAACCAAAAAGAAAGAAAGAAACAACGACTGGGGAGCTCAAGGCTCCCCTGTCCCTGCCATATGGACATCCATGAACTCTGCCCCTTCAAATGAAAATCCTGTTAGTGTGATGGAGGCTTTCACTATATGGCAAACTGTGCATCGTTTTATGACACAAGAAACAGATTCTGTTGCTTCTAGAAACCGTGGGCAAACTTGATAATTTTTGGCGACATTGTGCTGACAGAAAGCGAAAACAATCTGCAATTACTGAATTTTGTAAGTGTACTATTACAATTTAAAATTTTTTCTTGGCACAGTATGTAATCCGGAACAAATAAATATTTACTAAACCATAGTATATATATATAGTAAAACAAGGATTTTTCGATCTAAACTTCTCTGGTCACTAGTTTATATGATGAAGCTGTAGAACCTTCATTAACTTTACATCGCCAATGTTTGTCTCTCAACTGTTATCTTAAAGTCCTATCACTCACAGACCATCCTACATTGTCATCATTTCACCAACCTTGTTTCATTTCACCTTTTAATGCTTGTCCTTCAAGTATCCCAACCTATGGCATGAGGATGGAAAATGCTGCAAACTAATTGAGCATTACAAAAACCATGATTGCGGAATCTATGCCAAACATCATTCCTCCATGGTTTGATATTGGCACAGACATCTGTTTGAATCTATCCAAAAGACAATACCCC
Organism: Dysdera silvatica; assembly: GCA_006491805.2. Classification (NCBI taxonomy): domain Eukaryota; kingdom Metazoa; phylum Arthropoda; class Arachnida; order Araneae; family Dysderidae; genus Dysdera; species Dysdera silvatica. Next base: position 170,643,423 of record QLNU02015360.1, on the reverse strand, counting down.
AGACATTGCCTATCGGCAGGCATTCGCTGATCTGTCTAGTAAGTATGAAGGCTATACTTCCATTTTCACAGATGGATCAAAAGCGTATGAATATGTTGGTGTGGTATTTGTTTGTCTGTGGAGATGTCATACAGAGTCCACAGCTGCCAAAATTCTGCTCTATTTTCACAGCAGAAATCCATGCCATAGGATTAGCACTACATCTTGGATACTTCATTAACTCCAACTGTATAGATTTATTCAGTGTTCTGCAAAGCCTAGCTTCATACAAAACCTTGCACCACTCTGGAATCTACAGAGTTCACAAACAACTTGTGGATATAAAAAAACTCACAGTGTGAAATTCTGTTGGGTTCCAGGTCATGTCGGAATTTCCAGCAATCAACAGCCTGACATAACTGCAAAAACAGCAACTGTAGAACCAGAGTGTGAGTTCCATTTCGCGGTATTAACTCTTGTGTCTCCTCCCATCTGTACAAAAAATGGCAGTTGGAATGGGATGAGAAAGTTTAATAAATTACACATCATCAAACCAAAAATTAGAATGTGACAGTCTAACTACAGGAATGACTGTTGCAAAGAAGTCACTCTGGCTAGACTTCGCATCGGGCACACAGGCTTCTCTCATCAACGTCTTTTAAAGGGAGAAGATGCCTCAATGTGTGCCACATGTGGTGAACCATTAAATGATTTACACATTTTAACCACTTGTATAAATTTTAACCAGCAATGCTCATCGGCTTTTAATCAAAATAATTTTACTCTTCGTGACATTTTATGTGACTCTTTTAATCATGAACTAACTTTTAACTTTTTTATCTCGTATTGGCTTCTCCCATCTCATCTGATTTTACTCTAGTGTTCTGTTTGATTGTACTTTAATGCCTTTTTCCTTTATAGTTTTATATTTATCTTAAATTGTATGTACGGTCTCACCTTGGTTGGTGCAGAATGACCATTGCTGTACTTGCGCTATAAAACTAAAACCAACCAAGAATTTTTCGAATCCATCAACTATAATAATATCCATGCTACAGGTACATATATACTATGGCTTTTATTATAAAATGTGTATTCTATAACAAAATGATAATACTGATAAATATTAAATATAATAATAAATTATCACTAACACAGTGCTGGAAAAAGTTTAAGGACATGAAAAATCATGAGATACATCTAATTATATGCAAATTTGTAAATAAAGTAACATATACAACAAGAACTCAAAGTACATAATTTTTATGCTAGATAACAAAGATATTGTTGTTTACATAAATTGTAGTTAATATGGCCTGGCAAAAGGTATAAGGACAACCAAGATTTTGGCCAAGAAAAATATTAAAAAGTTACAAAATTACTCTGTTTCTTTATGATTTAAATCATCCGTGCAGTCATGGAGCCACAACGTTCGTTTAATGAAGTGTTTGGGATTTTCCGCCAGACAAGTTGGATGGCTCTAATTAACTCATCTTGCTTATCATACTGTTGCCCATTTTGGTATAGCTCACGAACCAATATATGCCACAGGTTTTCCATGGAGTTTAAATCAGTACTCCTGGCTGGCCAGTCAACAATTTTACATCATTTACTTCAAACTATGATTTTGTTGAAGCAGATATATGGATTGAGGTATTACCTTGTTAGAAAATATGTCATCTCCAGAGGTGATGAGCAGTGCCCCAGGCAATAAATTTTGGGCCAGTATATCCTGATAAACATATGAATTTGTTCTTGACCCCAAAAATTCAATTGAGGTAACACCTTCAGAAGCAAACCCACACCATCACGGAATCACCACCGAACTGTCGCTTTGAAAATGTGGCCTTTTCATGATGAAGATTATGCCAGTAATAATTGAATCCGTTCAGCCCATCCAAATTAAACTTCTTTTCATCTAAAAACACAACGTTTTCCCACTTATCTGAAAAAGCCATGTGTTTTTTTGCAAATTCAACTCTATGCTGCTTCTGTTTTTTCGTAAGAGGTGGTTGGGCTTTCATTTTTGAGTATGAAATGTTTTCCTCAACACGTTCTATTCTGTTCGGTTAGAATAGGATAATCCTAAATTACTGTTAATTTTGGATGAAGATTGCTTTTTATGATAGGCTTGCCTAAATATGGCTCTCCTTTGACGAGTAGTAACAGAAACTAGCCTGCCTGTGCATTCCTTTTTCCCGTAGTTTTCTGGATCATTTAAGAAATTATATACAGCAGTCTTAGATCTATTGATTTCTTGTGAAATTTCGCATCAACTCATTCCACATGCTTTGAAACCAAGGATTTGGCCTCACTCAATTCTTTACTTTTTGGCATTTTAAAGAGCATGGTTACTGTGAAACTAACTACATAAAATGATTTGTAACACTTACTACTATGATAAAAACAAGATAAAATATGCTAATTTAGGTTGTGATGTAAAATATCCCGGCTGTCATATATATTTTTTTTAAGCCGCATAGCATCTGAAAATCCTTTAATGATATATATTAAAAGTAGTTTCAAGATTTTTAAAATAAATCCCATCAAGAAATACTCAGTTCTACCCCGTGGTAGTTTATTCTCATTTGCACAAAGTTATGTCCTCTGATTTTCCACATTTGGTACTTTTTCGCTTGTCCTTAAATTTTTTTCCAGCACTGGATAATAGCAAAATGTGTATATAGTAACCAGAGATGAGATAAATGACATAATAACATGATTCCCCCCATCCTTTATGGATAATACGAATTACAGTTAATACAACCACATTTTCTGTTCCCCTTGGTGTTCATCTTAATGGGGTTTGACTGTATATGTTATCTTTTTTAACCAGTGGATATTCAGTATTGTATGGAGGCAGTTATTAATGAAAACTTTAAATTTAGTTTGTTATTTCTCATGTTTGGTATGCATAAAGTAGCACTGTTTTTTACATTGCTCAGGGATCATACTCCTGTGCCAATTTAAAATTTCTGTGCCAACCAAAACCATTAATTTGCTCAATTTTTATGTGCCAAATTCCAGTTTTCACATCTGACATTGTTCTTTTATCACTCCAACTTCTAACCCTTCTGTAGTTATTAACAATGCCTTCAGTCTAGAATTTCTTTTCATATAATTGAATAGAATTGATCACACACATGCTAACAAGCCTAGTCATATGTCATGATGACGTTTCCCGCTGTACAAGGGCTCATATTGTCCTTAAAGGTGCATAATTTTTTTAGAAAATGATTTCAGTTCTTAACAGTCCTTATTTTTGCTGAAAATCTGGGAAGAGTCTTTAATTTTACTCCCCGATCATCAACATTTCTCTGTAACAGGTTTTCGTTTTTTGGTATTACCATTTTTCCCACAGCACGAACCAGCAAAATGAACGAATATAAAATTTATGCCCTGCTGCTCGTAGTGTGGTTTTCGCAAGCAAAAGGAAAGTGCAGAAACGAGAAACCCTTGTGAAACCTTTCTGGTCATTCTTTTGGAACAAGAATAAACAGTGCACCGCCACTCTTCACATCCAGATAAATAATACAAATTATCCCAGCCACATCGATCTTTTGGTGTACCCCCTCTCACCATTTTTGCCGCACATGTGTTTATCCCTGTCATTTTTAAAATCACTGTATGGCCTACCTGGCTTTCAAAATTATGCTAGCCATTAAGAAAAAATCTTGCTGTGAAAAATCACAGAATAAGGGAGGGAGGGAGGGGGGATGTTAACGATAAGTTTATGTGCATTATTATATGATAAAGTAACGATGTTTTTATGAACAGAATTATTTTATTTGACGACGACATTTATGTTTTCCCTGTGTTTAGGTGGAGAGGAAGGTGTTTGTTCGAAGGAATTTTTCAGAATTTCAAATTAGGACTGAATTCAAAGGTGGGGGGTGCTTTTCCAGGGAAGGCAGTTTGGTGTCTGCTGCCTTTTAAAATTTGGCATCATCACTTGTGCAACTCGTTTATTTATAAATTTGGACATGCCTTCTTCTCATCTACTGTATGAGCAGTGAGGATGTCTCATTGTACTAAAAGTAAAGCAACTACAGGTTGGCTATCCTATGCTGTGGCTCCTGCCCAATCTGTTTTGAAATGAATCATCAATTACCACAAAGGAGCATTGGAAACGAGTTCCGAACGGGAGGAACGAAAGAAGTGATAGTGTTCCCTGTACGCATTTCATCAGCCACCATTTCACCAGCTAATACCGAAAGAAACAGCCTTATGCAGCATGGGCAGCAGCTAGATAGGCTGGGAGTGACTCAGTAAGGTGCTAGATGGTTGTGGTAGGTGTCTGGAGCCATACTAACAGATATGCAGTGCATCTGACAGCCACTGGAAAATGCCAGTAGCTGTCAGATGCACTAACAACTACTGGAGAATGCCTTATGGAGGGGTCTATAGTGTTTTGTTATCACATTCACCAGACTATAAAGCTACTGCCTCCAGTTTGTGTTCTTTCAGCAATGGTTATAGAATATTTGTTGTCTGATGTTTCCCTCATTATAAAGCAATGTCCATCCATTCGATAAAGCAAAAAATGTGTCCCATTGGAGAAGGCAATCCTTTGCCAATCAGCGTAAGTCCCAATTTCAATACTGTCATACAAATTTAATTTTTTTCTTCTGATGCACCTTTCTTGGTATAGTTGCATTGACCATCTTTCTGCTTCAGAGTCCTATACACAACAGGGTTCGCTGAACTGTCGTTTTAGGCACATGTTTGGTAACCTTCTCCCCACTTCCCAGTTCATTGTGATGGTCTGTTTCTGCACTATAGTATGTTGCTCGGCACACACACCTTTATGGGCAACCTTCACATCAATGACACAGACGCTCTGCAGTTTCCTCATCTGTTATTCACAATGGTGCTATTTGTCCTATTATGATATACTTCCACAACAGCACATGAACAGTTTACAAACTGTACTGTTTTGAAAGTACTTCCACCCTTGGCCCGATAGTTGATAATCATCCCTTTCGTCCATAACAACAACCAGCGATATATTTGCAGAATGTCTACAGTTTACCTTCTATACCCACCAAGCCAGCTCATGACATGTGTCTTATTTCATTAGCTACATGCTGCTAACATGAAAATAGGAAGTGGTCACATTGATGTGACTCAACTGTGTACATGTCCATTAAAAATTATGGCATTTAAAAAACATTTTATATGTGATACTTTTAAATATATGGTAATGAGGTTTATGTAGCCTATGTTTACTGTGTTGAATGTATATATATTATGAAAAATATGTGCTTTTGATTAAATTTTATTTTCTAATAAAACCTGGTGAATTTTATATTGCCACACATTTTCTTACTTCATCTTTATTATAAAATTGCCTCATTTGAAATTTAATTTAAATTCAGGTTATCATGAATGCTTTTATATATGCATCATGGAATGTCAGATTATGCAGCGGAGTATATCTCAAATCTAGATGTAATGTTTTTTTAAATATGAGAACTACAAGAACACACTAATACCTACATGTTGTTTTTTAAAAACTAATACATTGGTTACTGCTTCATATGATCATATTGGTGTTTTGCAAAAGTGATATCAATGTTTTCCCCAATTCACATCCAAGCATGTATCTGGGGGAGGAAAGAGGGGGTTCAGTTGTTCATGAAGATCAGAAGACGTTTCAGCTCTTTTTTTTAAATCCATTTTGGACCATTTTTGCTATGATCTTGTTCCACAACATAGCTAAAAGATGCAAAGTATTCTAGAGATTCACCTTTTTTGCTAGTACACTTGCCCTTAACTTGTCCATATCTTTTATCCCATTGATAATTATTGTTCTTGATTCACAGTGGTAATCTACTTTCGCTGTTCGTGAAATGCTTTGATCATAAAACTAAATTGATGAAGTGGTATTGGTTTACAGGAAATTACCCTAATATGCTTCAGTGTCACATTGACGTTGTGAGTGCTATACTTAACTACCAGATGACAAATGTCATGATTCAATTCGCTCTTCCATTTCAGTAACTAGTTGTTAAAAATCACTGCTGTCATCCACACCTTGGAATTGAAGTGATAATTAATCGGCAGTGTTCGTTGACACCTTTGAAACACACACACACACAGTGCAGATTTTTACTCTCTTCTTTTTCTTTTCTTCTTCTTTTTTTTTTTTTTTTAAGCCAAAGTCTTTTGCTTTTTAACGCATTATTGGGTCATTAACACATGCATCTTTACCACTTTCATTAATGAACCAAAGTTTTGAAACTGATTCAACTTCATCACGGCTCTGTAGTGGTACAGTGGTAATATGTTCACCTAGTGCACTGTTAACCCAGATTTGTTTTCCAATAGTAATGCCCCCAAAAACACATTTACAAATTAACTGCTCACTGTAGTCTGAGGGTTGGTTCCATAGGCTTTACATTTATTTTATTAATAAATCCAAACCTAAAAACTGTTTTTAGGTTTGGATTCCTAAAAATACAGTAGGTCCCAACACAGCGTGACCTTTGCTGTCCTTGTGCCTTAAAACACACAAATATGACATGTCAATTTCACCATCTTTTCCGAGAGGCTTCTTTTTACAATCTGAATTTTCATTTTGCTATGTGAATAAACAACTTGCTCTTGATTTTTCAAAATGTTGCAAATGTGGCTGAGAAATTTTCTGTTGGACTACTACAACCCTTTGCCTTGTCTTGGGCAGTTTATCATATTACAGTAATCTTGTTAATTCCAACCATGCTAATCTGAAAATCCAGTTAATCTGATTTTTTTTTTTTCAGTTAGCTGCCATTGCAGCCAACTGACAAGACGTAAACAAGCAGCATAGTCTGTGTTATACTTAATAATTTTTGACATCGACATCTAGCCCTGCGGTGGCGCAGTGTGGTAACGCGTTCTCCTATTGCGCGGCTAATCCGGGTTCGACTCCCAGCAGTGCAAAAAGAACGCTTACTCAGAGATCTCATAAAAGATCGCACTGCTCACTGTAGTCCGGGGTTTGGTTCCCCAGGCCTTAAGAGGTTCGGATTCCTCGGAAAACTGTAGGTCCCGGCGCAGCATGACCACTGTAGTCTTTGAGCCGTAAAACCAAACAAACATCGACATCTAAACAGCTCAAGCTAGAGTTTTTTAGGCATAGGAGAAAAAGAGACACCATTCCTGTTCTGGAGTTGAACTAGGGTCCCTCTGTTGAGCCCTAGTTTGACTCTAGGGCAGGGACAGCTTCTTTTTCTCCTATACATAAAACGCTCTAGCTTGAGCTACTTATATGTGTGCCGAAAATTATTAAGTATAATAAATTCCCCCACGAAAACTCACAAAAAACTTTCCTTGGTGGCTTTGTGTGTTGACCATTATTTGGCAATTGTGTTATCCCTGAGAAGGGTAATAATATCTTACATAGTGTATATCGCCAACTAAGTGAAATTTCCCAAAAAGGGGACTGGAAAATTTTCGCTGCTCGCCCATTGTCTGTTGTCTTTTATACTTACATACCAAAGCACATACACATCAAACAATTATAGCTTACAGTAAATTCTCTACTAAAGATTTAATCTGGACAGGTCTTTGACCCAATTAATTTGGATTAACGAGACTTTACTGTATTCTAAATTGGAAGCTTTTTCTTTACTCGAATGATCTGAACTTTTTTTTTTTTCATAAGCTGAAATGAGATTTTTAAAAATCTTGCAACAGTTTCTTGACGTATGCATAAACTACGTTATTTAAACTGATCGGGATCACATCTGCCCAATACTTCTCAGTCATTGTGTAATCTCAACTACCATACTAATTAAAATTGGTCCAGTCCAGCTCCGATTGAATAGAGGGTGAAAAACTTTTTTTTTTACAGGGGGAAAAGTCTTTCCCCTCCCTACCTTAAGTACTATCAAAAAGTTGCTATCAGAGAATAGCTTTATGACATACATGTTGGACTAATAACAAAAATAAGTGATTATAATAACTGATGATTTAGCTGTGCAATTGGTATAGAAATTGGACCATATTTCCATAATCCAATAATATTATGCAAACACTAGCCATCATCACATAAAGCGATGACCATTGTAATTGGACTGTCATGTCATACAGTATATAAATTTTCTTAGATACTCTGTAATTAGGTATATTCATTTAACTTGTAAAAAATGTATTTTCCATGATATAAATTTAATGTGTCTTCTGTAACAGAAAGAATGGGATGAGAAGTTTTTTCTAAAACTGAATGGTTTTTTTTTGGTTTTTTTTTTTGTTGCCAAGAATCTTTATGACTTTTTTGAATAGCTGTAATATTTTATTTTTCTATTTAGATTCTGGACTTGCAATTTCAGCTTAAGTGTTACAATTGGTTCAGCGCTTCTACTTCCAATGTCAATTATGAGTAATGAAATACTGTTGTTTTATCCCAACAGTTATTACATTCGTTGGCTCAACATTTCTCTCATAAAGGGTTAGTATTTTTTTCCCACCCTAATAACTCAACACAAATCAAACAGATATAATCACAGTTTTTGAAATTACTAGGTTAGTTTAAATGCTCCTAGTAATGCTTGATCATGTGCAATTGTGTGTGTATATCGTAATCCCTTTAGTTATGTCCTACTTGCCAACTTTTATAATTTTTCTGTAAAATGTATGAATTTTGTCCTCATTAGATGATTACATCAATGGCCCTGTAAATTATATGCATTTTGTCACAAATTTGTGCTTAATTTGCAATTTATATTTTGAAATTAAAAATCCATGAAGTTTTTAAACTATCGTGTTATTTTGTTAACGATAAGTTTCAAAATTTGCAATTACTTACAAAAAGAGCAAAAAAGGTTAACTTTCTTTTCATTTTACACCTAATCTATTTTTAGTTTGCAATGTCTGCAGGTCATCACTTTGGTCTACTTTATTTCTTATAGTTGTGTGATGCAAAAGTGCTAAAAATGAAGCCAGGACAATTTTTTTTAACTTCCTAAACTCGTGTGCTTACACAAGAGTTTAGGAAGTTGAAAAAATAAGGAGGAATAAAAATGGATATCTCTCTGTATATTAAGAAGATAAGAAAGGAAGATATAAAGAATATCTGTATATTGTGTACAAAGGATATCTGTATATTATAAAGGTATTTTCTCTGTTTGGTATGTAATTATGATATGAAATTGTTCATAGAAGAATGAATAACAGAAAAGTATATTATTAATAAAGTATTGCGTATGTTAACATGTATTAAGAAGAATTCAGATATTGGAATATATTTCAGCAAAGCTATTAACAGTGCTACGAGTATAGTGAAAATTCAGTTTTTTAAACTGTCCTGCAATAGCATTAGAAGAACACACGTGGCAATAATGACAATAATCCCAAGTTTGATTCCAAAAAAGTACTAGTGCTTGCCATTTTTTTCCGTGGATGTATAGTCCAAAGTTTGTGTTATAAGAAAGAAATTGGAAACTGTGAAAATTAATTTTATTTATTTATCGTATGGTGTGTGTGTGAGGTGATTGTTTTTTTTTTAATCTCTTTGCGCTTCAGGCGTCATTTTGTTAAAAGCATTTAATTAGATCTGATATTTACAGATTTGCACAGAATTACTTTTTAGTGGATTTCGATAGATATTGAACCTGTTATTTTTGGTATATCTGTTTGTTGATAATAAAAAGGATAAGGTGAAGGTTTGCCATAAATACAATAATGATAGCTATTGTTAACGTTAAACATTTACTGAATTACTTGTGAATTAGAGAATTACAGATTAGAAAGTGGGGATGTGGAGTGTGAGGATAAGTGTATAGAGTATGAGGAATTAGATAGTTGGCAAGTTAGAATTTGGAAGTAAACAACAACTTATCAAACTCCAACTCACCAACTTCTGGCTAGTTGCCCCTGACTTACTCTCTGAACGTTGATGAGTAGACACTTGTAAACAACAATATCTAAAGCAACTCTCGCTGACTGAGTGTTCTGTTAGTGACAGGCAGATAAAACAAAACGATGACAGATTTAGTGTTAATTGATATATGTTAAATTTAAATATCAGCCTTACGCGATTTTCTTTTACTTGCTTTTATAATTTTCTAATTTAAATTACTTTCATTTACTTGCGTAAAATATTTTTTAGAAATTGTCATTATCTTCAGTTATCTTAAAGTTATATGATAGCCTAAAAATAAAATGTTTGTTTACCATACCTTTTTTTTGTATGAATTCATATTCAAGTGTTTGATTCCGTAAGCATCAGAGATTTGAATTTCTCGTAAGACTATAGGTCCTGCCACAGAATGATTTTAGTTGCCCTCGCATCATAAAATATGAATGGGCATTCTCTTTCATTAGTTAATTCTCTTTAGTAACTTTCTGCACACATTTTATTTTATCCTGAGTTTGTGTGCACCAGTATTCTGCATTCGTTCTTAACTTTTAAAGTGACTATGAAGTGAAAGGACTTTTCTTCATGGGAAGTCAAAGTTATAGTAATAAATAGTAATTAATAATAGTTTTATATTATCATATGTAGACATTTGATTTCTCATTTTATTGGTATGTTTCTAAAATAAAAGTACATACTATATGCACTAATAATTCCATTTATGAAATTTAATACTATATGTACCAATATTTTCAAAATAGTTAGCAGTTATGGTGTCAAAATTTTGCCCATTCCTTTAATGACATTTTAACCGGTTTTGACTGTATTCCTGTTTTAGCAGTATGTGAAACTAGAATGCAAATGGATCTTTTTAACCGTTTGAGTGTGGCGAAGCTCTATCGTGCTTCTCTTGTGTTGTGCCAAAAATTCGTAGAAGCACAATCGCGCTGCTGTTTGTTACTATAATTTTCGTGTTAATTGAAAGCAGTTGTATTCATATCAATTGCGGTTTTTATTAATATCATTCAATTGTGGTTTTTAATAAGATAAGAATTAATCTCTTAGGCACGATGCGCTACTATAGTGGCTCACTCTAGTGGGTCACCGTTTGAATTGAATGATCGTTTTCATATGTTGTATTTCACACTTCTTTTGTCTTTACAACGTGTTGTAACACTGTTAACAGTATACGGACAGAATATCCAGTTTTTGATTTTGATACGCCAGTATCAGGTATGAATTGTTGCTTTTCATACATTGTACTGCTGTATCGTTTACACGTAATTCACGTTGAAGTCTGCCGTACAAAGAAACAGCCCCGTGCAAAATTCAGCCGTACCTAAGAGGTTAAAAATTGTTTTCATTTTTTTCAGATATGTGTTATACTGATAATTACAAAAAGCACCATGTCAAATTCTGATTTATCTGAAAGTGACTATGATATGAACACTGATGATACAGTGTGTAGTAATGACTTTGAAAGTGATAGTGGAAGCAACATCATCATCCCTTGTAAGAGATTACGAATTATTAGTGAAAGCAGTGATGATGATGAACTGCCTGCAAGTGCCCCCGATGGTGATAATATCGATGAATTTTTACCTGTAAACTCAATATTTTTGAATGAGTCGAATAGTTTTTCTGAAGTACCTGGTCCAAAATATGCTCCTGCTTCTGATGTGAAACCAATTAAATATTTCAATAATTTTTTTTTTCAATTTCGCTTTTTACTACAATGGTTAATTATAACCATTTCCATTATTTTCCAAAAAAAATATCTACGCATTTTTAGCATATATACAAGAAAATTCTTCAGCACTGAAATGGTTAATTAGGAATGTTGACTAAATTGATCAATTTATGAACGTTGAATTCCCTTATTAATCAGTCTGCTGGGTGGCGCGTAGTGAGCAGGTTGTGTTCATTCAGTGTTTCGTTGTATTAACTTTATATCGTGTTTTTTGACTGATTTTCGCAAGTGCCCAGCACCGGTTGTTTTTGCACATGGTACTTAGCTATAATTACGAACTGCTGGATTTCTGCTTATTTCAACACACTGCTGATAATCTTGATTTACTATGTATTATGGCGGATAATTGCCATCACTGCGGCTCGCCTATTCTCGTAAAATCTGAGGGAATTCGATGTGCAGTGACGGATTGTGGTAAATACGAGGACGAATCATAGTCTTTGCTCCTATTTTTTTTTTTTAGTCAAATTACGGCTGTAAATGCGAAGTCAACATATCCATTCCCAGCGGTGGATCTTTCTTGGACTGGCCCGGCCTTATCTTTCGGTGGCTCTGTGGCACGGCTGTCAGTTGTTGAAGATGGCGGCTGTGCTTCACACGTCCACGGTGTACGAGCAACGAAGCGTGATTCGTTTTCTATGGAGCAAGGAACGAACGCCCATCGAAATCCACAGGGAAATGCAGCCCACGTATGGTGAAAAGTGTCTCGCTTTGGGAAGTGTGAGATGGTGGTGGTGTGAGTTCGCAAAAGGCCGTGAAGACTTGCATGACAATGAGCGTTCGGAGAGGCCGCGTTCATCGATGACTGACGACAACATTTCCCACGTGGATGCAATGGTGAAGCGGATCGGCGTGTGCACCTCAATGACATTTCCCAGGATCTTGGCATTTCATATGGGAGTGTTTACGACATCGTTCACGGGTTCTTCGGGTTCCGGAAGATTTCATGTCGGTGGGTGCCAAGGCAGTTGGACGACATGCTAAAAGGCAAGCGAAGGATTGCTTCACTGAATCATCTACAACGGTATGCCGAGGAGGGTGGAAGTTTCCTGGACAGTAATGTTACTGGCGATAAAACGCAGATACTGCATTTCATGCCGGAATCGAAGCAGCAGAGCATGGTGTGGAAACATCCGGGTTCGCCTCTGACAAAAAATTCCGTTCAGTGCCATCTGTTGGGAAAGTGATGTTAACGGTCTTCTGGGATCGCCCTGAACCGATCCTGCTGGATTTCATGCCACAAGGTGCAACCATTAATGCCGACAGTTATGGTTCCACACTGTCACGTCTACGGGCTGCCATCAGGCGAAAGCGCCGAAGGATTCTTGATGTAGACAATGACACGATCCACGACAATGCGAGGCCACATTTGGCAATCAGAACTGCCGACAAGCTCCGGTCATTTCACTGGGAGAGTCTGGACCACCCACCATACAGTCCGGACCTCGCCCCTAGTGATTTCCACGTTTTCGGTCCGCTGAAGAAGTTCCTGGCAGGACAGCGATTCACGTGCAACGATGAAGCCAAGACAGCAGTCCGACGGTGGTTCCACAGTCAGCCGGACGAATTCTACCACAGGGGCATCTCAAATTTAGTGCTGCGATGGGACAAATGTCTGAACCGGTGTGGGGACTATGTGGAAAAATAGTGTAAGGTACGTAGAATAGTACGTATATTTGTAATTACCTGTATGTACCTTATTTTGGCTAATAAAAAATAGGGGCAAAGACTTTCTGATTCGCCCTTGTACTATCATTTCTATTGCACACCCCTTTCTGAACTTAATTTTAAAAAAATGACCAGGGAAAGAGTAAGAAACTGGCTCTGTGTTGCATGTCACGATACTCCCAGTACTGCAGTTGTTCAAATGCATCCACTACCGACAGGACAGACTATGAAACATGCTGATTACCTTACATTTCTAGGTGAAATTAATGCTAAGTTGGATCATTTAACTAAGCAAATGTCGGAAATCACAGTGGTAAAGACAATGGTTGAGGCAATTTCTAAACGACTACTTCGACTTACAACTACTATCGACAAATTGAAGGCTAGATGTACGCAGCAGGAAAGTGAAAACGTCGAGTTGCAAGCATACTGTAATAGAGTTGATCAATATTCTCGAAATTATAATGCAGAGATTCATGGAGTACGTATGCCACAGTCACCTGATCCTATTATTTCTCTGAAAGAAGTGACATTGATCTGGCACATTATCTATCTTCTAGATCACCTTTAGGTTCATCCCCATTTATTGTACAGTTCACCACATTTCCTGTTTACGATCAATTCATATCTAACACAAAAGTGAGGTTGACAAATGGTGATACCTTGGGTATTAAGGACTCAACCTTGGTGTATATAAATGAAAATCTCACCGCTTTCAACAAGAAATTATATTGGCAGGCCAGGAATTTTGCCTCAGGTAAGGGCTATCATTTCGTTTGGTTCAGGAGAGGTAAAATCCTTTTGAGGAGAGATACTGGTGAGCAGATTGAACAGATTACTAACTTTTCAAATTTCGATCCCCTATTATCTGTTTGTAGTTAATGTACTCATTTTTATTTGATTATTGTTATATAGCAAATTTTATCTTTATTTGCTTTTTTTCCTATTGCTGTTATGCTGTGTGTTATGATTATTCTATTAACATCATTCTCTCTAAACTGATTTGCGAATTACTAATGTAACCTAGTTCAGTACTAGGGCTTTATTTCAGTCTCTAAGTAATAGGCGTTTTAATTTGAACCTATTTTTTGAGTACTTATATAGCAGTTCGGCAAGGCTTACTTGCACATGTTTTTTCTTTAACTTACAATCGCCTGATTATTGACTGTGTTCAGTGAATTTTGTATGATTATGGATGCATAGTAAATATTTTTATTTATAAAAATGTAATGATTTTTTAATTTGTACCTACTTTCTTTTCTTTTTTTAAATTTTTTCCTGACTGCTAAAGTGGTGGTCGTGCTAAGATTATTTGCGCACGTTTCTCTTGATAATTATTGTATGCATCATTGGCTTAAATGCAATTACTCTATTTCCAATATGTATTTATTTTATTCATAAGATTACTTTTTCACGAATCATCCTTGCACCAGGTAATGGTGAATATTTTGTGTTGCTAATTATATTTTACATTTTTGCTGTCTGTTGCTCAAACTACTGTTGCCTTATGCCTAGACCCAGCATTGTCTTGTATTCTAGACCAAATTATTGAACTCAAACCATATTTTGCCTCTCTTACCATCCTATATTATGTGAACTCAATCGAAGGTCGCATTTTTGGCTCAATTTTAAAGTGTGTTTTTTTTGTTTTGTACAATGCATGAATTGTATTTATAAAATTGCCTTTATCACTAATCATCCTTGTGTCTTGTGATGACTATATTCTGCCCCTCTTAGAATTTAATTTTATGTGACCCCGTATGAAGGTCACATAGCTCAGTTTTATTTTTTTTCCTTTCTTTCTTACATTGGATAAATTATGTTTTCATCACTAACCATCCTTGCGCCAGGTAATGGTGAATAGTTTATGTTGCTAATTATATTTTAGATTTTTGCTACCTGTTGCTGGAATTACTGTTAGCCAGTGCCCAAACCCAATGTTATCTTGTATCTTAACTAAAATATTGAAACTCTAACTATATTTTGCTGCTCTTAGGATCTTATTCTATGTGACCCCATTTGAAGGTCACGTTTTTGGCTCAATTAAAAAGTGTGTTTTTATTTTTGTTTTTTGTTTGTTTCTTATAATTGATAAATTGTGTTATTTATAAAACCGCCTTTATCACTAATTATCCTTGCACCAGGTAATGGTGAATTGATTGTGTTGCTAATTGTATTTTGGATTTTTGCCATCTATTGCTCGAACTACTTTTAGCCCACGCCTGGACCCAATATTATCTTGAATCAAAATTAAATTATTAAACTTTAACTGCATTTTGCCTCTCTTATGATCTTACTTTATGTGACCTCATTTGAAGGCCACGCTTTTGGCTCAATTATAAAGTGTTTTTTTTCTCTCTTACATTCGATAAATTGTGTTCTTTAAAATCATTTTTATCACTAATCATCCTGATGCCAGGTAATGATGAATAGATTGTGTTATTTTAGATTTTTTCTGCCTTTTGCTCGTACTACTGTTAGCCCATGCCTAGATCCAACATTATCTTATATATAAACTAAATTATTGAAACTCTGATTTTATTATGCCCCTCTTAAAATCTTTATTTTATGTGGCCTCATTTTAAGGTCACGTCTTAGCTCAATTTAAAAAAGGAGAAAAAAATTCCTTTCTTTCTCACATTGGATAAATTGTGTTACCTATAGAATCATTTTTATCACTAACCATCCTTGCGACAGGTAATGGTGAATAGTTAGTGTTGCTGATTGTTTTTTGTTTATTTATTGATACGTATGTGTGTATATATATCATCATATTCAACCATTATCTATCCACTGCTGGATGAAGGTCTCTCCAAATGCTTTCCACACAAGTCTATCCTGAGCAATTCGCTTCCACGTCACCCCAACCTGTTTTCTTATTTCATCCACCCATCTAGTTTGAGGACGTTTTCTAGGTCTTCGGTGGTCTCTTGGAATCCAGTTCAGAATTTCTGTTGTCCATCGTTGATCAGTTCTTCTTGCAATATGCCCAGCCCATCGCCATTTCAGCCCTTTTACTTTAACAATGATGTCCTCTACTCTAGTTTGCTCTCTCACCCAAGTGTTTCTTTTTCGATCTCTCCTAGTTATTCCAAGCATGCACCTCTCCATGCTCCTTTGCGTTGTCTGTAACTTTCGTATTGCTCCAACTGTTAGACTCCATGTCTCTGATCCATAAGAGAGGACTGGCAATACACACTGGTTGAAGACCTTTCTTTTTAGACACAAAGGCAATTTCCCCTTCAGGATAAAACTGTTTCTTCCAAATGCACTCCAGCCAAGTTTAATACGTCTGTTGAGTTCTTTCATAATGTTGCCATCCATTGAAATCAGCTGGCCAAGGTAAATATATGAATCAGCAATTTCTAGCTCAATGTTGTCAACTTGTATTTTTGTTTCCTCTACGAAATTATTGAACATGATCTTAGTTTTTTGTAGGTTCATCTTGAGTCCAACTTCTTTACTTCTAGTTGAGAGCTCCTGTACCATGTCTTGGAGTTCTGATGGGTTCGTTGAAAAAATAACAATGTCATCAGCAAACCGCAAATGATTTAAATATTCACCATTTATTTTTATTCCCTTGTTATTCCAATTTATCTGCTGAAAAATCATCTGTAAAGCTGAAGTAAAAAGTTTTGGAGAAATGGTATCTCCCTGCCTCACACCTTTACCAATTTTGATAGTTTTGGTATCTTTATGTAACCGAAATTTTGCACTTGCATTTTTATACACACGTTTCACCATGTCAATGTACACATCCTCAATGTCTGTTGATCTTAAAGAGTTGATGACTGCTGATGTTTTAATAGAGTCAAAGGCCTTCTCATAGTCAATAAATGCCACACACAATGGAAGTTCATATTCATGTGTTCTTTCAATTAATTCTCTTAATACTTGAATATGGTCCACTGTACTGAATCCACTTCGAAATCCAGCTTGTTCTCTTGGTTGAGCTGCATCTAATTTTTTCTGCAGGCGATGTGTTAGCACTTTTGTGAAGATTTTATAAATAGCAGGTAACAAGCTAATTGGTCGGTAATTTTTCAAATCCTCTTTATCACCTTTTTTATGCAAAAGAATTACTGTTGCAGAATCCCATTGGTTTGGTATGTTACCGCTGTTAAGACATTTGGTAAAGAATTTTGCAAGTATGTCTTCTACATATTCTCCAGCTTCTTTTAGGATATCTAATGTAATACCATCATCACCAGGGGCTCTTCCTTTCTTCATACTTTTTATTGCAAATGAAACTTCTTCTTTTAAGATTTTAGGAGCTGTTCCTTCGACTATCTCAGAGTCTTCGTTTAATCCACTGTTACTTTCGTATAGATTTTTGTAGAATTCTTCAACTCTTCTAAGTATTTCTTCCCTATTTCTTGTTACGGTGCC
>QLNU02015360.1:170611017-170623396 GCA_006491805.2 Dysdera silvatica | reverse complement strand
GCATTTATTGACTATGAGAAGGCCTTTGACTCTATTAAAACGTCAGCAGTCATCAACTCTTTAAGATCAACAGACATTGAGGATGTGTATATTAATATGTGTAAATTTCGGTTACATAAAGATACCAAAACTATCAAAATCGGTAAAGGTGTGAGGCAGGGAAATACCTTTTCTCCAAAACTTTTTACTTCAGCTTTACAGATGATTTTTCACCAGATAAATTGGAATAACAAGGGAATAAAAATAAATGGTGAATATTTAAATCATCTGCGATTTCCTGATGGCATAGTTATTTTTTCAACGAACCCATCAGAACTCCAAGACATGGTACAGAAACTCTCAAATAGAAGTAAAGAAGTTGGACTTAAGATGAACCTACTAAATAGAGGATCAACAATTTCATAGGGAAACAAAAATACAAGTTAACATTGAGCTAGAAATTGCTGATTTGTATATTTACCTTGGTCAAATGATTTTAATGGAAGGCAACATTATGAAAGAACTGAACAGACATATTAAACTTGGCTGGAGTGCATTTGGAAGAACCAGTTTCAACCTGAAGGGAAAATTACCTTTGTGTCTAAAAAGAAAGGTCTTCAACCAGTGTATCTTGCCGGTCCTCTCTTATGGATCAGAGACATGGAGTATAACAGTTGAAGCAATACGGATGTTACGGACAACCCAAAGGAGTATGGAGAGGTGCATGCTTAGAATAACTAAGAGAGATCGAAAGAGAAACATTTGGATGAGAGAGCAAACTAGAGTAGAGGACATCATTGTTAAAGTAAAAAGACTGAAATGGCGATGGGCTGGGCATATCGCAAGAAGAACTGATCAACGATGGACAACGCAAATTCTCAACTGGATTCCAAGAGACCACCGAAGACCTAGAAAACGTCCTCAAACTAGATGGGTGGATGAAATAAGAAAAGAGGTTGGGGTGACGTGGAAACGAATGGCCCAGGATAGACTTGTGTGGAAAGCATTTGGAGAGACCTTCATCCAGCAGTGGATAGATAATGGTTGAATATGATGATGATGATATATATTACAATGGATAAATCGTATTTTGCACTCATTGACATCCATCGATTACAATCTTGGTTGTATTTCTGCTCCACTTGGTTACTTTTTTTTTTTTAAGTTTCAAGCACTATCTAAAAGTTAATTTCATATCATCTCATTTTGTACCTTGTCCCATTGAGGGAGTACAAAACCTGCGGTTACATTGAACTGATTTTCTTTCTTTTTAGTTCTTTGACTATCCTGATTAATGTTTGATTTTTATTTGAATGGCATTGACCTTGCCTTGCATAATTTCATTTATCCCAGCCCAATATTACAGCTTATCTTTCTGTGGGCTACTTGTTAATTATCCTATTATTTGATTCTTTCATAAATCTAACCTATTCAATTATTATACTATAAGTTTTTATTGCCCTCTTCTGCGGCAGTTGCATTTTTATCACTTATACATGACAGTGAATATCTGGTCTTTTGGCTTCTTTTTGTCCCTTATTTTTATGAATATAATTTCGCTTTTTATATTATTTTATTATTTCTAGCTGATGTACCAATAGTTCTTCTTAACTGTTGTGTGTATGCCTTATTTAAACCACCTTTTTGTTATCATTTTGTTATTATTGTGAATTCTCCAGTTCCTCCTTATCATACAACTCAGTATCATGTCCTACGACTGGTGCCGGTCACTATATATTTTTGTTGTTTTAATTTCCCAATTCGCTCCCTCAATTTCGGATTACCTAAGAGCTGATCTTTTCTTTAACTCTTTCTTTAATGTTTTTTTCCCAGACCGATTATGATGCTGACATATCTCATTCTGTTACTTCATCAACTTTTGATAACACCACGACGTCGGATTCTATTTACAATGAGGATTTGAATGCTCAATATTTTTGTCCCCATGAATTGGTAAATTTTACCAAACAACTGAATGAAATATTGGCTCTGCACATAAATGCCTGCAGTTTGATGAATAAGAAGGATCAATTGCAATTCATACTCATATCACTAAACACTTCTATTCACTATATCTGCATAACTGAGACCTGGTTTTCTCCAGGTTTCATGATGGATCTTGAGCATTATCAGCTAACATCTCTTACTCGTTCTGAGGGCCGTAGAGGAGGAGTGGCAACTTTTGTGCATAATTCAATGGTATCTGAGGAGGTGCAGAACTGGTTTATTCTAATATTGAAATTCTGACTATTTATACTCAGGGCATTATTTTGACCATGGTCTATCGTCCCCCTTGTGGCAATATTTTAAACTTTTTGACATATATCCAGAAATTATTAGATTTTACTACCGCTATAGGCAGAAAAATTATCATCATGGGTGATCTAAACATCGATCTTAAACAACCTAGCCAGAACGTTAATTCACTTCGGGACCTAATATGTTCATATGGATGTGAATCCATCATTACTTCCCCGACCAGAATCATGATTAATACTCAGACAGTTCTGGATCTATGTATTACAAATGTCCGGTTTAACTATACAGGCAGTGTGGTCCATCACATGAGTGATCGTTTACCCATATTAATTTATTTCTCTGTCGCATGTCGACACATTCGTGCTAACCGGGCTGTGATTAATATCAGAGACTTTTCCAAAATTAACCGTGACGCATTTACTAATGAACTTGAGAGAACCGACTGGGCCAAGTCTTTACAATCATAAAATGCTAATGGTGCATTTGCATATTTTTTTTATTAAATTTAAGCTTCTATGCAATAGACATTTTCCTTACCTTGATATAAACAAACACAAAAAGATTCGTAAACCTTAGATAACGTGTGCTTTATTACATAAAATAAATGTAAAGAACAGATTGTTTTCAAATTTCATCAAAGTTAGATCATTAGAATTACTCCAGCTTTTTTGCACGTTTCGAAATAAACTCAACAAACAACTCAAACAAGCTAAAAAGGTATTTTTACTTAAATTTTTTATTGATTCAGATATAAAGAAAACCTGGACGATGATTAATGAGCTTATTGGACGTTATCGATCAAAAGACAATTCAATCGATTTTCTTCAAACTAATCAGTGCATGATTACCGACTCACTCATAATTGCTAATACATTAAATGATTACTTTAACTTTCCCGCGTCACTACACGGACACCGTATTAATATGCATTGTATTGAACGAAACTGTCACGATTATAATATTTTGGATTCCTTCTATCTGCATGAAATTACAATGGTGGAGCTGCTCAGAGTCATTGCACAACTGGACCATAGTAAGGGTCCCGGTCATGATGATCAAATACACCCTTTAATCATCAAATCTTTAGCTAATTTTCTTGCCATTCCTCTTTTACCTTATTTTTTTAACCTTATTTTTTCTACTGGATGCATTCCACATGACTTCAAAATTGAATCAGTTACCCCAATTTTTAAATTAGGTTCAAACTTTGATGTTACTAACTATCGACCCATCTCTATATTAACAGTCTTTGGTAAAAATTTTGAAAAACTACTTTACAAACGTCTCTTAAATTTCTTCCAGTCTAATTCCATTATTCATAAAAATCAATTTGGCTTCTTACGTAATAAATCTACTGAACACGCTCTTCTTTCTGTAACTGATTTTATCTATTCATCTCTTGATGCTAAACTCTCATCACCAGGACTCTTTTTCGAGCTTTCCAGGGCCTTTGACACAATAAACCACGATAGGCTACTCTATAAACTCCAATTAACTGGTATCCACGGTTTAACCAATGCCCTTTTCTCTAATTATCTAAAAGATTGTCAAAAATTCGTTAATCTGGGTGGCTCACACTCCACTTTGAAAAATACTCCTTGCAGTGTCTCTCAGGGTTCTATTCTCGGCCCTCTATTGTTTATTTTTTATATAAACTATATTTTCATTTTCCCCACATGCCTAAGACTTATTTGCTGCGCTGATTATACAAGCGCTTTTATTTCCAACAACGATATTAACAATCTAATCCCTAGAGCTTGTAGAGCTGTTAAATATTACGTTGATTTTTTCACCCAAAATTTTCTTGCACTAAACGTAAAAACAAAACTAAATGTCTTCTTTTCGCACTTAAGCATAATACCTCTCTCGGCCAACTCTTCTTGATTTCAATAGGCAATGATATCATCCCAGTCGCAAGAGAAATTAAATTTCTTGGAATTATCATACAGTCTAATCTTAAATGGCAGTCTCCGCAAAGATTTGCAGAAATCTTAGTGTCATCCGAGACATTAGTTTTTATTACCTCCCTATATTCTTGTTAAATTACATTACTCGTTCTTTTTTTTTCCTATATTAAATACTGTTTTCTCATTTGGGGCACCGCAGCGGCTTACTACATTGCAAAATCGTTTTTTACGAATAATTGGCTCAGCTCTCTCCCTCTCTTCTGCCGCCTCTGCCATACATTATGATATACTTGCCATGGACGATCGTTTAGATTACAAAATTGCCATATTTATGTATCACCATATTAGATCTGACATCATGGTTGACATTCCCGCCACTGATCATTCTAGACACACCTATGAAGTTCGTACTGTCAATCAATTAAGACCACCTTATGCGAGAACTAATCTTGGATTGTCTCGTATTGGGACAAGTGGTCCAAGATTATGGAATTCTTTTTCTCTTGAGCTCAGGTCTTGTAATACGATAACACAATTAAAAAAACTACGTTGTACGCTATTAACTAACTCATGATTTATTTTTCCCTCTTCATCTTATTCCGGTTATTTTAATCTCCAACTTATTTTTATTTCATTTAATCCTACTAATGCACTTCACACAATGTATGCAACACCCACCTGGCCTTGACTTCGGGCAGCGTGGGCTTTGTCAGAACTCTCAGTCTTTTCCCACTGCTGCCCTGGCTGATCGTCTGGTATTATATTATTTTTTCCCAATACTAAATCATACTGCTGTAATGTAATTATAACATATTATTAGAGTTATTATATATTTTCAAGTTAATTTTCATATTTTTCTTTCTCAAATTATTTCACAATCAGTGCCATGTAAACTGTTTTTAAGTTCCTTAGAGAAATGGAGAATCGATTGTAATGTTTTGACACTTGTCTGAGTAAAATGCTATTATATTTAATTAGGGAATTGAATATAGAGAATTTATTGTAAAAAATGTGCATACACAAAATGCAAATTTATAAACAAATATATGCACTTAGACTGTATGGGTAAGTTCCTAGATAGATTACATAGGGTCATTATACTATTAACAATCTATACAAAGTACTCTTATTGGCTGATGGGATTTTTATTATAATGTTAGTTGCTCTTGATGAGTTGTAAGCATTATTTAGGATACATTTTTGACATTTTTTTTTAAGAAAAAAACTTATGTTTTAAAATTAAGTGGTGTGCTACATGAATTACGATATAATTAAAAAATATGATTATATTTTTTTAGTAGAAGTATGTATCTTTCGCATATAATTTCCATGAAAACCTATGTGTACATGTCAACGTCATGCATCACCCTGTAATTCTATAAGAAGAAAATTCGTAAAAAGCGTAAAATTAGAACATGAAAACTTGAATTCTTACATTGTCAAGTTATTTAAATGATCGTTTAATTACAAATGTTACTTAAAACTCTTTTTCTTTATATGAGGTAATGCATGTAAGAAGTTTAGGCACTTATGCATATGATCTACAAAAATTGTAGTAATTATTTATATAACGGTTATAATGATTTTTGCATTTGGGGGTTGGCAAATACTTGCAAGTATTAAGCCTTGTACATTCCTGTTAATTGTCTAACTTTAAAACACATTAAATGTTCTAGTAAATTAAACTCATTCTTCATCATCTGCTTTTATATTAATGTAAAATATTTTACTTTTAAGGTCTTTGGAACTTGGCATTTCTCTTATCTAACCTTTCAATTTTTATTCTGCTGCCTTTTGCGTATTTTTTTACCGAGTCACAGGGATTCCCAAATTCACATAAGGTAATATATATATATATATATATCCAACATTATAAATGTTTTGGAATTTTTCTATTTGTTTTACATTAAATGTTTTCGAAATGTGCCGATAGCTGGTTTGGATTTTGCATAAATAAACTGCAGTGTAGAAAATTTAAATTCATGCATAACCTGCAAATTATATGAAAAATTTAAAAACTTTTAAGCTTTGAAAGAAAAAATTATGCAATATGGATCTTTTTGTACCTGGCATGTTTTCAAGCTAACGATTTGTCCCCACTGTCTTAATATTAATTGTGTTTTCTCTGCACACCTAAAATTTTCCTTCTATGTAGAATTTAGTAGTGGCAGCTCATTTCTTAGTCTTTGTATATTTATGTTAACATTGATTAGAGGACATCATGTGATCATCTTGTATTAACACACTTATAGCTCAGTGGCCTTGAATTCAATATCTAATAGGCTTTCTAATGTGTAAACTTATCCTGGTGAGTGATCATTTTAAGCCAATGCTTCATTCCCAGATAATTGTTGTGTAGTCTTAAGGCTTAAAAAGTGAAAATAAACTAATATTCCAAATTTTGTTCTGTCATAAATTAGTGACACTGGTATTATTTTAATAGTTTGTTTTGTACTCAATGATTGATTGCTTTATGCAAACTGGACCCGCTTTACCTACTGTGATGGTTGTTCAAAAATAAAATATTGAAACCAAATCAAAACTTTGAGTGTTCATGCTCTAATAAAAAGAAATTTCCATATGTGTTGAAAATATTTTAATTTTTGGATTTTTGTTTAATTTCGTATTCTAATTAAAAAATTTAATGGGTGAAGAAATGCAAAAGCACACTGCAAAATAAATTTAAGATACAACATTAAGCAAAACATTCTCTTGTAACATACTAGCCTTGTGCAGGTATTTTACTAATTTTACATGAAAGTTTATTAATTTCAAGTGTTAACAACCACATGATACTACGGCATATTAGGTGAACGTATTGTAACACGTTCATGTAACACATGCCTTTAATCTGGGTTTGACTCTAAATGGCCAATGTTAAAGAAAAATAACTTTGCATTCATGAATTGGGACCCATCAAGAGGTTATCTCTTCAAATAGGGATGATTCATATGCATGTCTGGATAATTAACCATGGGATAGTATATATTAGGGTGCATCAAATGTCCCTATAGAAATGAAATGCCTTGTCCCTAGTCTTATTTTGTTTCAATAGTGCTCAATAATGTTTCTACCAAATATATTTTTCTAAATAAATTTATTAATCATGAACTTTTGCATTTAACACGTAATTGAAATTCTGTCCCATAGATGGCACTACATCATAAGAATTACATTTTACTTGCAAAATGGTAAATGGAATATCCAAATCTATCTTTTTGTACATGTGGGTGATGGTTTGTTTTTGATCTTCCAAAATAATTTTTATCAACATTTAATCCTTTGTCAAAGGTTACACTGAAAGATAAAATTATTTTTACTAATACTATCAATGCTAATTTTGAAATGTCTTCACTGTTGACTGTTACAGTACCTACTTTATCTACAGTGACTACAACTACACAGGAAGCATGTCAGAAAGTAACAAAAAAACAAGGCAATCTTGAATAGTTTTTGTCTTGGTCCCAAAATAACAAACGATGGCGTAAAAATCACTGGTTCTCTGCTACCAACAAACTTGCAGGTATTGAAATATTTGTTATTTTATACTGATGAAGGGGTAAAACTCAATAGAACAAAATGGGAGTCTGGCAAATTAGTCCTGTCACATGTATCACAATTTTATGAAAAGGCAAACGTTCCAATTATTAGTGAGTGAAAGGCATGCAAGAACATGCTAAAACTTCTTGGTGATAATGCAAAGTTAAGAGAAATACCTCTGAAATGTAGATCATGGAAAAGAAACTAGCCTTAACATTTCCTCTTTGGCCTGTGAATGTAGAGAATAAAATAAAAAATGAAGATGACTTAGCTTTTCTCCTATCTATAAAGGGTGATCAATCAGCTATATTTGGGTCATATGATAAAGTTCTTTCAGCAAAAGTCAAACGTGAAAAATTACAGATTGAATGACACAGAAGAATGCTTAATGAAGTGAACACTAGTATTAACTCAAGTAATTTTGTGAATATGAGTGATACCTCTGACCAAGGGTTGAAACTTGTGTTTTGTGGTCGTCCGTAGTGCAACCACTGGAAATATTTTGGTTGCCCCCAAGTTAAGTTTGTTGCCCTAAATTATTTATTGTGCAAAATGTGAAATTTCATTGACAGTCAATACAATGATGTAATAAATATTTATTCGTAAAATTGCCATATTCGCTTGCATATTAAGGAGTGAAAATAAGAGTAGAGGATTTGCCCATGATGCAATTCTTTTAATCATCATCTGTTGTACAGCTATGGTCTGTACAATTATCACTCTATGAGACAAGCGAATCTTCTGACAAAAGAAGTAATTGTTTTCGACTTTTATATAGTTTCTGGTATGGTTTTCTCTGTTTTGCACTTAACCACACGTTAATGACTTCATTTGGTTCAAAATCTTCGCTACGTGCAGATGATAGTGTTATTTTTATTAAGTCTGTTGTAACGAAAACATGCAGTTTGCTTTGCCAATTACCTTTTACCCTTTGCGGTGGCGCAGTGTGGTAACGCGTTCTCCTAGTGCGCCGCTAATCCGGGTTCGACTCCCAGCAGTGCAAAGAACGCTTACTCAGAGATCTCATAAAGATCGCACTGCTCACTGTAGTCCGGGGTTTGGTTCCCTAGGCCTTAAGAGGTTCGGATTCCTCGGAAAACAGTAGGTCCCGGCGCAGCATGACCACTGTAGTCTTTGAGCCGTAAAACCAAAAAGAAAGCGAAATCTAGTTCACAATCCTCACTCTGAGTTGAAAGACTTTAGAAGCAAGTCTATTAACAATGAAAAATTCTTTATAGTATTCGGTTCATTCATAAAATTCCACTCATACTTGCAGACATTCTTGCGTTTTATGTACAAAAAATGTTTAAAATCAATCCATTTGCATATGATGCTTTCCACACAACAGATGTTTTCTGACATAACATCATCAAATATTGTAATGCATTTAGTAATTTCTCTGTCCCCACATGTTTTTTCAAACTTTCCGAGCCAAATTTTGAAATTGAAAAAGTTCATAGAATTTATGGTTGAAACATCTTCATATGTGTTTCAGTGATTGAAGTAGAGATTTTATTGTTACCGATGAAACAGCAAAATCTTCATAAGCTTGGAGTTCTATTTTTACATTATGAAATAGTTTTGAAGACAGAATACTACTAAAGTTGATTCCTGGGCTTGATTCTAGTTTTTCCGTGTACATAAGGAATTGTGTAATGTATAATATACTTCAAGGAGGGGCAAATTTTGTAGTTGAAAATTTAATGATAACTGACTGAGAATAGGCAAAATGTCCATCAGAAAATGCAAGTATAAAATAAAGTTCTCTGATGTAATCACTTTCAAAATCTGTTTTGACTTAACCTTCGCTTCAGCAGTGTTCACTTACAGAAACCTTTTCAAAGTGTTTAATAAGAACTGGATATAACTGATGAACTGCAGTTGCAGCTTCAAGGGAGTAAGTAATCCACCTCGTTTCATCAGCATGCCTGGGTTTCACAAATCTTGTTTTTAACGCACTGTGTGTTGTTTTGAGACCGGCCATACTTAGAGCACTTCTTGAATAGAAACAATACCTTCTCTAAAGCGTTTGTTGGAAAGTTTTATGATATTGATAAGTAATAAAAACTTCTATGTCAAAGTGGTAGCGGCCGTATAAAACACATGTTGAAATTCTGATTATATATTTCACTTTAGCGATATTTTCAATTTATTATATCATAAATATCGAAATTAAAAAAAAGAAAATTTTAGTTGCCCGAGGGCAACTGATTTTTTTGTTTAACTTGCCCTTCTAAATATTTAATTGCCGGGGCAAGCGGGCAACCGCAAGTTTCGACCCTTGCCTCTGACGAAGATGACACAAGTAAGGTAGAACTGAAATTATCTGATAGGGCTGGCTCATCAACCTTCATTAATCATAATGCAAATGACGAAAACGTTACGAATAGTGATAAAGAGTTTGAAACACCTGTTGCAGGCACTTCAACCAGAAGTTATCATTGCGTGACACACATAACAACTACTACTGCCTTTATACCACATGGCATCTTTAAAAAAAAAAAAAAACTTTTGGCTTTATCAACACATTTTAAAATGATTCCAGCACAACAAGCAACCTGTATTAGAGAACTAACAGTAGAGGCTTTTGGAGATTCATCTAAGGTAGCTGCATCCTACGTAACAGCAGGTAAATTCAGATGCAAAGTAGTTATCCAATATCTATAAGGAATAATGGGTTCCTTTCAAACTTGCAACTTTACATTGGGACTCAAAACTATTACCAATATTGGCAAATCAAAATATTATGGAGGAATGTCTTATCATTGTCATGGGAAACATTCATGAATTTAAACTTCTTGGAGTACTTTCATATCCATCGGGAATAAATGGAAAATCTGGGGATATAATTTCTGATCTAACTCACAAATTACTGACATCTTGGCAATGCGCTGAATCAATTGTTAACATGACATTTGATACAATAGCATGTAATATACATCATTTAACTGCTGCATTGTATCAGCATTCAAAGTAAGTTGAAACGAACTCTTCTTTGTTCACTTTGTCACCACATTGGAGAGATTAGTTTGTCACATATTTTTGATGATTTGCAAATTGAGACATCGAAGTCTCCCCAGATGTAACCTTGTTTACTAGGTTTTGCAAAAGTTATGCACTTTTTGGGTCAGTAGTGGTGAATTGGTATTCTACGACACCAGATCATTCAGCGAAGAGGCAAAAAATTTAGCCAACGATTATAGACACAGTGCTTTCAAACAAACTAAATTAGTTATCGAATCTGGAAGGACCAGAAAAGTCTATTTAGCGTTTGCAAGGCTCTGTCTTATATTTCTTTATAACCAAGATAATGGACAACCAAAGGAAGTAACTTTCAATTGTCCAGGGGCTTTGCACAAAGCATGATAGATGTCTAAGCTGATTTATGCAATTAAAGTATGTCTATTTGAAAAGCAGATTCAGCTGCTACCCATTGGAACAATAACTAAGAAAAAGCAAGTCTCTAAATTAAGGGATTTTGTAAACTTACTCTCATCTACAGTACATGGTGGATGACTTGCAGTTCAGTGGTAGATGCCCCTTGGAATGACTTGAAGTTATTTCATTCTATTTTGAGTATGAGACTGTGCATGAAATTATCTCTGAAAGTTGTAGTAGTGCCTTCAAGAATCACCTTTAGTATTTAGCAGAAGAAATGGTCAATTAAACAAAAATTAGCAGAAGAAAACCTCTTGCACTTTGGAGTAACGAGGTACTGTGGCATCCAACGCTACATATTGAAATTAACGAACTGAATTTTTATATGTTCCCCTCAAGGATCAGTTTGAAATACCTCTCTTCCTTTCATATCAACAAAAACATCTGCCTGTGTGACTTTCTCTCAAATCTTTCACCATTTTACTAAAATTTCAAGATTTCCTCTGCAACAGTTCAAAGATCAACTGCGGACCACACATTGAACGCAATGTGCACCTACTTCCTAGAAGCATAAATTGCTATTCAAAGGCAAGTTTTGACACTACAAAAGTCGTAAAACTCCAAAGTTTGACAACACAATGGATATAAGCAACACACAGTATATTGTGAAATTCTGTTGGGTTCCAGGCCACATGGGTATCGCCGGTAATGAACAAGCTGACATTACTGCAAGATGGCAACTGCAGAACCTGAGTGTATGAACATTCCATCCCGACATTTTAACTCTTGTGTCTCATACCATCTGTACAGAAAATGGCAGTTAGAATGGGACGAGCAAGTTTTTAATAAGCTTCACCTCATTAAACCTCGTCTTGAGGTGTGGCAGTCTAGCTATAGTAGTGACTGTCATAAAGAGGTCACTCTGGCTAGACTCAGCATCGGGCATACACGATTCTCCCATCAACATCTCTTAAAGGGAGAAGATGCCCCGATGTGTGCCACATGTGGTGAAGTATTAAATGTTTTATATATTTGTCCCAATTTTAATTAGCATCGATCATTAACTTTTAACCAAGATAATTTTAGTCTTCATGACATTTTATGTGACTCTTTTAACCATGAAATAATTTTTAACTTTTTATCTAATATTGGCTATTCCCATCTCATATGATTTTTATATTTTTTTATTTAGTACCTTTGTTGTTTTAACATGTTTTTAGCTTTAATTTATATTATCTTAAGCCTGTGTGCATATTCTCACCTTGTTTGGCAAATAATGACCCTTGCTGTCCTTGTGCCACAAAAACACAACCAAC
>QLNU02015360.1:170578171-170601033 GCA_006491805.2 Dysdera silvatica | reverse complement strand
CTGCAGGAAAAATTTATATTTTTCATGCTTTTGGGATTTTCATACAATTGATTGCAAAAAATCTTAATATTCTATAAAAATTGTAAAAAATACATTTCTCCTTTCTTAAATAAAAATGCAGAAAGTTCAGTTGCATTTATGTTCCTTCCTTCTTTTAATGATATAAATCTTGATTTTCCTTTATTATTTTACCTCCTTCAAAACATCACAATTTTTGTTATTTTTATGTCGTTATCATAAGTATACAGGAAAAAGAAATGCAACATGCTATATTCGCCAAGCAGCCAACAAGTTGATGAATTCTTGCACTGGACTACTTGTTTCTGCATGCATTTTATAACCTTTAAAAAACATTATTAATAAGTTACTTCTGCAAGCACCATGAAACATGTATCCAATGGATTTCTGCAAGGAACATAATGAAGCAAAAAAAAACCCATTCAATACTTCTGAAAATATGACATAAAATCTCTGAAAATAGTCCCATTTTTGCTCTCTTTGGCCCTATAATACCTATATTTATGGCTATTCTGAAAAATGCCTACATATGTGTCTAATAGTTTCTTAAGAGCTTTCAAATGAGCCTAATGTTATTAAAATCCACGTCGTCCACCCTCCGACCTTCCCTTGTGAGTGCAGTTCTACATACTTTGCACTCAATCCTTGTAACACAATTTTGTCCCACAATTTATTGTAGTACAGTTGTTGAAAAAAATAAAAATTTATTTTACAGTCTCATTGTAACTTTTTATACTCTGAATGGTTTTAGCTAGGCTTTGTAAAACTAAGACCAGCCTATGTATCAGCACAGTGTACTGAAATAATGCAAGGATTCAATGCTTTTAACCATGCGGCTATTTCAGCTACTTCGTTTTCCTAGCATAACATTTGCTTCATCGCATTCTAAACCAATAACTTTAGAAATGTCAATACTTTTTTCTTGCAACATTTCAGTAATGCAACTAGTCAGTCTCTGCAGTTCCATCTGAAACTGTAACGTGTTCTAAAAATTTTGTAATTATGTTTCCATTCTTCACAAATCTAACATTGACCTCAAGATGTTTTGTTACTAAGATCACAGGTTTCATCACAAATAAGTATGCATACTTTGGCTTCCTTTAAATCGTTTAATAATTGATTTTCAATAACCCCAGCGATAGAGGCTTGGAGTTCATTAACGGATTTATTATGCTTGTAAGTGATACCTTGTTTACTACAAGAAGTATTTTCACGTCCTTGGGTTTTAAGAAATTCTTGTAAGTTACTAAATAACGAATTTGTGGAAGCTCATTTGTAGTAATAAATAATGTCGCTTTTAGGCATGAAATTAAAAAAGCTTCATCCTTACCTTTAAATTTTGATGCTGCAACCTGCATGTCTTTTTCACATCTTGCTGCTTCCACTGATTGCAAATGTTCATGGCAAACTTTATGACATTGCAATGATGTTTTGTAAGATGTGCAACCCCCTGAAATGAAAACAAATTAGGGGAAGTAAATAATTCTTATTTTTCTTTCTTTCTTTAAGCTAGGGTTGCCAGATAGTGCCACTTATGGCAAAAGTTGCCATTAAAATGGATATTTTTTTATAAATATGCCATTTTACTTATGGCCACTGGGCCCCATTAAACTTTCTGCCCCTCCCATACACATTAAAAAAGACATGTCCATTTTCGTACATTAATTCTTTCAGATAGGTAGTAAACAAATGAAACGCAGATATTTGTACAAAAAAGTATTAGCATATTATGCCTGTCATAATTAGTATTTTTCTGCTTATTTGAAAACAAGACCCATGATGATGACCAGTGCCGAATTACCAAATAGACAAAGTAGGCATCTGCCTATATGTCCCTCATCTTTTGAGGGCCCCGCAGCACCAAAAATGTTGATTTGATCTTGAAAGAAAATCACAATCGAGGAGGCCCCAA
This sequence comes from Dysdera silvatica, assembly GCA_006491805.2. Lineage (NCBI taxonomy): Eukaryota > Metazoa > Arthropoda > Arachnida > Araneae > Dysderidae > Dysdera > Dysdera silvatica. Next base: position 170,599,103 of record QLNU02015360.1, on the reverse strand, counting down.
GATTTCGACTGCCTATGGGCCTCCCCACCGAGTTTAAGCCGGCACTGATGACTTATTTGAATTATTGCAATAAAAATGATTTCTTTTGTTTTTCTTTGTATGTAATAAATTATAATATTAAAAAGTAAAAATTAAAATTGCCAAAATAATGCCATTTTTTAACTTGATTTTGCCAAAATGTGTGAAAATCAGGAATCCTCAGACTTAGCAGTTCCGAGTTTTGGATCTCAACGCATTGCAATGTCGTTGTAAAATTTGCAACACATGTTCTCTGCAATAAATAAAATTAAAAGAATTTTAACTAAAACTAACGTCAAAAATAACTTTTCAGACCCAAACACCCATAAGTTTTAAATCAATCCGTCTACTAAGCAAGTTCTTTCATTAACCCTGAATTCACTTCAGGGCGAGATTATAGCAGGTGCTTATTGTTTCCCCGCCCAGGGCTAAGTTTTTTAAATCACTAAATTGAGCACTAAACAGTTTCTATACAAACACTAATTATAAATTCACAATCACTTTCGTCATCAGAAAATTACAACAGAATTCATCCGCGAACCCATATCCATGACGAGTGGCTTGAGCGACGCCCGCCATTGCACGCTTGAACCGAATGAATCAAAAGACCAAAAAAATTTAAAAATTTAAAACATGATTTAATTTGAGAAAGGGTTCTTTTTCTTGCATTTCTGACAGAATTTGCAGAACATATGAATCGCGTCATCTTTTTTCTCGATTTCTAACCAAACGTATAACTTTTGCCATTTTTGTTGGTAAGTGTCCGTTTTTTGTCGTCTAAACTATGAATAACATCCGAATACTCATCCAAATTTTCGGTTTTTTCTTTTTATTGTTAAAAGAAATATTTCCATTTTGTGTGCTTGAAGGCTAGAGTAACAAAAGCATGTAATTCTGATGGCAACCCAGTCAGTTGCTTTGCTTACGCCATAGATTTGGTAACAGTGAATTTGAGCAGCACAAATGGAGCAACTGTGAACAAATGACCTTTGATCTCGGTGCCAGTGGCTAGCCATTAGCGGTGTGGACACAACCATCAAACCATGGCACATGGACTTGGCTCGTTGGAGAATAAGCTACTTTGTATATTTGCCAGAAAATGTTAGTGACAATTGGTGAGTTGATAGTAAAAGATCTACTTACGACTTTTCAAGCCGAGGATCAGAGAGGATTTTTCAGTGGGGGTGAAAATGCTGTAGAACTTGTAAAGAGCTCGCATTTAGAGAGTTTCCGGATATAGAGAGAAAAATATGGATTTTGTTTAGTATAATGATTAAATGCAATACAATTTAGCCACTTTTAGCAAACAAGTCGATTTGACCCTGGATTTAATGAGCAATTCGCATCCATCCAAAATAATCGCTTTTGTAAAAATTCCCTCGTTATAATCGATTTCAACCACTTTTTTATGGACGGGGTGAATTTCCTTAATATTTCCCCCATGGATCCCCACCATTGCTTCTTATTCTTTTAATTTGCCAATTTTATTTCCTAATTTACCTTCTTACTCTTTTGGTTTACCAATTTTATTTTTTAATTTATAACTACATAAAAAAATGAAAACACGCAAAGAAATTAAGACAGTATTTTGTAGTTTTACTAAAAATACATGTAATAATTAAAATTTTAAAAAAACAATATTTTTACAATAAGTACTACTCTTCCCTTAAAATATTTTGAATGATTAAAAAAATTAACAAAGCTAACTAGAAAACGTTAGTAGAGAAAAATTTAGAAAGTGTTGCTAATTTCAATGCCCGAAAAAAATGGCTAGAAAATGGGGGTGGTTGAATAGCGCCGTACTGTTTTATAGCTGGATCTGAACTCCAATAAGAGCTATTGTGGCCGCCAATCCGATTATTCCTGGAATTAAGAAAAGAAAATGGAAGAAAAGTTGGGAGGGGTCAGAATGGAAACAATAAAATTGGGGAAATGCATCCTGTGGGAAAGTCCTTTTATATTGGCTGCCTGGAAGGAAAGAAAGGGGGGTGTGGAGCGGAGATAGATCTGAGAATTTGATTGTGGGAAAGGCATGCAAGTTTTTTGGGGTTTTTTTTTTTGAGTAGGATTTAGCAACAAATTGCGGGAATCGTGCAATCCCGCTGTAGTGCGAACCCTGATGATTACTTCACTTAGGGTGTCATTTTGTACTACATCAGTAATGCTCTACACAATTTTGTACTTTACTTTTTTCTTTCATATCTTGCATAGTTTTCAAGGTAACAGCAATAACTTAAAAATTCTACCGCTAGGGGTACAGCACATGATCTCACCTTGTAGCACATAGTCACTTTAGTATACTTACGTATCACGTTTATATTTCTAGCACTCTGTTTGAGAGTTATCTACATGTATAAGGACTTTACAACCACCCTGTGTACACAGAGGGGCCCAAAGGTCTGGCAAATCCGAAATATCTTTAGAAATATACTTCGGATCAAAAAATAAAAAATAAGTATTCAATATTTTAAAAAAAAACTGTCCAATGATGCCAAACTTAACCCCTGCCCCCCCCCCCACATTGATGGGGGAGGGGCAACTTCGAAATAAAGAACCTTCATTTTTTTTTATTGCAGATTTGGATTCTCCAGAAAAAAATACATAGCTTTGACCTACGATTTTTAATTTTTACTCTCAAATATGGCGCTATAATCGATAAAAATGGAAGAGGGGTATGAACGTTAGAAAATGGTAAATCTTGAAAAATATACTTCAGATTGAAAAATAAATATGTATTCAATATTTTTAAAAAAGCTATCTAACAATACCAAGATTATAGGTAAATAATAAATAGTTTTCATCCTAAACATTACTTTTTACTTTCTGATAAATGGTGCTGTTATTCCAAAAAATGATTACCACTCACTCCACCTATCGGGGAAGGGGATGGGTCCAATTTTGGCATCATTGGAAAACATTTTTAAAAATATTGAACATGTATTTCTTTATTTTTCGATCTGAAGTGCATTTCTCCAGATTTCCTAGTTTCTAATGTTCATACCCCTCTTCCATTTTTACTGATTATAGTACCATTTGTGAAAGTAAAAATTAAAGATTATAGGTTGAAGTCATGTTTTTTGTTTTTGTTTTTTCTGCAGATTCTAAAGTTGCCCCTCCCGCACACCTGAGGAGAGGGATTCAATTTTGGCATCATTGAATAGCTTTCTTACAAATATTGAACACCTGTTTTTTATTGTTGTTTTTTAATCCAAAGTGTATTTTTCAAGATATTTTGGGTTTGACAGGCTTTGGAGATACCCTATACATATATATTAAAATGTCAAATATCCGATGGGATTGTAGTTTTAAACTGTGAAATGTATATATGCAGTAAAACCTCCCTAAAGTAACTTCCATGTGTATTCAATGTAGCATGTTGACGAATATAAAATTACAGTTAAATTATCAATCGCTGAACTATATGTGTGTGTGTGCAGTGTCAGAAACTGCACATCTCCAGTTGTGTCCAAATATTTAACTTCCCTAGTTACAGGTTAAAAGTTAAATTATTTTTATGAGCATTTGTCCTTGTTTACCAGTTATGAGGGATTATTTGTTACATTATTAATTAGTAAGATAAAGAGAATTTTCAGTTCAGGAAGTCAAGCTATAGTAAAATCAGAACTAAGAATGTTTACTTTTTTAAGTATGCAACGTAAATTTTAATATGAACTGTTTTTGTTAACCTAAAATTATGTGTGTTTAACATATTGTTCAGATATTTTCATGGGAACTAAATGGAGCAATGAAATTGCAGTAAAGTATTAAATATTTTTAGTTTGAAAATTACAGATTTGTCATTTTCTTTTTCTATTAGATTCGTGGAAAGACTACTTTCCATTCATGTATTCTTGTATGTCCTTTCTTGGTGTTCTTCTGTTGCTTGGTAAATACCTTTATTTACTACTTTATTGTTGATGGCTGCTAAGCAAAACTCCATTGTCTTTTTGTATTGCAATGATGTAATGTATTTGTTAAGCATGTTGAAAATACGGGGTTTGAATCTAAATGCTGCTGAGTGTTTACTGTTTTCTGCTGATACATAATCTAGTGTTTGATTTGCTAGGTGACATTCAATCCCTTACAAAACTGTAGATCCTAGCGAAACGTTACCTTTACTTTTTACCAAAGCTTGTGGCGTGATAGCTAGGATTACAACCTTTGACCTCACTGGACTATATTTAATTCCCATAAATATGATTGTGGTCAATCACTTTAATACTCTGTTCAGCTTCTTATTTAGAAACTGATGGTCATGATCACTGCCTTGAACTCATAGGTCATGAATTTATTTTCAGTAGTCTAAGTTCTATGTAAACATATCATCTCTCTTATAGGTCAAATAAGCAATGAGTCCCATCATTAGTGACCAACCATGCAATCTTGAGACATAAATGTATAACAGGGTTTAAGCTGGCTCAAAAAATGCTAAAATGGGGGAAAAAAGTCATTAAAAAATATTAGTTGCTTTCGTTGCTCGAAAAATCGTATCAATAAAATTATTTACATCAACCATGCTTTGAATATAAAGGACTAGTTATTTTAGAAAATACTAACCTATGTATGAAAAAATAAATATAAAGGAGGGGTTGAGACGTCGTCAACATTATTCCAGAAGTGCACTGCCACAGCCAATCAGTATTCATTTCTGTGACAAAGAGATAACCAACAGACGAAGATTGAGCTTGGTGTATGCACGTGGGTATTCGATAGGTATTTGTCATTGCGTGTCCTAAAGTATATAGGAAGAAGAGGGGGGGGGTTATTGTAAGAAACATATTTTAAAGTTTAAAAAAAAATAATGAAATGTAAATCAAGGTTATTAAAAAAAAAGAGCAAAGTTTGTTGATAGGATATTAAACAACTGTCACTATTTTGTGATGGACACAATTTTTTCCTCACAGTTTACATTAATTCACCGCAATTTGCATAAAAAGTGACCGTAGCTTAACCTTTTAATTCTCGACTTCCAAATACAAATAATGCTAGAGATTTTACGCGGCCAGAAATTGTAATGAACTTGTCCGTTTTCCCCCCTCACCTGACCCCCTATCATGCATAAATAGGTTGATGGCTGTCCACAGGGTAAGGAATGAATGGCGAGTTTTTAGTAATGAGGCTTTCAATCTTTTTCAGACATTATTAAAAAAAAAATGCTTTCTGCCCCCCTAATTTGATCGTTTCAAAGCTTGCTAACTTTCTGACTTAGAAGGGGACAGATACTATGTATTTCCTTTCTTTTATTTAACTTGTTTATCTACTACAAACTTTCGTCAATACATGCAATCTGTCTACATTCCCCACCTCCCCTATTTCTAGGCTCCCATCCCTCCTATTCTGAGACGAAACTATACATGCACTCCAAGCTGCAATCACATGCACATTAGGGGGCATCTCCTCCTAATTCTCACATACCACACCCGACCATATGGCTGCTTAAAAGTGTGAAAGGATAGCAACTTTTCGTCTGTTTCCACAGCTTAAAAACGTTAACTGAGTTAAACCAGTAATAAAGTAACCATAAGTACCATGAGCAATCTGGGAAATCTTGAAATGACCCTCCACAGAAGAATATCTTAAAATATTTTGACCCCTCTTTCAAAGAATTGTTTGTTTCCCACCCAGGTCATTCTTTCGAGTGTATTTTTAGCCCACCCGGGTATTTATTCCCAGCCTGGGGAAGGTGGGAGTGTGGGGTGACATAGATAGCCCATAGCCATGGGTTAGCCAAGAAAGGGGCAACCCACCCCTTTTCAAGAGGATGGGGGTTTTTGAATGAAGACAACTGTGTGAGAAGGCATCTCTCTGTGCCTGTGCCTGGTCAACTTGCCCCATTCCCCCAACTGTAGTTCCCCCTCCTTGAGTGATAAGTAAGGGGGATGTGGTGTTCAAACAGATGATGTTAAGAATTTTGAAGAGGAAACAAAAAGGAACAAGAAAAGATCGCTGAAGTGCAAAACAGATATTCTGGAATCGATGAATCCTGTTTTCAGAGAATAAACTGTGGTTAAAAATGCCTGTCGCATTTTCGCGATAGGCAATAATTTCCCAGCATTTCAAGCTTAACTTCGTGCAATTTCGCGAAAATAAAACTACTGGCTTAAACCTGATGTATAAACATATTCCTCCGCCAACCCTTCATCCCCACCACCACAAACCTTCTATTGTAACTTGGTATGTTGAACATTATTTTATCTCATGTTCTTGGGCATGAAAGACTGGTTCTACTTTATATTTCCTACTCTTATCGCTATCATCTCAGGAAACACAAGTAATCATTGAAATTAAAACTTTAAAACATTGTCATTATGCAATTGGGTTTATATTTTTGATTATATACTTAATAGTTATTTGAAGCTTCTGTAACAGAGTTTGGTTATACATACTGCTAAATCCCTCATTAGCAGACACTCGCCGGACAGAAAACTTCATCCTTAAAAGAGGAGGTCATTCTAAAGTAGCCAAAATATTACTTTTCATGCATTTGAATACTTCATTTTGCATCTTATATATTTTTGAGCACATAAGACAAGTTTAAAATAACGAACATAAGCATTTGTTGAACATAAAAAGCAAATTTACAAAAAAACGTTAAATTTGAAAATCAGGCCTTTTGCATCTCAAAACCTATGTGTGAATCATAAAAGGTTTGTGCAAGAAGATCGGGAAAATCAGGATAAGAAGGTCAGGGAAATCCTTAGTACGGAACTGCTGTTGGAAAAATCCAGAACTCTGGATATAAATACAAGACATTCTTACGTTCTCGACACTTCACTTGATAAGTTGAATAGTAGTTCTCAGAATATTGCAGAATCTTAATATAATGTTCTCAATATGTTGAACCAGTGATGAAATTTTCCAAGTTATAGTAAGCCTTAGTCATCATATTCTTTTATTAGCAGTATTGGTATATTGCCTCAAAAAAGCAGTTATGAACTTCTGTGTATTTTGAAAGGAATGAGAGTTCTCAGAAATTCTCCAATTTTAAATGCTGGAAATTTTGTGTCATCATGTTCACCTCAGAAAAACATCCTCGTTCACTGACTCCTTTTTTTTACATTTCGTTTGAAAAATTTCCCCTATTTTCTACTCAAATCTGTTGTTTGCAAAGGTTCTGTTCGCTAAAAATTATTAAATTGTATTGCACCTCACCATTATGTCAAACAAAATTTGTATTTTCCTTGCTAAATTTTGGCTCGTTATAAGTGGTATCTACTTTATTTTAAAAAATAAATGTTGATTATGCATGTTACAATTGACATTTTGCTTGATTTAACTAAGTTCATAAATTACCATATTTGGTATCTATGATTTTTCTTATTAAGGTATTTTCATTTATTTTAATAATTTTTTCTGTTTTTGAATTTTACTGAGGCAGTTTATACTGTAATGTGGTTTTTTGTTTTTGTTTTTTCAGTCTACATATGTAGACCTTGATATTATCTTAATGTTTTATATAGTGTAAGTTATTAGCTGCAGCTTAGTTATTGCTGCCTTTTCACCATAAAACAGTTCTACGTTTTTAATTAGAAACTCACAGCATTGTATTTCTATATTAATATGTTTTACCTCGCACTTCATTTTCATTTTTCAAAACCTTCAAATTTGCAGTATGTACGCCAGTTGGATTTGCTCATTTGTTTACTGTTGTTGGGAAACTAGTGATAAATAAAAAGGTAAATATTGCATTTTTATTATTATTACAAAGAAATTATCAAAAGGTTTCATGCATTGCATTTTTGAATTACAATTTTTGAGTGAAACTTGTCATTACAAATAACTTCTGTGTAAGCTGAATGCATTTCATCATCCCTTGTTTTTCATGACATGAATGAAATTTTGGAATGCCGTGTCTTCATCTAATATAAAGGATGTTTATATACACACAGGCATATCTCTAAATGTCCTATAAATTTCAGTAACAAAAATTGATGTTTTTATAACATAGAAAATATCAGCATCTGAATTAAGATACAATTTTTTAAGGATATGAATACAAACCTCAACTCCCCACCCCCAACCATCAAATACCAAATTTTCCCACTCTCCCAACCAAAAAAATGTCTTTGTTCTATACTTTTGTTTGTTGGACCATATAACTATGTTCTGTCCCTTTTTACTTTCCCAGGAAATAGCTATTTTGAAATCCATTGCGTGTAGAAAAATGGGTTACAAGTGGGTATATCATTTAGTAAATGAAAGATTACAAATATATATTTTTATTACAGTAATTTAGTGTATTATACTGGTTATAAAGTTTTATGCCCATATTAATTATATCAATAATTAAAGTATGTTAAAATAATTAAAAAATACTCAGAGTAAATCAAGGATTCGTTAAAAAACATCTTTTGAAGGCCATATTATTTAACTTACTTGGTCTATTTCATCTTATTTACCTTCTTCACCTTATTAAACCTTTAGCTATAAAATAAAAAGCGATAATGTTCACAGATGGATTGTAAGAAAAAGCCTCAATGGTTTATTACCAATCGATTAAGCTGTATTACAACCACTGAACCATATTTTTTTAAGTCTGTTTTAAAACATAGGGTATCTGTTTAGAAATATTTTAGAAATCATTACAAAGTGCTTGGCTAAAGGAATACATAAACACTGTGAAGCCACGAATACCTGGCCACATAAGATGGAAAAGTCACTTGGACTGCTTGGAATCATTCATGGAGAATAATCCATATTACTTGCAGATCATGAAAATGGTATGGATGATATAAAAGAGCTGTTCAAGTCATAAATTATCAGATAATTAATAAAGATGTAAAAAGACTTGTTGCGGCTCTTAAAACTTATTGCAATCGCTCTGTATAAGTTTGGAAAAAATTACTTTTATATTGCAGATGCTTGTGAAAATTGATTAGCCGTAATAGATGATGACAATCGCATAGAAATTAACAAAAAAAAAGGAAGGGGTAAACAATAGACTTCATTTTCATTTATTTCTTTCCAGGCCATCAGCAGATACATATCTTGTATACAAATTAAATACAATGTGAAACCATACAATAATATTGCCATGGTCCGGGGCCCTTTGGAAAAAGACGATATAAATGCATTATCTGACAAGTCCAAAGAGCCCAAGGGTCTCATTCTGCGTTAAACAATGTCTCTAAAAGCTGATAACAAATAGATACAGATTAATGGCAATAACAATAACACAAAGAAAAGAAAATATTAATGTAACAAAATTGCACAAAGAAAAAGAATATATTAATATAACTATAACAATAAAAAAATTGTCAACGGATCAGGTGTTCAACCTCCACCCCACATAAAATAAATCTTGTCATAATAGTTGGTTGTATGTATGTTTATGGTGCAAGATCATAATGGACAAAACAACCAAATCGGCTCCCAGTATTCGAAACCCTTTTCAGTAATCCACTATACAAAAAATAATAATTCTGCAAAATGAAGTCCCCAAATATCAAAGGGAAAAATCAAATAGTTATGCTCTCAGGTTAATCTTAAATTTACTCAAGGAGTAAAGATTTTTAAAATTATTTGGTAAAGCATTCCATAACCCAGCCTCAATATGATTGAAATTTTGGCCAGTATATTCAGCCCTGGCATACTCGACAATTATATAATTTTTATGTCGTGTATTATAATCATAAGATAGATGGCATCGTGCTATAATATCAGTAAATTCTAAAAGTTTTAAACGACGAAAATAAAGCAAAAGAATCCTGAACTTTACGAGAGTACCAAAGTTCACAAGGTCTTAGTGTCTGGCCATATTGTCTAAATCGATCTGAGAGCCAAGATCTAAAAGAGAAACAAATCTTTTCTGGAGGGTCTCTATTTTATGAATATTGTTATTAGATGGCAGACCCCATGTGGTAATACACTAATTTAAATACGTATAGTGTATAATACAAAGTGATTTTTACCTTAATAGGAAGCAAATGTGATATTCTGGTTAAAACGCCTATATATATATTCTATGTGTTCTTTCCAAAGCAAGTTGTGCTGAACCATGACTCCCAGGAAAGAGATCTTGCTAACCATTTCAACCTCCCTTTCAACAATATAAATATTAACGTTTAGACTCCCCCCTCTCCCCAATTCTTCGAACAAAGCGCATGCCCCTAGTTTTATCAATATTGAGGCATAGAAAATTACTGCACAACCAGGAATAGTATAATTCCATTTTATTATTAATCCTGAAAACCAGATGATCCAAATCGCTTTCACTAAAAATAGTAGTAGTGTCATCCGCAAGTTGTATAATAGTGGTATCATCTTCAATGCATGTTATATCATTAAAATAAATGAGAAAGAGCCTCGGGCCCAACACCGAACCTTGTGGAACGCCATGTTGTGAAATTAGTACATTAGATTGTTGATCCTCAATTTGGACAAATTGTTTCCTGATGTTAAAATAATTACTTAAAAGAACATGAATTTTTCCCCTGAAACCATAATAATATAATTTAGAAAGTAAAATATCTCTATCTAGGATTAAAAATGTATGTGTGGTCCCACTTTGTTTGCGCAGAATGACCCTCGCTGTCCTTGGCACCATAAAACTACAATCAACCAACTCTATCTAGGGTATCAAAAGCTTTGGAGAGATCACAGAATAAAGCTATTGATTTTTTGTTTAAAAAATCTTTAAAAATTTGTATTGTCTTCATCAGAGCTAGGTCCATACCCTTTCCCTTACGAAAACCATATTGAAATTTAGGCAGAATTGAATATTTATCAGTAAAGCTAGAAGGTCTTAGAGTATATCAATCTTTCAAATACTCCTGCAGAAATATTCATAATTGAAATGGACCTGTAGTTATTTAAGTCATTTATTACGCCCTTTTTGTGAATGGGAATAATTTTGTAAACTTCCATGTCAATGGGAAAAGCACTAGTATCCATTCAATTATTGAACAAAGTACAACGTGGTTCACCCAACACCTCTGCACTAATTTGAACTAATCTAGGGAGAACACCATCTGGCCCTGGACCTTTCTTAGAATTTATACGTTTTAATTCAATTATGACTTCATTAATAGTAAATGATTCAAAATAAAAAGAATTGATATAGTCATGTTTCAAAAATATTAATTAAATGTTTTATTCTGTGTGGGAATATTGGCTTTTTGTAAATTTGGTATTTTTGCAAAGAATCTGTTAAATTTATTCGCAATATCAGAAGAGTCTGTAATATTACCATCAATCTTTAATGATGTAAGAGTCTTTTTTTCTTCTTCTTCTTTTTCGGATTTCCCTTCTGAAGTTAGTTTAAATCCTTCTACAACACCCTTGAGTCAGAATTTATAAATAGATTGTTATAATAATCCTTTTTAGTTCTCTTAACATCTGCATTTAACTTATTCCTAAAGGTTTTAAAATTTGACCAGTCCAATGCATCTCTTGTTTTTATAAATCTGTGGAATAACTTTTTATTCTTATTAACTCGTCTGCGGATTTTATTCATCATCCAACGTTTTTTCAGTTCCTTGTTTTTCCTATATTTTATTAATAGAAAGAATTCATTTTGTAATTTGATCAACCTATTGATGATAATACGATAAACGTCATCTGGATTCGATAAATGATCAAAGGGTTCCAGAAAATTTATGGAAGCCAAACTTGTAATAAATAGGTTAATATTGCACTCAAAAAAACGTCTAATCAGAGTATATTCGTTATACAAATTAGAACAACTGTCCTTGTAAAATATAAATATTGACAAATGATCACTCAAAGCAAACCCCAGTAGCCCTGACACAAAGTTATCCAAATGAGTAACACGCAAATCAAGACAATTTGTCGAGGTAACTGTCACTCCAGTTGGCCATTTTATTATATTGATAAAATCCAAACTCTGATTTAAATTTTCGAAATCAATCTTTTTCTTAGTATCAGTTAAAAAATATATGTTGTAATCACCCATTAAAATTAACGCTTTCGAACGTTTTCAGTGTACTTTAAAACATGGATAAACAGAAGATGACAAATTCCCAGCTGGGGGCCTATAAACAACTCCAATAATATTCTCACTATGTTTGACCACTATCACTTCATATGACGATGAAGAGCCAGTCAAATCAGCATTCATATCAAAATTTCCCAATTTTTCCAATAAATAAATGGCCACACCACCCCCCTTTGATTTTCCCTTCTGTTTAAATAATACGCTGTGTAACTTGGAATATCGCAATTTAGGCCCGTCTGTAACCAGGTTTCATTAAACTGATTATATCCACTATTGATTTTAATTTGACACAAAAAAGGTTTATTAATTCACCCAATTTATTGTACAGACTACGACTGTTGATGTGGAACGTTAAGACCTCATCGTTAGCCTTGTTGTTGAGAAGATCTGCGAGAGAGTTAATTGTTACAATGTCATTAGTGTCTCGTGCAGCCACAATTTTATCAGGATCAACACTAGGATGATGCATGGGAGGGGGACCTAGACCCATTAAATCGAGGAAAATCTAACATAAAATAAAATAAATTTACATCGAAGAAATACAAAAGATTAATAAAAAACAATAAAAAAGAAAAGAGAAAATAAGTGAGCATGCCGCGATTAATATAACATTAGATTTGTGGATCATCCATATACAATACATACAATATAATAAACAAATCATTTATTTGTAATAAGTACATAAAATGTATGATTAAACCGAATTATGTAAAAGACAATGCATCAAAACCCCCGCTATTTTTGTAAACTTCTCACTCATGTACCAAAAGCAGAAAAAACACTATCTACAATACGTGAATCGTAACAGTAAAATTCAGTAACGCAAAACCATGTTTAAAGACAGTATAGCATACCCCCAACCATCCAAGACAGACAAAATCTCTCAAAGACAAATGAAAAGGCGGAATGAGCTGTAACATTTATCAAACAACTTCAGAAGAACAAAAGTGATATAACACATGGTCTTGATATAAAACATGGGTCTGATTTAAAGGATTTTATTGAAATAAATATTGTTAGCAGTATAGTAGCAAAACAGTATTACAATATGAAATAGGCAATATTGTTACTCATTATATGATCAATAAGAAGTCAATAAATGCAAAATATGAAAGAAATAAAATCTAAAATTGGTAGAAATCCAATCAAGCTAATCGTACAAAATCATTTCATGATTGTATGACCGTAAATAAAATTTTAGTTCAATCTTATCAGTGATTAGTTGGGTTGGTTGTATTTTTATGGGGCAAGAATAGCAAGGGTCATTCTGTGACAAACAAGTTAACTTCCCAGTAGAGCATCTGTCCTTAAACAGAGCTAAATCCTTCTTTCCATGAGATATACTGCTTTTGGAATAACCAGTATACAGTCCCATTTGTCACCTCCCATACAAATCCAATCAATTAAAGTCACCACAATAAAACAAAAGTTCAAAATTTCCAACTTTACACGAGGTAACAAAGCACAATCAACCAAATATTACTAATTAAGAACAAATAAAAATTTAAAATCCTGTGTCAGAAATCAGTCCAGACCATAGGCCAAATAATAGGAGCATAATAATAACAGCATAAATAATAACTCTAAATAGCTAGAAACAAACTACATCAACATCCTTGTCATATGGATTCCCTATCAATTAATATCCTCAAAAAAAATATATATTAATAGTGATAAAGTTTAAAAGCAAACAATTAAAAAAAAACATTAAAGACACAAAATAATATTCAAAAAGAATTTCATATAAGATTTCATATTAAAATAAAACTATGGTAATCAATCAATTTAATCAAACAAATTCTGACTAACAATGAAATAATACAAAGCTTGCATTATGTGCCCCAATCCCTGTCCTTAACTTTTCCAGAAATACAATAGTTTTGTCATAACTAGAATATCGTTACAACCAGCCCCAATTATACGAGTACACCAAAATTACAACACACACTAACTAATAATAGCGAAAGTACTACTTTTTACATGAATCATTAAAGATAATTTAAAGTGTTTCTACCTGAGTTTAAACCAGTCAGTTCAGTAAAATAATAAATCACTTATTCGTAATAAGTACATAAAGTTTTCGCAATCAAACCAAACTATAGACAAGACAGTAGATCAAAATCCCTGCTGTTATTGTAAACTTCCCACTCATGTACAGGAAGCAGAAAAAACATTATTTGCCTGGATCGCAACAAAAAAATCCGGTAACACAAACCATGTTTAAAGGCCTGTATAGTATACACCCAGCCATCCAAGAAAGACAAAATCTCTCAAGGACAAATGAGAAGTCTAAATGAGTTGCAGCATTTATCAAACAACTTCAGGAGAACAAAAGTGATATAACAAACATGAGTCTGATCAAAATGATGGTAATGGAATAAATATTGTTAGCAGAGTATATTAGCAAACAGTATTGCAATACGGAATAAGCAATTTGGTACTCATTATATGATCAATAAGAAGTCTTTTAACTCAAAGAATAAAATCTAAAATTGGTAGAAATCAGATCAAGATAATCTTACAAGATCATTGCATAATTATGTTACCGCAAATCAAGTTTTAGTTCAAACTTCCCAGTGATTGGTTGGGTTGGTTATAATTTTATAGCACAAGGACAGCAAAGGTCATTCTGCGCGCACATAGAACTTAATCAGGCAATAACTCAACATCATATATGCCAGTTTATAATCTCCATCCAAAGTATATATAAATTGAAATTGTCATATGAGCAGGGAGGAAATACTAAGAAATTCCTTAATGTCATTAACCTAAATTTTGTGCTTTACTTTATAGCTTTTTGAGCAAAACCATCTCGTTTTCCTGAAACATACTACTCCAGTAAAATCTTAAAAAATGTCCCTGCTTCTATGTGGTAGTCTAGTTTAAAGGAAACAACTATAAATGAAGATTTTGTAACTTTTGTTCACTCAGTGATAATATTGCCTGCAGTATTGGTGGGCTTGGAAAAATACTTCTTATGCTTTTCGTCTATTCATAATAAATTAAGAAATTGTTTGAACAGCAAAACCTGTGTTTTGTTATAGACTGCTTCATTGAAAAATCAGGCTGGACTTGCATGCTAGTGAATTTGCTGTAATGTTACCTTTGAATAAATGTTATAAACATTGTCTAGGTTAGAGTCTTTATTTAACATCTTTAGGTTAGAGTGTGCTAAAACTAGGTTAGGTGCAATTTGGGGTGTTTTGTTAAGTTTTTAGGGTATGAAATAATTATTTTCTGGGTTTCTGTCGGTTATTTCTAGTTTTGTGGCAGAAATTAGTTTCTGCCATGCTGCTTTTAACCGCCTTAACAGAAACTTGCTAACTTTGATGTGTATGTACATTTATGCACAATCACACTAATCTATAACCATTTGCATATCTGCCCTATACATAGCTATACCAGCTTTTGTAATTATTGGAGAGTTCTCTCTGGGTGCATGACATTTTTTGTCAACATAATAGTAATAAACAGGCAACCATTTGTGTATGTAGATATAATTATAGTGTTGCTCAATAAGTTGCTAAAATACCTTCATAATATGTATTCTGAAAAATAATATTTGTCTGGTTTTAATTACATATGATTTTTATAGGGTGTAACAAACATGCAAGCAGAATATTTGGTACTCACGTTTGAGCGAACAAATGTTTTAGTTAAACTGGATGGAGTAGAAAATGATTCACGTATGATTTTATTAATTGTTTTGGTTATTATGTTTATAAAACTTCTAATGTGGTTTTGTTCAAATTTGTATTTTTGCAGAAACAGGAATAGTATCTATGAATACACAACAGTATATGTATCGGTAATTTTTATTTAATATTATGTAAAAAAATTCTATTTATATAAAAAAAATAATTAAACCCTTGGAACTTAAAGAACTGACCTAATATGTAGGCGGATTACATATACTGGATTAGAAAGAGTTCAGTTTAAGATGTGGGTGGTTTAATTGCTGATTACTCAATAGTTTGTGAGTTTTATGGCATAAGGACAGCAACAGCCATGCTGTATACCAGGATCTACAGTTTTCCTAGGATTCCAAACCTCTTATGACGTAAGGAACCAACTCCTGTGGGCAATTAGTCAATGTAAGTTTTTTTCAGTTGGGAGTCAAATCTGGGATAACAGTATGCTTGGTGAACACATCACTTTACCACCACAAGACTGGGAAAAAACATTTAATAGCTGACAGCTTGAAGGCTGCGACCTTGGTGGCTTAATACCATGAGGTTTTTAATAGTAAGCACATGACGTACAAAAATGAAAAAATTCAGAACTACAAACAAACAATTTTTAGATTAAAAAGATGAATACAAAATAATTTAAACAATAGTGACGAAACTCACATTTGCATCAAAAGAAATCATTTATATAAAATTGTCATTCTTGTAAATTGGTTAGATTTCTTAGAAGCCTCGATGATTTTTTTATCTGAAATTCTTCTCATTTTGTAAACTTACTGCACATAAACAAGTGGGGGGGAGGGGGACCAGTTCAGCAGAAGAAACATCACCCAATGAATCCCTCCCATTCTATTTTTCAGGCACACCCCTCAAAAAGTAAGCAACACTTGACCATAGCACTTTATGAAATTCTCTGAACTTAAAATGGTCATATTTAAGTAGATTTTGTGTTCAAGGCCTGACTACATAATAAAATGTGCAAGATAGAATTCCTACTAAATCAGCCGAGGCTTTTGAAAAATGATATTTGTGGATGAAACTTAAAGAAAGGTGGCCATATATCAAGTTCTGATTATATTACATTCACTCAATTCTAAAATAATTTCATAGTTTTTGATTATTTTTCGTAAATTTTGAATTTGGCCAGATGGAGTGGTGGAAAATGTAGCTAAAAAATTTAAATTTAAAAAGTCAATATTAATTTAGTAAAAAATGTAGATGCATCTACATGCACATTAAAGTTACATTTCATATTTTAAAATGTGTGCATTAAACAATTTTTGTGATTATGAATTAAGACACAACAAAACACTATCTTTAATAGTAAATTTTTGTATTACTGTTTTGTGCCTTCCTAGCTGCTTTTGTGTTTTTATGTTATTCAAGTTTTAGTATGCAAAGTAGTCAATTTATAGATCATTGAAGCATAGATAAAAAGTGTGAAGCTCTTAGGAAGCAGCTCATTATTTTCTTACTTTCACTGTGTCTATATTTTAGTTAACCATCGTCAGATCAAAAGGATGTTGAAAACGGATTTAGATGGATTAAACAAGACAATTGAGGAACTTGGTACTTTGATTTTTTTGTAATTTAGCAAAATACTACAGTTCAAAATGGTATATTTTAAATTCTGCATACAGGGTGTCCCAGCACCAGGGTTGCAAACATCTAGGAGGGGTAGGGTACACCTAGACGAACAATATTTGTCATAGAACCTAGGGTCGCAAACCACTCACAGCGCCAGTTCTAAAACCGTCCAGCATGCACAAATAGTGACAACCAGTGCATGAGAAGCGCAAAATGCGATGTCCTAATCATCTATGCACTTGAGCAGCTGACCTGAGTTTTATCTGGCGCTTTTCACGCACTGGTTGTAAATATTTGTGCATACTGGATGATTTTAGAACTAGCGCTGTGAGTGGTTTGCGACCCTAGGTTCTATGACAAATATTGTTCGTCTAGGTGTACCCTACCCCTCCTAGATGTTTATAACCCTGGTGTCGAGACACCCTGTATATACTACTTCTTTATTTTATTTTAATAATGTAACTGCCATAATTTTTAAAGAGGTTTTGTAAATGTGTTTATCACCTAAACTCTACTTTCAAATTAGTGATGGAAGGCTTCTTTCCAGTGTTTTGTGCTAAACTCCAGAAATTAATTTCAGTCCTGTGTCAAGCAAATTAGATTTAAATTGAGATGAACTTCTAAAATTATATTTATATGTACAGCCAAAACTGTATTTAATAAAATTGCCAGATCCCTATAGCTATAAGCTCCATTAAATTGAAAATTCACCCAATGTAAAAAGTTAAATTTGTGCTTCAGTGAACTTTTTTATTCTCTTAATTATATATGAACATATAATTCCAAATAAAGTGTGGCCCATAAATTCATAAACAATTTAATAATTCATAAAAACAAGAGAACTGTTATCTTATAGTGTTGTTTGTCTGAAAAAAAAGTGCAATTAGGTGGTGGTTTTTCCTCAGAAAAAAGCCCCAATATATGCTACATGTGGTGAGCTATTAAATGTTTTACATATCTTAACCATTTGCATAAATTTTAACCAACAACGTTCATTAGCTTTTAACCAAAATAATTTTACCCTTTGTGACATTTTATGCAATTCTTTTAATCATGAAATCATTTTTAATTTTTTTTATCTAATATCGGCTTTTTAAATCTTGTCTAATATTATTAGATCGTTTTACTTCTTTTTATGTTTAATATATTTTTAACATTGTAATTTTAATTTATTTTGTCCTTAAAATCGTATGTACAGTCTCACCTTGTCTGGGGCAGAATGACCCATGTCCTTGTGCCATAAAAATACGGCCAGCCAACCAACCATCCTCAAAAAAAATAGTTTAAATTTTCATTGGGTTTGTACAGTCTTTAGAAACTCATTAATATCCATTTCAAAAATTAAAGGCCCTTAAAACTCTTTAATATTATGTGGGACTCCTTAAAAGCTTGTTAATTTGACATTCACAGTGGCAACTGCAGAGATGCCAACTTGTATTTATTTTAACTACATCTTACAATTTTACGGTCGATACCAAAAAACTACGGAAAATCCTCACATGCAATTTTCTACCAGCCCCTCAAAAAATTTTATATTTTATTATTTTTGGTAAAACACTATGCAGATGGCCTGTAGGTGCCGTTGCTGATTGCATATGATGCTTCCTTCTTGTCCACTCCCCTCCACTAGTGCCTATGATGCTTCCTTCTTGTCCACTCCCCTCCACTAGTGCCTACCTAGCATAGGCCACAAGGAACTAAACATATGTGCAGGAACTCCACTTGTTTTCATGTGATTCCCCCATCTAACCGTTTGAGAGTGGCATGTGCATACCTGCAAACTCTCCAGTATTTTGTGGGGGACATCTCTGGATTTCCTGTTTTTATTTAATTTCTTCCGTTTTTTTCCGTTAAAAGTTAACTTCCAAATTTAGGGAATATTCAAAAAAATCCCCTATGAATGGAATAATTTTTTTAAGTTGAGTTTTGATTTATCAATTGATTCTTCTAAAGCTTGGTAGATGGTGCAATTTCAAAGCATTGCATTTTCTGAGCGGGAAAGCGATTTATGGGCAAATGCCCAAGGTGCAAAATTTTAAAGGTAGTGGCTTTCTTTTTGTAATGTAAATCGTGGGAATTCTATTAAAGGTATTATTACCCTCCGCAGGGATAACACAATTGCCAAATATGGTCAACACAAGAAAGCCTCCGGGGCGAGAATTTTGTGAGTTTTCGTGGGGGAATTTATTATACTATAATTTTTGCCACCCACGTTTTAATTACAGCTCAAACTAGAGCTTATGTAATTTTGGAGAAAAAGAGACGCTTTCCCCATCCTGGATTCGAACCAGGGTCCCTCCGTTTAGCCCGGAGTGTCTTGGACCGCTAGACGAATGAGGACAGGAAACAACGCTCTCTTTCTCCGTATGTAAAGATGTTAAGGTATTATTACCCTCCGCAGGGATAACACAATTGCCAAATATGGTCAACACAAGAAAGCCTCCGGGGCGAGATTTTTGTGAGTTTTCGTGGGGGAATTTATTATACAATAATTTCTGCCACCCACGTATAGCTTATAGCTCAAACTAGAGATTTATTCGTTTTGGAGAAAAAGAGACGCTTTAACATCTTTACATACGGAGAAAGAGAGCGTTGTTTCCTGTCCTCATTCGTCTAGCGGTCCAAGACACTCCGGGCTAAACGGAGGGACCCTGGTTCGAATCCAGGATGGGGAAAGCGTCTCTTTTTCTCCAAAACGAATAAAGCTCTAGTTTGAGCTACATACACGTGGGTGGCAAAAATTATTGTATAATTGACATCCTTTCCCACCCTTTTCAGTTCTGAATCATCCTGTATATATAGACATATAAATAAAATTACATCAAGATAATCTACAACAAATAAGTATATACATCAAAATGATTGTCAAATGCTTAGTAAAATTATAACTTTTTTTTTTACAAAAATAAGAGATTTATAACGTATTGGGCTTTCCTATATACAGGGTGATTCAAATTAGACAGGTGGTGTTTAGATCTGTGGGAAAAACTAGAGGGAGAATCTCAACCAAATTTTGTACACATACTTTACTGGTATGGGTATTTCACTTCTGAAGGAAAAAATGGTTCACGTTTCAATTGCTAGGGGAAAAAATGACACTCCCATGCAGGTAATTTGCACATTTTCGAATGTACCAAAGAACTATCATCAAGATAAGAATTACTATTCAATAACTGTTGCAGTGACATGCGGAAATGAGATTAATAGCACATATCAACAAAAAACAAGAGTTAACATGCAAGAATGTTATAACAATAACATAGAATGGATAACAAACATCATTACAAAACAGCTGTTTGCAATTTTATTCTAATCACACATGGAATCACATTATCAGTGCAGATACAGCTTGACATGTCATCTATCACCTTATCACCTTGCTCTAGAAATTGCATTCAATGCACACCACTCTGAACAGCAGAATGCAATTCATTGGCATGGAGGTATGACATACATTGCGAAATTCTGTCTTTTTAGACTTCACAGTTTGGAACATTGCATAACTGTAGCTCTTTAAGTAGCCCCACAGTCAAAAGTCACAGGGGGTAGATCAGGTGAACAGTCAAGCCAAGACGTTAGAAATTATTTGCTGATCACTTTGTCGAGGTAAAGGAGGACATTTTCTTCAGAAATTAAATCCCCTATGCTCAGAAACGTATGTGTACCAAGTTTGGTTGACATC
>QLNU02015360.1:170524360-170549835 GCA_006491805.2 Dysdera silvatica | reverse complement strand
CCTCCATCCTACTCCCAGCCTTCACCCCTACCCTCTCCCTCTTCTTCACTCCTACCCCTCTAACCTCTTCCTCATGTTCTTTCTCCTCCCCCCCTTCCCACCTGTTTTCTTGGCAGTCTCTCCCTATTCTCCCCTACCCTTCTAATCCCTTTCTCTTGTTCCCTTTCTACTCCCAGCCTCCACCCCCTTCGCCTCTTAACCTTTCCCCCTGTTGGCTTCCCCTCTCTTTCTCCATCTCTTCCCCTCCCCCTGCTCCTTTTTCTGGGTGTGGCAAACAAATTAAAAATGATAATGACATACTTTTATTCCTTTTATACGTCGGATAACTTCGCCTCTTTAACTACACAGTCATCCACGTTAGGCCCAGCGCACCTTGCAAACCGGGCCCTTCTACTCCAAACCAAACAAATCTTCTCCCACAAACCAATCCAACAACATTCCTCTTCCCTTTCAACCGCAATTGAAGAAAAAAATCCATATTGAAATGTTCCGACATCTTTCCAATCGCTGCAACACTTCCATGACGCTCAAAAGAATAACGAAGCAGCTTCAAAACGTCTTACCACCTCCACAGAGAAACACCATATGATGCCCTATCCTGTGTGACATCACACATCACATATTAAAATCGCTGATGTCAAAACTCCGATTACAGCGATTTTCCTTCTCATTTCTAGGGAACTGGTGGGACGGTATCTGTACTACCACCAAATAATTTTCCTGACCTGTACTTCCCCTATTGCATTGCATATTGAAAATTTTAAAAATTTTGTATTTTTGACTAAATGGTAAAACTACATATGTATCTTCTGTTTTGTCAACTCATCCCCAAAACTGATGCTATACTCTTAAAACAGAGGGAAAGTTTTGTGGAGCATTAAAAGTACATGTGGTTGTAGTGTTGTAGCGTCCATTTGTTCCGATGGTGGTTTGTGAATTGTAGCGATGGGATGTGTGAATGTTTAAATGTTTTTATTTTTGTAACGGATTGGAATTGATAGTATGTTTCGGACGGAGAGGGGGTATAGGAGGAAGAGATTTGAGGAGGTATGGGAGGAAGCGGTTCCAGGAGGTATAGGAGGAAAAGGTTAGAGGAGGTATGGGGGAAGAGGTATGGAGGGGAAAAAGGGGAGAGGAGGTATGGAGAGAGATGAGTGGAATATGGAGTATCGCAATGTCGGTGAGGAAAAGCTGTTTGACTTGTACTGTGTAGAGTAGGTTATATGTGGAGGCGGCGTCACAAAGACGAAGTGGAGGAAATGATTCCAAAAGCCATAAAAAATCAATGCTTAAAGACAGAAGTTTTTTTGGTTAAAAAAATCTGAAAAGAGTATAATAGGTAGTAAACTCAGTATAACAGGTAATTACTCCTTAAAAAAACATGGCGGCCGGGAAGCGAGCATGTAATGACGTAATCCGGGAAGGAGGTTGCCGCGGCTTGGCGACAAATCGCACAGGTGATACACATGTAGTTTGGCTGACTGAACTTCCTTCAAAAATTACCTTTTTGCACAAAAATTAATATAATTTATGTAAATTTATTAAGCCCATGGCGCTACTGCAAGAGATGTTACTCCCCTTAAATCTAGTTTGTGTTTCCAATTTCTGGCAATTGGCACAAGGTGACTTGCCACCATGTTGTCTACGCCTGTTTTTTTTTTTATTTTCGTCCTCTTTATCCTCCTACGAATCATAAAAAGTTGTTTATGGCATTTTTTGCGATTTTTGTCCTCCCCTTCCTTGTGTTTCTGTTCTTTTTCCCTTCTTAAATTCACACATATCTTACCTTGCATACGTAATCCATAAAAAAAGATTAAAATGCTCAGACATTTTCTCTACAACGAACACAACCAGACGAGAGAGCAGTTTTTTAAGTGTTTCCAAAACCAGCTGGTAAAACAGTGTTTGAAATTAGTGGGTGCACTGTGCACATGGAATTTTACATATGCATGTAAATTTTTAATTTGGGTGCATGCAGTGCACCTAACTATTCAAAACCATGGCTACTTGCATTTATTTTTCAAGAACGGTGACCTATGGACTAATTTTATATAATTTTCTCAATGTATCTGCATTTGCTTTGAATTTTTTTATTAAAACCAATGTTCAATTATTTTGAAAAGTTGCATTCTTTATCTTACATGTTTTAATGTAATTATTTCACTTACATTTTACCCGTTTTTAATGTTGAGGTTTACTTTCTATTCTGTTAGTTACTTGTACACCTAACTAGCATTAGTATTATACTATTATGACTCAGGCACACAAGTCACAAGACTTTGGTGCACTTGTGCACCTGATTTAAAAAGTTAATTTTACCTCTTGTGGTAACAGAGCAACTGACTTCCTGCCATGTTGGAAATGTTTTTTTCTTTTACTTTTTTTTTTGGCCCCGTAAATTTCTTCTATCAGCATACCTTGTGGGAAAAGTAGGGGGAAAAAAGAATGTTCCTGTTGCAAGTGAAGGGTTAGTGTTGGGGAGACCTCCCATTTCGGGCCTTGCCCTCGCTGCCTGTTTGAACCATATTCAAGTTATGCCTGAATCTTAAAAACGTTGAATGCTAGCAAAAATGCATCAGAACAGCCTAAGATTCGTAACTGTCGTGATTCAGCCAAGTTAAAACAGGAAATACTCACCTCTAATCCGACATGATGAATTTCCCTGCAAAGCACCCAACACAGCCTACAGGAACACAAAGCTCGTACAAATATCATTACCAAATGCAAAGGGAAATGCCTAGGTATGATGTTACAAGCCAATTTTCTGAAATTTTGTCGTAATTTCAGGAGGAGAGAAAACTGGTGAGAAACCATGCACTTTTCCCAAAATGTTTTTAAAATTATCTAATCGATAAGAAAGTTTAGGAAACCACTAGTTTTATGATTGAAAATGCACGGTTGGCTTTTTATTTCGTTGTCAAATATAATTTTCATTAGTTATTATTAGCCCTTTAATTGCCGCCGACGTGTATGTATATATACACACACACAGCCTGCAAAAGGGTTGCTGGTATCTAACTGGAAGGAGACCCACACGCTGAACGTATGTGACGATGTGTGGAACCGGCCAGGCCAGTAACCTAGTGTCCTACCCCGCCTTCAAGTGGTGCAGGCTGAGCTTTCTATTTATGTGGCAAATTAATATTTGCTACACGGATAGAAAGGCGGAAGGGGAGGGCTAATTCACCAACCCGTCTAGCCAGCGTGGTGAAATTATGGCTAATTCCTCCATTATGTTGACACACCAGAAACCATGGCCCCTAGTCTCCAGGTGCTGGAGTGCTCCTGATCAAGGCAGCGGTCAGTGTGGCATGAAAGCAGGGGGTGCTAAGAATCACTGGAATGGCCCAGGCTGCCGTTTGTTATTGACCTTGGCTACGTTTAATGGACGATCCCTTGCTTCTGAAGCAAAACTTCAGGAATTGGAAGAGGAACTAGACAAGATCAAATGGGACATTGTAGGACTCAGTGAAGTTAGAAGAAAAGGTGAAGAGTTGGTGGAACTGAAAAGCGGACATTTGTTTTACTATAGAGGAACGGAAACTGGAAGAACAAGTGGTGTTGGCTTCTTAATCAACAAAAGAATTAAAGACTGTCTTCTGGAAGTTGAAAGTACATCAGATCGAGCAGCGAGGCTTGTTGTTCAACTAACCCAGCGATACCAACTTCAAATAGTACAGGTATATGCACCAACATCAAGCCATACCGACGAAGAGGTTGAAGAATTTTATGAAGAAATCAAAGAGTTACACACCAAAGGGAAACAACATATCAAGCTCATCATGGGGGATTTCAATGCAAGAATTGGACAACAGGAACAAGGAGAGACATCGGTTGGTAAATACGGATATGGGGAAAGGAATGAACGTGGCGATCAACTCATCGAATTTGCAGAAGCTGAAAACCTTAGCATCATGAATTCATTTTTTAAGAAGAAACCGCAAAGAAAATGGACATGGAAACACCCAAATGGGGGAACTAGTGAAATTGACTATATCCTGGCAAACAAGAAATCAATTATTGAAGATTGCAGTGTACTGAACAGATTTAATACTGGAAGTGATCATCGAATGGTGAGATGTAAAGTGCACTTAAATACTAAATTAGAACGACAGAAGCTCATTAGGAAACAAGTAAGTAAGAGGGTGGATTTAAAGAAATTAAAAGAAAATACCGAGGCATTCAAGTTGGAATTAAAAAATCGCTTTTCTGCACTGGAAGGACTTATTGAAGAAGTTGACATCTCAGAAGCAAATGAAAACATTGTTAAGACAATAGTTGAAACTGCTGGGGAAATTGGTGGTGTAACCTGTAAAAAGCACAATAGCAAATTATCTGAGAAGACGAAACAGCTCATGAAAAGGCGAAGAGATATGAAGGTGGACAATCGAAATACCAGTTCCAGGATTGAGTACATAGAACTTTGTAAAACTCTGCGCAAAAGCATGAAAGAAGACATAAGAAAATTCAACTGTGAGCTAGTAAGGAAAGCCATTGAAAATAACAAGAGCCTTAGGGTTGTTAAAGGAAGTTTATCTGTTGGGAAGAAACACATCATTGCATTAAAAGGAGAGGATGGCACCGTAACAAGAAATAGGGAAGAAATACTTAGAAGAGTTGAAGAATTCTACAAAAAACTATATGAAAGTAACAGTGGATTAAACGAAGACACTGAAATAGTCGAAGGAACAGCTCCTAAAATCTTAAAAGAAGAAGTTTCATTTGCAATAAAAAATATGAAGAAAGGAAGAGCCCCTGGTGATGATGGTATTACATTAGATATCCTAAAAGAAGCTGGAGAATATGTAGAAGACATACTTGCAAAATTCTTTACCAAATGTCTTAACAGCGGTAACATACCAAACCAATGGGATTCTGCAACAGTAATTCTTTTGCATAAAAAAGGTGATAAAGAGGATTTGAAAAATTACCGACCAATTAGCTTGTTACCTGCTATTTATAAAATCTTCACAAAAGTGCTAACACATCGCCTGCAGAAAAAATTAGATGCAGCTCAACCAAGAGAACAAGCTGGATTTCGAAGTGGATTCAGTACAGTGGACCATATTCAAGTATTAAGAGAATTAATTGAAAGAACACATGAATATGAACTTCCATTGTGTGTTGCATTTATTGACTATGAGAAGGCCTTTGACTCTATTAAAACATCAGCAGTCATCAACTCTTTAAGATCAACAGACATTGAGGATGTGTACATTGACATGGTGAAACGTGTGTATAAAAATGCAAGTGCAAAATTTCGGTTACATAAAGATACCAAAACTATCAAACTTGGCAAAGGGGTGAGGCAGGGAGATACCATTTCTCCAAAACTTTTTACTTCAGCTTTACAGATGATTTTTCAGCTGATAAATTGGAATAACAAGGGAATAAAAATAAATGGTGAATATTTAAATCATTTGCGGTTTGCTGATGACATTGTTATTTTTTCAACGAACCCATCAGAACTCCAAGACATGGTACAGGAGCTCTCAACTAGAAGTAAAGAAGTTGGACTCAAGATGAACCTACAAAAAACTAAGATCATGTTCAATAATTTCGTAGAGGAAACAAAAATACAAGTTGACAACATTGAGCTAGAAATTGCTGATTCATATATTTACCTTGGCCAGCTGATTTCAATGGATGGCAACATTATGAAAGAACTCAACAGACGTATTAAACTTGGCTGGAGTGCATTTGGAAGAAACAGTTTTATCCTGAAGGGGAAATTGCCTTTATGTCTAAAAAGAAGAATCTTCAACCAGTGTGTATTGCAGTTCCTCTCTTATGGATCAGAGACATGGAGTATAACAGTTGGAGCAATACAAAAGTTACAGACAACGCACAGGAGCATGGAGAGGTGCATGCTTGAAATAACTAGGAGAGATCAAATAAAAAAGGAACACTTGGGTGAGAGGAGCAACTAGAGTAGAGGCTGTAGAGGAGTATAACTGCTTGGCATGTCGACAACACCATGAATCTTACTTGTAAATTTTTGGCACCAGTGGCCTAACGCATTGTTAACCCAGGTTCAACTCCCAAAGGTACTATGAAAAGAAAGCGAAGTTGGAACGAAAAAGAACATGAAGTTATAAATTAGAGATCTTTTTGTGAACTTGGAAAAGAAAAAGAATTATTGTTGTGTATTTGAAGATTTGATAACTTCTTAGTATAATTGAAAGGTCCATAAATAGGTATAATTAATAATTGAAAGGTCCATAAATAGGTATATAGGTATAATTGATAGGTCCTTTCTAGTATTTCTGAAATGTGTTAAACATCCACTTGGATTAATGTAAGTTCGCATGCTCTTTTCTTTTTCTTAAAATTTTCTGATTCAAGGTTGGCTGATTTAAGAATACTGTGCTGAGGTTTAATGCCAGAATCTAGTCGGGATAATGTCCTCCCTCTTCCTTTTTTAACTGGGAAATCACTTATTCAAGGAAGAAATTTTTTGATGGGCAAAAAATCCAGGAGATCTGTTGCAAAACCACTTGCGTAAAATTATTATTATTATTATTTTATGATTTGACTTTCTGATTTAAAAAAAATTCCAAAATTATGTTTAAAATCTGGAGATGCTGAAAAATTGTATTTTTTGAATCAAAATGTAGTCATCTTGAATCAGACTCTCCCACTTGTTGGCACAGATGCAAATGTAATAATTTGGTGGCACATTGCTAACACACTTGTGTATCACCCCATTAACCTGGGTTCGATTCCAATTACACCTTAGAAGGTTTGCCATTTTTCTGCCCATGATAATCAAGGATTTGATTCCATAGGCAACACAGGTTCAAATTCCTTGGAAAACTGCAAGTCCTGGCACAGCATAGCATTAGCTTTCCTTGCATCGCAAAACACAAATTACATGTGTGCAGAATTTAATGCATGTGATATGAGGTCCATCAATGATTTTAACTAACATGTTTTGAGCAGTTTCATTTGTATTTAGCTAAATGTTACAGTGGTTTCATTAAGGTTCTAGGCTTCCTGAATTGATGCCATTTAGATTTGACAAAACATACTTCTTTTATGATTATTATATGCACATTTACCCATTCCATAGATGTACAGGGGTGTCGTTGGGTGCTTAATAATGCTGTTCTGGAAATATTTTTCGATATCATTAGAAAATAACCCCAAAAAAAAGTTCCCTATGAAAAAAATGAAGATAATTAGAAAAATCTTAGATGAATGCAAATGGATTGCAAAGCAAACCCTACATTTCTTCGTGAAATTGAACTATTCATACATTTGCCAGTATTTGTGATGTTAATCAACTGAAGCAATATTAAAAAAAAATAACAACAATTGACTTTACTAATCAAAATTAACAGGCTGGGAAAATTCATTCTGGTAAGAAACGCTGTATATAGTGTCAGGACCTAATCTATTAAAAAAATGCATATCGATTTCGAACACCATTCGTTTGCACAATGACCGATCAACATCAAAATGGATAGTATTGATATTGAAATCATAGCGGCGTGCATTAGTTGTGATATCGCACATGTGCAAATATGAGATACACATCGGTTTAGGAAGATATCAGTCTGACTTGCGTACAGATATTGTTCAATCTACATTGATTTTATAAGATACATACCAGTCTGACAATATGCATGTGTATATCATTCAAACCACTTTTGTTTCTGAAGATATCGGTCAGATGTTGTGTACATATATCGTTCATTCCACGTTGGTCTGACATTGTACATGCCTATATCACTCAATTTACATCATGATACATCACTAAACCAAAAATTGGGGAAACCAGTATCAGGATGTGTATTTTATATTGGTATGTTTCATGATATACCAATACATCCCCCAGCCATAATGAACGTAAATTTGAAAATTCATAACAAGCAAAGATGTTTCCTAGTTGGTAACTTGCAAACAATTTAAGTGTTAGAAAGTATAAAATACAAGAATCATATCTCATTCCCCATGCAATACTCGGAATTACAATTTGGATGTGCAGTTGCACTATTGTGGAAACATAAGCATGTCTTGGACAATTCTTTGTGTACTTACTAAGTTGCAATTCCGTAATAAAACACAAGTTTGACTTAAAAAATGTGTACCTATACGATTTATGCAGTTAAGCGAATTTAGAGACAGTTAAAAGGATATCAAATTTTTTAGGCTTAATATTTTATGCAATTTGTGCCGTCATGTGATGTGTACTTATGTGAGTTCAACTGTGTATGCAGCATATGCACCCATAGCTAGACACTTGTTCCAGGGGAGGGAGGGCTCAGAAAGTTGCAGGGGACTTTGAAATTTAGAATGTTTTGTTGTATTTTATTAATATATTTAATAATAATAAATTTCTTAATGTAAATTCAACATTGAAAACATAAATTTTAGTGTAGCTTTTCATAATTTCCCCAATCCTTATTATAAAGTATATGAAGACTCAAACCTATGTAAAAAAAATTACATACACAAGATCTACAGTAGAGAGCTATTTTGAATACATTTTTAACATCAAAGAACAATTTCCATTGTCATGTACAATTTCGTACAAAACAAATTTAAAATAAAATTCCACAATATTTTATTTTGAGAAAAAATATTTTCCAGGGGAGTGGGGCTTAACCCCAGCCTGGCTATGGCTCTGCAGAATAATTATTTAAAATAAAAATACTTATAAATTTTATTTATCCTTGTTCATTTGTAGAAAAGGGCATTTTAAGCTTAACTGAGCTGTTAATTGGAAATTTGTAGTTAAATTTAAGTTTGTGATTGGAGAATTTACATAAAAGTGTATTTCAAACTTTAATTTTTTAAGAGAATTATAACATGTTGATGTATTTTACTATTTTAGTGAGGTTTTCAAGGCCAAACATCGAACAACTCGAAAAATAGTAGCTTTGAAAAAAGTCCTAATGGAGAATGAAAAAGAAGGTGTAAGTACTCTTAATATATTTATTTTTTTAAAGCTTTGATTATTGTTAAAGCAAAGTCATGTGGAAAAGATAATAGCAATTTGATTATATTTGGAGATGAGTAAACTTGTTTCATGTTGTTAGATGTTGAAAAAAACACTTCATTTATCAATGAATTAGTTTTATGATGCATATTTTATACTGTGCTAGTGAAATGAGGGAAGTACCCCCATAGCAACCCCTCCAATTTGCTTGAAATTTTCAAAATAGGTTCAGACCAATGTTTGAAGCATAACTTTCGCAGCTTTTAATGTTCAAATTCGTGGATCCAAAGTTATTAATATTTTAAGGTGCTACAAGACTTACTTTTTCATCATTAGCAGTTAAAGAAATGCTAGCTGATGCTAGTATGTTTTAGGAAAAGGAGCGGATTTTGCTCAAAAAGCTATAAAGTAAAGCACAAAATTTAGGTTAATGACATTAAGGAATTTCCTTCTCATGTGAGAATTTAGATCACATGTACTTTGGGTGAAGATATAAACTGGCATATATGACGAGTTATGGCCTGATTAAGTTTAATTTTTATTATACAATAATTTCTGCCACCCACGTATAGATTATAGCTCAAACTAGAGCTTTATTCGTTTTGGAGAAAAAGAGACGCTTTCCCCATCCTGGATTCGAACCAGGGTCCCTCCGTTTAGCCCGGAGTGTCTTGGACCGCTAGACGAATGAGGACAGGAAACAACGCTCTCTTTCTCCGTATGTAAAGGTGTTAAGGTATTATTACCCTCCGCAGGTAGGTTTAATTTTTATCCTTTTTTTAATCATTTCCATGAGATTATCATCATCAATTACGATTAATTTCACGTGCATCTGTAGTAGAAAAGTCATCTTTCCGAATCTTATACAGGGCAACAGCAATAGATTTTAAGAGCTGCAACAAGTCTTTTTACATCTTTATTAATCATCTGATTATTTATGACTTGAACAGCACCTTTATCATCCATATAATTTTCATGATCTGCGAGTAACATGGGTGATTCTTTAGGAATGATTCCAAGCATGGGTTCCCCGAGGAGGGTGCACTTGCACCCCCTTGGTTTATGAAAAAAGGGAGGAAAAGGACAGAATCCATAAGAAACTATAGTCCAACAACATTATTCAATTGGAATTTTTCCTCGATGCATCCCCTTGCATATAATTTTGTGGTCGCCCATGATTCCAAGCAATCTACCTGATTCCTGTACCTTATACTGCCTGATATTTGCGGCTTCACAGTATTTATGTATTCTTTTACCCAAGCATCATGTCTGTAATGGTTTCCGGAATATTTATGAACAGGTACCATATGTTTTACAATAGACTTAAAAAAAGTGTGGTTCATTGGCTGTAATACAGCTTAACCGATTGGTTATAAACCACTGAGGCTTTTTCTCACAGCTGTTCTGTCAATGTTGTTGCTTTTTATTTTATAGCCAAAGGTCTAATGAGGTAGAGAAGATAAATAAGGCGAAATAGGCATAATAAGTTAAAAAATATGGCCTTCGAAAGATGGTTTTTGTAACAAATCTTTGATTTACTCTAGTATTTTTTAATTATTTTAAAATATTTTAATTATTAAAATTATTAATATAAAGCTTTATAATATACTAAATTATTGTAATAAAAATACGTATTTGTAATCTTTCATTTACTAAATAATACAATACTGTTTTAAATACTTTTATTAGTTTCTGCCAGTTAAAACCGGTTATAACCAGTTTCTGCCACTGGCATGGCAAAAACCCAACCCTGGGTGCTTTCCTTGTCAGCGAAAAGTCTGAAGATTTAAATCAATTTTTACCTGAACCAAATATTCAGCATGGACCTACTTACTAACAAAGATTCATTCAATCAGATCATCTGTGCTTTTTTCTTTTTTTTTTTCGTGAATAACTAGCTAAGTTAGTTGCGAACAGTGTACATCAGTCACAAATGAAGTAACTTACAAAACTATGAGTATATCATATAAGAATTGGATGAACGTTCATTTTAAAACACCGACTTGTCTCTCGTTCACTTGAAAGATGAACCAGAGTGACTGATTCGTTCAAAATGATTGAATCGAAATGACCGATTCGTTCAAAATGATTGAATCGAAATGACCGATTCGTTCGTGAATGACGCACCACTTTTAATAACTTTGCATCTGCTAATTTGTGCATGAAAAGCCATGAGTGTTATGTTTCAAACATTGGTCTGAACCTATTTTGAAAATTTCAAGCAAATCGGAGGGGTCGCCATGGGGTACCTTCCTTGTTAGATCTTGACTTTAGCTGAAACTTAATTGCAATGCAGATTGAGTATTCACAATCTGAAATTCATAATTTCACTCTCCTAGCAGACATCTTTTTCGATTATGACTATAATTCACTGTGGATGCCATGAATTGTGTGAAATAATTTAAGCCAATTTTTTTCTTTAATTCCTGCATCGTCGATCGTGGTATTTAAAGGCGACATGTGCTTCCCCACCATCCAAATTTCATTGATACTTCAGTGAACTAGTAAATAACCTGTTGGTTAATACAATTCACTTGTGAGGTATTTCTACATCATAAAAGAGGTGCAATCCTGTTGTATTTGGGTGTTTTCAGTTGAAAAATTTGTGTAAATATGGCCATATGATTATCTCCATATTATATTCCAAAATCTGAAACTATTCTCACAATTTGAAGCCTGGTAATGATGCAATGGTAACACTTTTGACTACTGTGAGAATAATCTGAGTTTGATTCTAGTAGGTATCCACAGGGTTCATACAGTTCTTAAAAGTCCTTATAAAAATACTTGTCCAAAATCTTCAAACAATCCTTTTGTTTTCCCGTTCCTAAACATTTCTCCACAGTATGTTTTAATTTAAATTTCTATTAAGTAATAGAAGAATGACAGTGCTGTCATTCTTCTCACTATGAATCAACATAATAAACATGGAGTTCATACCATGCGGGTTGTAATGTGCTTTTTGCAAACAACAGGAACATGCATCGGGGAAAACTTCAGGAAATAAGCATATAGAATTATTCCTTGAACTTTGCTAAAGCATTTTTTTAAAGCAAGAATGACCAATCTATCACCTCTCTCTCCTAGATCCAGGTTTAGAGTGTAAGTCATCGTGGGCATAGCGGTATTTTGGCGTCCTCTCACCCACCACACTATATATTTCATATTAGGTATTCATTAAGAGAGGTTTTACTCCTTGGGTGTATGCAGTGTTTTTGTTCATCCTAGCCATTTTCAGAAGGGCGGACTGTCCTACCTGGCTTTCAAAGTTAAATTAGCCACCCAAGAAAATATTTTATGAAGAAAAATCACAAAGGGAGGACATTTGTAATTACGTTGTATACATTATTATAAAATATTGATAATTTTATGAATGAATTTGTTTTATTTGGTGTTTTTTTCTTTTTCTAATGTTTAAGGAAGTTACCATGTTTCATGGAATTTTTCATAGTTTTAAGTTAAGATAAAGTGAAGGTGTGGAGTGCTTTCCTCTAGGAGGACAGATTGGTGGAATTCTACAGTAGAAATTAACTACAGTTGACACTACAATTAAAAAACAAGTAGCTACCTTTTAAAATTTTGCATCCCTAAAACTGGACTTCCCTTCTCCTGTCTTAGTGTGGTTAGTAGAGATGTCTCATTCATTTCCTGCCTCATCCGTTCTGAATTGAGTGAGTGATTGACATGATGGTTTACTGAGACAAAGGCAGAACTCTCAAATGGGAGGAAAGAAAGACATGATAGTGTGCCCTAGTGGTAGTTTGTCGATTTTTTTTTTTTTAAATCAGCCTATCCTGGAACCAGTATCATACAGTTTGTGGCAGTGATTTATTCTGCTGGTCAAGAGATATTTGATTATGTTGTGCTGTTCCTAACAGTATTTTTTTTTTAACTTTTTGTTTTTACATACTTTCATAATAAAGATACAATATTTTTGATCGACTGTCCTATCTTGAATATCAGGAATTAAAAAAGAGTTCACACTGTCTTTTTACAGAATATCATAAAAAAATTTTAAAAAGTAGTCTACCTCAAATTCTACAACTGGGATTGTGCTGTCTGCAACGTTCGATTCCATTGTTTGAGGGAAATTTTAATTATAAATGTTATATATTGAATTATAATTTATTGTAAATATGAAACCCAAGAACTTTATTGTTATGGTTAATTATGAACCTTGTTTGGTTTATATTTTGTTTATTACTGTTTGATCACTTTTAGAGAATTCCTTTTCATTTTGAACTTTTCTTGTTTCAGAATTATGCTAATTTTTAGGTAATGTTTAATTATTTAATACATTTCAACTTTTACCTTAAAAATAGTGTTATGTGTATGGAGAAGGTTGCATAGATTATCTCAGATTCATTTGATTTCCGTTTGCTGATGGGTCCTTAATTTTTTTTTTATTTCTGGTCCTTAAAAAGTCATTAAATTTCATGTAAAGCAGGGGTCGAAATTAACTTTTTAAATCAGGTGCACTAAATACTAGTTAGGTGTACAAGTAACTAACAGAATAGAAAGTAAACCTCAACTTTTAAACCAGGTAAAATGTAAGTGTAGCAACTATATTTAAGCATGTAAGCTAAAAAAATGCAACTTTTCAAAATAATTGAACATTCGTATGTAATAAAAAAAAATTCAAAGCAAATGCAGATACATTGAGAAAATTATATAAAATTATTCCGTAGGTCACTATTCTTGAAAAAAAAACCAACATAAGTAGCCATAGTTAGGTGCACTGAAGTTAAAAATTTACATGCATGAATAAAATTTCATGTGCACAATTCATCCACGCACCTGCTAATTTCGAATCCCAATGTAAAGAAATGTGCACAAACCCTGATCCAGTACTTGCCTTTTTTTTACTACAGATCCATAGTTCAGGGGTTGATTTCTTAAGTAAAGCAGGTTTTGACTCTTTGGAAAACTACAGATTCTGGTGCAGCATGATCTTAGCTATGTATCATAAAACACAAATTTTAGTTTTAAAAATTTCAAATTAGGAATACTTAGTTTGTATTTTTTTCTCTCTTCTGACTGTATTTTTATATGCATGTATTATACAATAAAGTGCCTTTCGGTGTATTTTTATCATTTTACTTGGTAAAAGGGACTACATCTCTAAGGTAAGAGGGGGTTGTGGAGAGATTACTAAATCCAGTCAATTTATTTTGGCTCAATGTTTGATTTTAGCTTTTTTTTGGCAGGGAGCAGAAACCTAACCTATAGTAGAAAAAGGTCCCTGTTACTGTGTGTATAGAAAAAGGTTTTTTATTCATTTAATTATTCAAACATTTCATTCATGCTGCTAATTATTATTGTTAAAACAATGTTACTGATGTATATGTTTTTAGTTTCCCATTACTGCTTTGCGAGAGATACGGATCCTGCAGTTGTTAAAGCATGAAAATATCATAAACCTAATTGAAGTCTGCAGGACCAAAGGTAATTAATTTAATGAAAACTAAGTATATCCCAAATCACTGCCTTTACAATATATACTTGAGTGCTGAGTTTCTAAAATTTTAAATAAGTTATTTTTCGTTTCAGCTACACCGTCAAATAAGATGAAGTCCACATTTTATCTGGTATTCGATTTTTGCGAGCATGACTTGGCCGGTCTGCTTAGCAATGTAAATGTGAAGTTTAATCTTGGCGAAATAAAAATGGTGATGAAACAACTATTAAATGGATTATATTATATCCATAGCAACAAGATTCTTCATAGGTATATTTCTCGTTAATTCTGAATGCCTTATGGTGGATGGTATCGTAACACTTGTCCACTATACACTGAAGAGCCAAAACGTTATGACCACCCCCATTGTGTGTAAATGTGCTTGCCTGGATGACCCAGAAGGCAAGTGGGAAGGGTATTTACTGGCTACTGGTGATTCTGAGGCATACTTCTGCTGATTACGTTTGTGTGTGGTGGTAGGGCTACATAGGCTGATAGTTTGATAGGTGGAAGATTGTAATGGCTGAGCTGGTCCATTTTTTTTATGTAAAAGTCCGTATAAGTTCAGGTTTTTTTATCGTTTGGTTCCTAATTTCCCCTTTTTTCCTTCATGTTCAGCAGACACTTAACTGGAAATTAGGTAATTAAATAATCAGCAATGTTTATATGTTTACAAAGGCATTTCCGGAAGCAATCACGGTGCCATAAAATTCACATTGTTGAATGCTGATTGATCAGAGGAATAAGCTGCAGGATGTCGCATTTATACTATGTGGTGGAATTACAACTTCAGACAAGTCAGGCAGGGGCAGAATTTACAGGCCCTTAGAAAATTTAGTTTATTCTCTCCCCCCCCACCCCCCTCTCATTCAGCCAGTTTTCAGAAGCTAATAGATTTTTTTTAAATACATGTTCTCCTTTTACATATACATACATAGTACTTCAAGATTTTTTTATTTTTTAAAGAATTTATTCCCTTTTAATTTTGAAACTCTTAAGATTTTTTTTAAAGATTGCATTTAATTATAATTAGAAAAAATTTCACACCGGGCTTCTTGGTCTTTGCCTCTTTTGCCCTCTTCTTGTCCCAGGACCTAAATCAGAATTCCAAAGTCTACACTATTTAATTCCATGTTCTTATTTTTATGGATCGTTGGAAGCCATATTTCTTTATGTAGTAAGTGGGGTTGGCGCTAAGGAGGTGGGGGGGGATGCACTGGGCATATGGTCTGACAAAGAACCCTAGGGAAGTGTTGCTCGCACTTTGATTTCAAATTAACATCAATTGATAGATAAAGGTATCTAAGTAAATATCCACAATCAGTTTTTCGGAAAAATTAAATTCTAATTTTTTATTAATTTTCAAAATTTTGACATTTAATGTCAAATTTGGCTGAATTTGGGACCATTAGCGAAATTGTCTTTCTGTATAATCATATGTATTCCTTGTGGGATTTTTGTAAAATCCTAAATCTTATTAAAAACATAGATTATATTTTTGCAAACAAGAGTTTTCATTTATAACATTGACATTTATTATTAAATCTTACAGATACATACAATAGAAGAAATGTATATTAAAAAATAATTGTCTTTCAAAAAAGTGTACAGATGAAATATCAGTCAAAGTTTGATCAGTAAGAAATATTTTTAAAAATTAACGTTATTTTTCTCTGATTTAGCTTAATC
Source organism: Dysdera silvatica (assembly GCA_006491805.2). Lineage (NCBI taxonomy): Eukaryota > Metazoa > Arthropoda > Arachnida > Araneae > Dysderidae > Dysdera > Dysdera silvatica. Next base: position 170,533,744 of record QLNU02015360.1, on the reverse strand, counting down.
AAATTTTATGTAATGAAAATAAAAGAAGCTTGTCTTTGGTCTATACATGTAGAAAGTAAATAAAATACCAAAGAAACCTGAAAATATAATATATACCAAACCAATATAATATTGTAAATTAATCAAACTGCTTTGAGGGGGACATACATGTGCTCCCAGATCCCTCCCATTGGTGCCACTTTTGCAGGTCACTTGATAAAAAAATCAATTGACAGATTATTGTCTTTTTTATAAAAAAATAAAGGAAGTTAAGACTCATCAATCATCATTCAAAATCAAATTCTCAATTTGTGGAAACATATTGTTACTTTCCGTTAAATCGTTAATCATAATTACAGTAGGAATCGCCTCATATTTTAAAATGGACAAATCCAACACGAGTTTCAAAGTATTAACAATATTTTTCATTGTTTGTTGAACATGCATATGCCACAAGCAAATATCAATATCTGCGATAACTGATTCTCGATTTTATTACTGTACTGACTGCAGCAACGGCTCGTGGCAGCCACCAAGGTTGTGATTGAGCCAAAAAAGAAAATAAGGTTGTTTTAAACAGATTTAAATTAGAATCAATTTTAAAAAACAAAGCGGCATACTTTTAGGCGCAATCATCGACTCAAATTTTCACCTTGGCGGTCCTACCTGGCCACTGACTAACTGTAGGCTATATACGTATATAGCTGCTGCACATGCTCAGCTACATAGTTAAGGTTTGGCGCCAAATACCAAAATTTTGAAAATTAATGAAAAATCAGAATTTAATTTTTCCGAAAACTGATTACAGATTATTTACTCAGACACCTTTATCTATCAGTTGATGTGAATTTGAAATCAAAGTGTGAGCAACACTACCCTAGGGTTTATTGCGAGTATCAAATTTTTAAGGATGGCAAAATGGGATTATTATAAAGGATGCTGTGTTCATTCTAGGCTTATTTCATGGGATGGAGTGGCTGCCCACCCTTTTATGAAACTGTGATGTCCTGCCTACCCTCGTAAAACAATTGGCATCTTGACATGTGCCCCAAAATCAATGTTTGTGCCCTACTGGAAATTTACCCTTTTCCTGAAAACTACCACCAAAAAATATATCTTTGGTTTTGTATGTCTTACCTGCTTATAACGAACGATTTTTTTGGCCCTGTCCAATTTCCTATACTTATAATGTCATCGGATATAACAAACCCCTGGATGCAGCGAATCATGTTTGGTCCCTTGATGTTTACTGTAGCAGGGTTTAACTGTAGTTTAAATACAGTGCTTAGTCAACTTGTTTTCCTTTGAGACATTGGCGGATCCAGCGAGGGGTGGAGGGGGCGATTGCCCCCCCCTAGGGTTAAATAAGAAAAAAAATTAAAGACGATGAAGAATATTTTATGTGTTGTTTGTTACTACCGTAATAAATAAAAGTCTTACACCAAAGTCTCCAAGCCTTGGAGAAATGCGATCAAGACGTTTTTCCACGAATCTACAAGCTACTTGCCTTTCAAACTACGTTTACAGTAAGTGTTGCTTCAGCGGAACGTAGTTTTTTATCCTTGAAGCGCCTTCAAAATTGGCTTCGAACGCGGATGACGGAAAAGAGACTTTTAATACACACCCACAGAGACATTCATATTGATGTAAATAAAGTGATTGACAAATTTTCAAAGAAACCAAGATGGCTCGACTTTGCATTATAAAGTTCAAGTTTTTTAAAAAGTTGCTTGTTATAAAAAAGTAAAATAATTACAATGTTTTTATAGTTTAAATTTAAACTTGTTCTATTAATTACATTGTAAATTATGATTTTGGTTATTGTATATGTCTCCTTTACTAGGTTATCCTTCTGTCATACTTGACTATAATCTGCCCTAAACCATATAGTTTAATTAAAGAAAAGCCCAGCTTTAATTCATTGTCGTAAATTAAATATTTTGGTGAGTATAAAGCAGGGTTGTCCAACCTTTTTGTGTAGTGGGCCACTTAAAGAATTTTCACGGATCTCGCGGGTCAGCAGTTTCTTAGAAAAAAAGGGGGGGGGAACTATCACTTAACAGCCTCCCTTTAGAGTTTTTTCCAGTTATTTGTGCTCTTGCGATGTAGAAAGGGGTCACCTCTCCTGTCCCCAAAATTTTTCCTTATTTCTGAAAAAAAATATCTAAAATTTTTATTTGAAAATTTTTTTTATTTCAAACAGTTGTAGGCAGGCCGTATGTTGGACAACCCTGGTATGAGTATAAAGGAAGGCTAGTAATATAACAACATTTACCTAAACTATTTAACAGTCCAAAACTAAAAATGATCCCATTGAGGGTCCCTGAACCCTCCCCAACCCCCATAATAACATACTAGATCCGCCAATACTTCAAGAAAAAGAAAATGGTTTGTTAAACAATGTTTTAGTAAGTAATCTAGTCAGTGTTAATTAGTATTAATTAAAGCATGTAAAGATTTTTTGATAAAGTGCCCTTTTTTCAATCCGGAGCACACCCTGCCGTTTTTCTGATCTTAGAATGAAGTAATTTTGGGGCAGTATAAGATGTAGTGCTAGCCCTGGTAGTAAGGTATCAACTCGGCACCCATACTTCAGAGTTTATAAACTCTGTAATAAAATTGCCTTACATTCCCTCTCTTCCATGTGTACCAATTTTACCTTGCCATAGGTACAATATGACGTATTTTATTGATACTTAAAATTTACACATTTATTTTAAGAATCTCACTTCCTTAATCGAGGAAAAAAATATTCATCATTTACAACCACCCAGTTATATTTTTAAACTTACCCGACGATATGTGTACTTCAAAATTTGGAACTCAGCCATAACTCCATATTCAATCCATTGGCGTCCTTTTCGTAAATAATTTTTTTAATTAATATCTTTTATTTTTCATAAAATATGCCTCTAAAATTACATTTGCTACATTTATCTAGTAGATAATCAAATACATCATTACATGCGTATATATGGCTGGCCCCAAGAAAATACCTTCAAAGTTATAATCCACTCGAGACCAGAAAAAGCAATAGGTCCCCTGTGCATATATCACAAAATTACAAATTCCTGTACATACATAAAAATTGTTCACACAAAATCAATATACCGTAGAACCTCCATAAAACGAAATGGACAGTTCCATGAAAAAATTTCGTTATATAGAAAATTTGCTATGTGGAAACGATGTATTCATGAACCAGGGCAGTGCAATATGATACCACAATTAAAATCCCATTTTTCAGTAAACGACTGTTTCTCATAAATAACATTCAACCATTTAAAAATAGATGTTTTTAAGTGTGAAATATACATGCATATAAAAAAAAAAATAGTTGAACAATTCTTACCGCCTGTAGGCATGTTCTCACCTTGTTTGGAGCATAATAACCCTTGCTGTCTTTGCGCCATAAAAACACTACCAACCACTTCTTACCTGAAAATGAAAATGTATTTAATGCTTCTTTAATGTATACCACACTGGTAGGTTGAATCTCCCCCTCCTCCGTCATAAAGGGAAGAATTCGTTCCAATTTGCACCCCTGTGGGAAATTTGCAAGGTCTGGATTTCTGGTAATCAAAGAAGCAAAACAGCATGAAAAGTACTACTGTTTAAGCAATACAATGTATTCAAGGACAAGTGGGACCTGTTCCAAGCCTAGCAGCTTCGCACCATATGGGGCAACCAGATACAGGTGTGCGTGTGTTTAGGAAAACTTTTTATTAGGGAGTTTAAAATCCATTAGATGTGCCCCATTCTGTTTTGTTCACCACTTAAAATCTTATTGTATTCCCAGGATATTAGGGAACCAGGTGTCGCTTATGTCACCACTCAATTTTCTTTTCTGGTCGTTAAAAATTTCTTTTTATAGAAATTTCTTTTACTATATAGAAACACTTTCATGTGTAATGACCATGGGGATTTACCAAAACTTCGCTATATAGAGAATTTCGCTATACGGAAGTTCATTCTATGAAGGTTCTACTGTATTTACAAACCATATAAATTCTTAGTTTTGTATTTTTAAATATTTATCAAATTTATTTATGTAATCATAGCCCAAAGTTTTCATTTTTACAACTACCAAGATCTACTTTTTTCGGGGGGTGATGGAGATGTAGTATAAAATAAATTTTTTTTATAATCGGATATAATACAGCACATTGTATTTGCTATTCATTTTTCATTGTTTTTTAGACATTTTATTAGTTAATTAGGACTATTTTTAGTTACTTAGGATTTTCTTTAGTTAATTAAGATTTGGCCCTGCGGTGGCGCAGTGTGGTAATGCGTTCACCTAGTGCGCCGTTAACTCAGGTTTGACTCCCAGCAGTGCAAAAAGAACGCTTACTCAGAGATCTCATAAAGATCGCACTGCTCACTGTAGTCCGGGGTTTGGTTCCCTAGGCCTTAAGAGGTTCGGATTCCTCGGAAAACAGTAGGTCCCGGCGCAGCATGACCACTGTAGTCTTTGAGCCGTAAAACCACAAACAAACAAAGCAATTTATAAATAAAATTAAAAAAAAAAAAACCTTTCAAATATTGAAGTCTGATTTTCATGGCTATTCGATTGTTGCAGTGCTAACAACGAACAGCTTATAGCATCTGAATGAATAATTCTTTGATACATGACCCTTATTAACATCTCTGTTGTACCAATAAACAAAACCATTCCTTACTTTTAATATATAATGTAATTTAATGAATTGGATTTTTTAGTTTAAGGTTTAACAATTATTGAGATTGCATTGTAAATACCTAGATTCTGTTTTAAGTAAAATCATCACTGTTTGTTTTTGAGTATTTTTTGTTTATTAATTCTGTGATTGAAACTGCATCACTAAATCTCATCGGTACCCATGTAAGTTTTCAAAAGTGGTAGAGGATTGTTTCTGAAACACATTCTGTCTTCATAAAAAATCCCCCCTCCCCACAAAAATAATGCACATACTGCAAAGTGATAAGTGAATGTGGGAGCAGGTAGCCCATAATAGAGCTTTTTACGTAAAATGATTAGTGGTGCTAAATGCATGGTGCCAGTCCGATTACATATTGCAGCATATATAAAGAGACAGCCCCAGAATTTAATGTAATAAATAGTCAAAGGGAATGACAAAGTGTGATTATTTTTAAAAAGAGAAGTACCATGCATAGTGTTTTGTTTTGGAGGAATGGTTTTGTTCTTAAAGACATTCACAGTAATAATATAATTTAAAAAATTATTAAGTATTGCCTTTCCTTTTCATATAAATATGTGTTCATGTCGAAAAGGGTTTAGTTACTGTTGTATTTTTCATTATACCTAGGTTGTTTTTTGAGTAGTGGAAACAATTTATTTTTTAGATATATAGCACATATACAAGGTTCTAAGTTTTATAGGCCTTCGATGTATCTACCAGCGTTGCATACAACGTGTTCCCAGGTACGCTGAAGCTTTTAGATACCGTTGGCACTGCCAAATCTCTAGATTGTGCGAAGAGAGCGATCTATTGCCTGACGAAGGTCTTCAACCGTTCGAAAACGAATCCTACGCAGTGTTTTCTTCATCCGAGGGATTAGGTCGAAGTCTCAGGGGCTTAAATTTGTAGAGTATGGAGCGTGATAGAGTGCTTCTCAGCTTCAGCAAGTGAACAAATAAGACACAGCTCCTGCTGCATACTTCATTCCATTGTCATGCAGAATTATGGGTGGGTTATGTATAAAGTGTCGTCATTTTCTTCTCAAAGCTGCTCACAGATTGTTTTGCAAAAATGAACAGTAGTACGCCAAATTAATGCTCTGTGGTGGGGGAATGGTATGCTTTACGATAACATCATCCCAATCGTAGGCAAGAATTTTTAACCAGCTCCTCTGCTCTTCCTTTGAAAACATAGCGACTGTATGCCCCGGCCGCTCGTTCACAAATGCTATGCTCCTATTATCACTGTGCATGCACATAGAGGAGGAACGGCGAGTTGATTTGCTCTGAAGGAGGGTAGGTATTTAACTTACCTGTGGTATAAACGGCATCGTCTGACTCCATTTTACGGCATCGCTACAGCATTGTTGCCACTACTAAAAAAACAACCCCCGTAGCTTACTTAGTTTTAAACTTTTTCCTGTTCCTTATATTACACTTTTTTTCCTTCAACTACCTTAATTTTTTTTTTGGGTGGGGGGGTAATGTTTCTTATTTTTGTTCGTTAAGATTTCCTATTTTTTTCTTTAAACTTTTTTTTTATTTTTTCCTATTTTTCTTCGATGATCTTTTCTGTTTTTGGATAAAATCATTCCTATTTTTACTGCCTTTAAAAAAAAAAAAAAATTGGCTTCTATCCTGACCACAAAGCAGTACAGACAATATTCCATATGCTGTGTCATAACCCATGGACATCACCATAATGACTTACTTTAATTACTTTATACATAAAGAGAAGAAGTGGGGTAGTACTAATGTTTGATTTTAAAGAACTTAAAATCTTCAACTTTTGATCAAACTTTTTAAACAGGTAAATTTTCTGTCTGCCATGACTAAAGTAAAATTTCTATGGGCATAAACTTAAAAATGCCAAAAAGCAACAGGATTCTCACTCACATTGGAAAAAAAAAGTTTACCCTGATCAAGTACATATAAAACTTTCAAATGAACTTTGGCTGCATGGAAAATGGCTTCATGTGTACTGAAAACTTGGCTGTGAAAAGTAGAAGTTAGGAAGGTTTGCCCTGACCTTTTAAGATTTCAACAAAAAACTTTTCTTCTCCTGACTTTTAGGAACGATTTCAAATTTTCTGACACGCTGTTTGACTCAGAATGACCCTTGTTTTCCTTGCACTATAAAAATACAACCAATCAAATTTCCTAACAATCCCAGTTTTGTGAAAAGCCTGAATGAAGCAAGTGTGTTTTCGTGCCAACAATTTTCAAATGAATAAAATTGTGAGGAAGTATGAAACACAAAAAGGTCACGTCTCGCGCTTAGGGTTTTAAGCTGGATTTTTTTTTTCTATTAGCATTTTAGCAAAAACGTAAAAAAAATTCAGCACTTTTAAATTTCATTTAGCTTTTTCTACTGTAAATATTTATGATAGTTTTGAAAATTTTGTTTGTTTGGCTTTTTTATGGCGCAAGAGCATCTGGGCTATACTGCGCCAAAGAAAATTTTGTACTTTGGGAGAATGCTAAACAAAATAACATAATTAAAATTTAGAACTACAAATAACACTTTTTATTTTGTACAAAATTATGCGATCGGCCATATAATTGTACAATTTTCCATGGCTTTGTTACACACCTTAGTTTGTAGGCATTTTCAAAATCAAACTGATTTCGATTCATCCGTTCATGACGCAACAAAAGGTCTTCAAGATCGTCGTATGGCGGCCGCCGACATAAAATTGTAGAAATTTTTAATTTCCAGGGCTTTCGTTTTTTAACGAAAGTTGTATTAAATTTTTTTGCAAAATACAATTTTCTTTCGCAAAATGTGAAAAAAACTTACTCAGCTTAAACTTGGCCCACACTCCATATCATTTGTAGAATTCTAATGTAGGTGGGCAAGTGTTACTTGTGGTGTATGGTTGAACTGTGACACTTTTGTGCAAACACAAGAATGCTTTCTTAAACATTTCTTTGTACACTTATCAGGTTGAAATTTCACACTAAAATACCTGTTTGGTTTTAAAAAATAGATTAAAAAAGTAGAGAGTTTCTTAAGATCTAATATTTGGTGCACTTGCATGGTTTTTGCAGTTATACAGTATGTATTTAGGTTGGTTCGACTGTGCATGTACATACAAATAACACATTGGTTTTACCTTTTTTGTAGGGACATGAAGGCTGCAAACATTCTTATAACTAAGAATGGTGTTTTAAAGTTAGCAGATTTTGGTCTTGCAAGAGCCTTTAGCTTGAGTAAGAATGGCCAGCCTAACCGTTTCACAAACCGTGTTGTCACCTTGTGGTATCGGCCCCCTGAACTTCTGTTGGGGGATCGGAACTATGGACCACCTGTGGACATGTGGGGTGCCGGATGTATTATGGCAGAAATGTGGACACGGAGCCCCATCATGCAGGTAGGCATTTCATAATTTAAGCATATTGCAAACAGTAAATTTGATAATATTGTTTTTCATGACTATACCGAAACAGTTTGACTATAAATAGTAGGGTTAGCAAGTTTCTGACCAGGCAGTTAAAACTGACATGGCAGGAACTTACTTATGCCTTGAAAATGGCAATATAAATGGCAGAAAATCCAGAAAGGAATACATATATTAACAATTTATTAAAATACAACAAATAACAAAAGGGATGCATTTTGAAGTAAAATAAGTTTAGTGATAGTATTTATTCAAAAATTACCATTGTAACAAATCCACCAGTGTTCAATTTCAGACTCGACTTTTCCATGAAGTAGTCTATACAGGGTGGCCACAAAACCTGGAAATCAGGAAATTTTATTATTCTGGAAAAATCAGGGGAATTGTCAGGGAATTTTTCCAAAATTACTCCAAAATCAGGGAAATTTCAACTCTCACATTTTCCCATAATTTTTTCATAATATATCACCGTCACGATTTCCCCAAGTTCAAGCTTCCACATGCATTAAAGAAGTCCTCACTTTTTGTACCTCCATTGCCTTTTAAATAGTAAGGAAGGGAAAAAAATGGATTTTGAGTTTATATATATGCTAATATGTTTATAATTAAAGATTTCTTCTTTTTACCCTATGAAAAACTCTAATGGAAATTGCCATTGAAGTAGCTGACTAGACTTAAATTTGTTTGTGAAGCACCTTGACTAAAAGTCACCATGACATTTAAGTACTCAGATACATGAAGAGCTGAGAATAGCTATTACTAACATAAGTTAATTAATTATAGAGTAAGTCTAATAACTAAATCCTACTACAGGGATGGGAGTGAGTCTCCTTTCTAGCTAAAAGTCTCCTTTTTTTCATCTGTCTCTAAAAGTCTCGTTTTTTGGAATTTGATCTCTGGAATCTCTTTTTTTTTTAAAGAAATTGCTCTGTGTTTTTTTTTAATGTTTTTTAAGTGAATTTTTTTAATTTTTATTTTTTCCCCCTCCAATTCAACATCGTTGAATTTTTCAACAACGAAGGCTTCGTCAATGTTGTAAATTACAGATATATTCCGACACTTTTCTTTGCTATGTTATTCCATGTAAGTTGAACTACTGTAATTGCAGAATTTAATATTTTGATAGCTGAAACTTTTTTGTCACATTTCCTCATTTTCATGTTTGCTTTTAGATGTAATGGTTTTTTGCAGCTCGTGAAGTGAAATATCTTTCTGCCAGCACCTCGATATAAATCTGCTCTCTATGGAACTTGTCTGTACATCATAGACATGCACAGATGAGCTCCATGGAGAACAGAATTATATCGAGACGTTGCCAGAAAG
>QLNU02015360.1:170508458-170523360 GCA_006491805.2 Dysdera silvatica | reverse complement strand
CAAGTATTATTTCCAAGGTAGTGAAAGCACCAGCATTCCTTTCACATGGAAATGCTAATATTGAAAGACAATTTTCAGTTTCCAAGTTAATTCTTGATGTTAGTCCACAAATGTCTCTCAGAACATTGAATTCAATTCTGGTCATCAAAGATGGAATGAAGCAATATAAAAATAACCCTTTTTTTTTTTTGTACCAATGAAAAAGAAATTGATATCTTTGGCACATAATGACAATAAGCATTACCAAGCATATCTGGGCGACTGAAAGAAAAAAAAGAGCAGTTGAATATGGAAAACGAGAAGCAAAGGAAGGAAGGGGAACAAAAACTGAAGAAGATAGAGATTTCCAAGAAAAAAAATTCAAGACTTGTAATGTACTCTTAAAAATAAGAAGTTTCTTGAAACCACCAGAGAGAGAATCAGCAGATGTTTCTTTGATAATGCTACAGAAAAGCTGAAAAAAAAAGTTCGGAGTGGAGTAAGGTGACCTTGTACAGATTCAAGTAGTCAAAGAAATACTAGAGGGTTTTCGATTGATGAAAAACTATGAAAAGAAATAATACAAAACAGTTCAAGAGCTCCAAACTGATGTTGAAAAAAGGAAAAGCACTCTAATTACCAACTTTTGTCATAACAAATTTAAGACCAGTTTTCATTTTTTTTTTTTTTGAGGTTTTATAATACTTTTAAATCAAGATTTAAGAATAAAAAGATTTAGTAGTTATTTCTAAAAATTTAGACTCCTTCAAAGAATGTTTAAATGAACATGTGGACTTCTGTAATATTTAAAAGTATTTTACTCTCCCATGTTTGCATGTATATTTTATTATTATTTTGTTTTTTGGGACTATCCTTGTTGAGTCCTCAAACCAGTTGAGGACCTAGGTTTTGTATGTATGTATTTGTAATTTTATTGTTTTCTGTAAATCTTATTTTGTATTGAAATAAAGAAAATGTTGGCCATACCCCATCTATGTTCAAAACGAAATAACGGTTTTTATTGTATCTGGAAGAATTTTGAAATTAACTTTGCTAGATCTGATAAATTAACATTTCCTTTTGAATTTAATTGGCCTTTTGATAGGGTAATTAAATTAGAAAAAAAAATTGTTTTCAGGCAAGTCCATGTCAAAACAATTAGTCTCTTTTTTTTAAAAAAAAAAATTCGTCTTTTTGACCCCATTTTTTGTAATTTTAGTCTCTAAAATAGCTATTTTTTACTTCTAAACTCACTCCCATCCCTGTATTATACTCACTAATTTCTAAGGCAGAGGCTAAAACCAGGGGTCTTCAACCTTTTTCAGTCCAAGGGCCAATTTTGCTTATTCTTGTAGGCCTGCAGGCCGCACTACTGTATCAACAATATGAGGACTGAAAATAGGCAGCTCAAGGGGTGTGCCCCCACCCCCTCAATCAGCTTTTATTGATATTTTTTCCTTAGGTTTCCATATTTAGTTTTGCATGCCCACCCAAAAATATTTTCTGTATCCGCCTTTGGGACTCAATATATATATATTACAATGTAAAATATGTATGGAAGCAAAAAAATTTACAATACTTTTAGTTATTAATAGAAGAAAGTGACTAAAAGCTGGTCCTTAATTTGATTTTGACATGTACAGTAAAAACTACAAAGTAAAAAACATCGCAAAAAATGTGGAACACATACGTAGTTAAGTTACTTCATAGGACTCACTATTAAAAACAACACAAAATAAATCACTTAAACAAACAACAAAAAAATATAAGATATTATACTTTTACCATTCCAAAAAAGTGCTCCTAAAGCTGGCCCCTGTAAAAAAAAATGGCAAAACCGGGGCCCTTAATTTCATGAAATGAAAATAAATGAGAAAAAGTTAATTATTGAGGTAAAGAGAAATATTTATTTTCTATGAAAACACAAATCTAAATAGTCAATTCTAAATGTTTTAATAAAAAATCAAAAGCTCAGTTTAAATACATCATTACAGCAAAAAACAAAATCAAAGAAATCTTGTTTAGGCCTATTACCTGCAGAAGTCACATATTCAGATGTTTTCCTCTGCTCCTGCACAGTCGACGTGGGACCAAGAACCACATTTGACGCAGTGCATCCAGAGTTTTGCTTTTCTGTCGTTAGAAAATTTTCTAAAACAAAATAAACATTCAGCGTCGTCTTCATTCAACGGTTCTTTCCCAGGAGGCAAATCCAAATTAGATGAAATTGTAAATGCCTCGGAAATGTCTGAGACATTATCGGATTCACTGTCAGATTTTTCTTGTTGTTTTAATTCCAAAATTTTTCTCACTTTTTTACTTTTTGGGGTTGAACTGTTTGAAGCTGGTTCAGTAGAAGTTTTGGGGTTTGGTTGAGTAGAACGTTTGGATGTTTTCTGTATGCGACCACGACTTCATCCTATAGATGCTAATCTAGTTTCTGTTGTTTGTTTCTTTTCTGTAGATCTACTTTTTCTAATGTTTCTTGGAGTTTGACCATATAAGCAGAAGTTATTATGGCAGCTTTAGTAGCCTTGTGACCTCTTCTGGGTGTCCTTTTCTTTATTGTAGGAACAGAAGAGATCTGTAAAGGACTTGTGAGGAGGGCAGACTTAGAATTCTCCGGGTACAAGCTCGACGAACAATGTGGAATTGAAGGTTGACTTATCACAGTAGTTCTTTTCACAGAAGTCAGAGGATGATTGATTCTTACATCAGAAGATGTTTACGGCTCATCAAGGGTGGGGTTAGCATTATCTTCTTTAACTTGCGCAGCTCTGACTACACCACATATCTCCTTGTCATCATAGCAAGAAAGTGGGCATTGCTTCTTACGAGCCTCTTCAATAAAGTCAGCGTCTTTAAATACATCCCTGTCAATCGGCCAAAATGACTGACCCAGAAACCATTTACAGATATCTCAGCTGTTTGGCATTTGGTGTACGCCTTACCTAATATTTCCATCACATCATAAGCACTGACTGGTCTGTCATGTTCTCTAAGCCATTGCCTTATCCCCCTCGCTGTAGTCAGTTTTCAAGGGCCCCATAAAGGTTCTATCTAAAGGCTGCATTGTGTGAGAAGAATGCGGTAGGAGGAATATGATGGTGGCATGGTTTTCCCTGGCCAAACCAATTACATTGATGTTTTGGGTATAGCTGGAGTGGCCATCAAAGATGATGAGAACAGGTTTTTTTCTCACTGGGTTTCACAAAGCTTAAAAAGTGTTCAAACCACTTTGTAAATAAATTGGTTTGTATCCAGCCTGATGGATGTACTGCGAATAGTGTATCAGGAGGTGCACCCTTTTCAAGTTGATTGTTCCTGTTTTTGCATGAAAAAATGACCATAGGGGGCACAAACGTTCCTGCAGCATTCATGCACACCACTATCGTTATCAGTGCTCCACGTTCGGCCGACGTCAGGGAACTAATCTGCCTCTTACCCCTTAATCTGATGACTTGTGGTATCTTGGACTGCACAATAGCTATACCGCTTTCATCAACATTGTAGATAGTGTGTGCAGCAATTTTTGTTTTGTTACAAGTCTCTTTGGGAAGGCCAAAAAATTTGTTAACATTTGCTTTACTGAAACCCAGTACTCTGGTATATGATGTTCCTGTAGGTTTTCTTTCAGACAGTGTTTTCTTATGATGTTTTAAAAAAAAAAGCTTAAGCCATTTATTTTCTCCCCTCATTTCATTTCCAAAAGGATGCTGAATGTTGTTCCTTTCTGCTAACTGCAACTCCATGCGTAGGTCATTTTGAGCGAGTCCAAAATAGGTAGATTCCATTTCTAGGCAATATTGTATAAGTTCTTTTTCCAATTCTGGGCAAAGAACCATGGGCTTGCCAACTTTGGTTACAACAGCCGCTAAAGGATCCCCATATTTTTGCTGAGAAAGTCTTTGTAGTGTAGATCTTGGGACACTAAAAATTTTACTTGCTTTTTCCAACCCATTTGTTTATTTCTTACAGCTTCAATGGCATTAGCCATATTATTTTTGTCATATGTTCTTAATTCTTTCTTCGTTTTTACCATCCGTTTGGATCCTGAAACAAAATTCCGAGAGGATGAGAATAATTAATTGGCAAATATGGGGATGGGGGCCCACTTTAGGAACGCCATGGGGCCCCAAGTTAAGACCACCTTGTGTATTTTTTTAATTAATATTTTTTGATAACTACACACATTAACTATTTCAAACGTACACTAATACCTAGCAATTGTAATAAGAAATAAGTAGGTATAAGAGTTACATCACTTACTTTCGAAATCTCGCCATAAAATGCGTGAAACTGCGGAGCATAAAGAGTTCTGAAATTCACGAAAACAGTGTTTTACCACTGACAAATAAGGAGGTTCAATTAACAGTTTGGCCACTGGCGCTTCAGTACATATTTGCATAAACTACTACTTCAACCTTTTACCACTGACAAATAAGGAGGTTCAATTAACAGTTTGGCCACTGGCGCTTCAGTACATATTTGCATAAACTACTACTTCAACCTTTTACCACTGAGGTGCAGCACTGTACAGAGCAGAAATTGAGGGGGCCCGCTTTAGGAGCCGGGTGTCAGGGTGTGGTGTACTTCCTCTACATAAAGCGAAATCAAACCTTTTGGCGAGATTTTTGGCACTGCTTATTTTTAACAATCCTGTCAATATCCGGTCTTATTTTTGATATTGCAACCCTAAGAGTGCTTACAAGGTGGACGTCAGTTATTCTGGTCCTAACTTTTCATTTATCAACTTCAATTTTGGAAACAGTTGTTTACAGATGCATTGCCGTATGTGGGGGTGGGGTGATGGAGGTTGTGTCCTACTGAAACGAAATTGTGTGTATATTCATATGACCATATGGAGTTGTATATGAACTTTCTACATCAGCTTATGCCCAGATGTCAGTGCTCAAGAACAGTAACGTTTTCAGAGCATGCAGTCAGATGGTTGGGAAGATGTTCTTATCAGCATATTTAGAATAGAACTTGACGAGTCCTAAGTTGAATTTTTTTTAAATCACTGTTGCACTACAAATCAATAAAACTTACGCTAATGACCATATACACTAGAAAACTAAAGTAAAACACAATTGCGAAGAAAACCGTATATTACTTTGGTTCTGTAGTATTTTAAGATATTCATTACGAAATATGAAAATGCCAACTGAATAAAATACACATATTTCGGACTTAGAGGGAGTAGGGACTTCATTTTTTTGTGAAACAATTTATATTTTTTCATAATTCAGGTTGAAGACCCCTGGGCTAAACGATAAAATACTACTCTACTCAGAGACATTATAACTTGCCCAAAAAAAGAAAGTGGTAATGTGTTTGCCTGTCATGCCATTAACCCATGTTCGGCTTCCATCGGTATTATGAAATGCGTGCCATTTTCTGCCCAATGTAGTCCATGGTTTGATACCCTTGGTAGTATAGCTTTGAATTCCTTAGAAAACTATGGGCTCTGGCACAGCATGATCTGTACTGCTTTTGTACTGCAAAACACAAACTAAATTTATTTTCCCCAGTAACAAGCAAAATGCTTATTTGTTTTAAGTTCTTGTGATGGTAAAATTCACAGCATAAGCAGAGTAAAAAAAAAATTGACAGTTTTTTTATCAGATTTGTGGGATTCCTTTAATCTGCTGAATATTTGAATGGAGATTCCTACGTACAACGTTATGTTAGCCTCCCCAAATAAAAATTTATTGATAATGAGAATTCATGAGCTTTTTTATATAAAAGAATTCATTATTGATCTTAAATTCATTCTAGGGTCACACAGAGCAACATCAACTTACTCTGATAAGCCAACTTTGTGGGTGCATTAGCACAGAAACATTTCCTGGTGTCGATCAGTTGGAGCTTTTCAACAGACTGGAGCTTCCAAAAGTGCA
The DNA here is from genome assembly GCA_006491805.2 of Dysdera silvatica. NCBI lineage: Eukaryota > Metazoa > Arthropoda > Arachnida > Araneae > Dysderidae > Dysdera > Dysdera silvatica. The sequence goes on along the minus strand of QLNU02015360.1, from coordinate 170,517,478 downwards.
CAAAAGAAGAGTGAAAGAAAGATTGAAGGTAATGTACATGACCCTTTTTTTAGATGTCAAAATGGGAACTTTAGGGTGGTCCTTAAAAGGGTGATTTTTTTTCCTGCGGTCTCACCATCTAAATATTTTCGTTTTCAGTAAAAAATAAACTTGGAAAACTTTGGATGAATAAAAAAAAATATTTAAAGGTAACTCAAGGCCATTGAAATTCCCAGATTACATGTTAAATTATGCTGATACTGACTAAGTGAAACCAAGGTGATTGAATTTTAATATTAAATTTATCATTTACATTTTAAATTTTCTTTAACCCACAAGGCATATTTATCTACATATATAAAATTAAATACTATTTTTAAGTTCTCTTTGCTATTAGGATAGGCTTTTCAGTAGTCCTTCATAACTTTCATCAAAACCTAGAGCTGATGTTCACTTCGAGCTGGGCTTACAGTTGGTCAGTTTTTTAAACGTAAAGGTCCATATTTTCATTTCAAGTCCATATTAGCCATACTTTTTTTTATCATTTCGTCCTTATTTTTCCACTTCTTCTTTCATATTTAATGGACGCTATCGGAAATTAGTTAATTAAGTGTAAACAATCCGAATTATTCATATGTTTGCAAAGGCATTACCGGAAACAATCGTGGTGCTATAAAATTCACATTGTTGAATACTGATCGACCAGAGGTAATGAAGCTATGGGACGTCGCATCTATACTATATGGTGGGATTACAACTACAAACAAGGCAGGCTGGGACAGGATTCACTGGCCCTTAGAAAGTTTAGCTTATTCTCTCCCCTCTCAGTTTTCAAAAAGCTAATCAGTTATTAAATTTTTAAAAACATATGTCCTCTTTTTACATAGTGGTGTGGAGTGTGTGTGTGGGGCTACCCAGGGCAAAAGCCCTAAATTGAGGGAATATTAAAAAAAAAAAAAAAAAATCCTACGAACAGGATAATTTTTTGAAGTTGACTTTTAGTTCATCAATTGCTCCTTCTAAAGCTTAGTAGATGGTGCAATTTCAAAGCTGAGCACTCCTTCCATTCCCAGATGCTGGTCTCTTAGGCAGCATATATGGATGATGCTAAACAAGACTGGTTATGCAATTTTTTCTTGCTTAGGAATTTTGCCACCAAGAAGGCATGTCACTAGGGAGATGTTTAGTCATTTCTGTTTTAATATGTATAGTTTCCCGTGTTGCATTTAATGAACTGTGCATTATTTTTATGTGCTATGTGTTGTGAAATGTTCGTTGTTCAGAGATACATAAAGATTTTTGTGAATTCCGATATGTCTAAAAACATAGTCAAAAAGTAAAGATACAGCCGGTGAAACAAAAATGTGATCTCCCATTTGTCGTCCGTGCATTAATTATGCTGCAGAAAATTTAAAGATGCCAATCTATAGGGAATAATGAAATATAGCAATCCATGTGCATAAAACTTGCATAAAGGACAGTCTTCATATTAAAACTTGGCAGAAACTTTGAAAATTCCAATGGCAACGGCTAGTTTTGATTGAATATTTTGAATCTAAAAAAAAAAAAAATATATATATTGAACTCATAATGTTAAAATATTTCATTGTATTTTTATCAATGGCTCCCAAAATATTCATCTCTCTCCAATATTTTTATTGTGTTAAACTTCAACAGGCCAAATAAAATTTGTTTTTCATTTTTAAAATAATATCTAATTTGAATTATAAATTATAAAAAGTATAGTCGATAAAAATATGAATAGAAACATTAATTTTCTGATGGGAATTGAAACCTTACGGTTTTTTACCTACTACATAGAAATTTCAACACAATCTGACGAATAGTTTTTTAATGCTTAATATTAGTTAAAGTGACGGTTTAAGGGGGCAGCCCATAGTTACAAAAAGGTTTTTTTTTAAAAAAAAGGTTACTTTATGCTTTAAAACTGTTGTCGAGTGACATTTCTTGATCATCATTTAGAAGGTATTTTTGTAAATTTAATCAGTGAGTGAAAGAAAAGAAGTCAGTGGGCATTATAACTTTCTGATTTCAACAAGTGCGATCAGAAAATTGAATTCATGACAAGGTTTAAGCTGCAGTCGCATTTTTCGCAAAATGCGACCAGTTGCTCAAAAAAAAAAGTAGCAGGCATTTTTAACCACAGTTTATTCTCTGAAAACAGGATTTCTCGATTCCAGAAGATCCGTTTTGCACTTCAGCGATCTTTTCTTGTTCCTTTTTGTTTCCTCTTCAAAATTCTTAACAGCACCTGTTTGAACACCCCATCCACTTACTCAAGTGGAGGAAGGGGGCAAGTTGACCATGCCAGGCACACGGAGATGCCCCCTGTCATCATTCAAGGACCCTATCCCCTTGAAAGAGGGGAGGTTGCCCCTTTCTTGGCCAACTCGCAGCTATTGGCTGTTGATGTCACCCCACCCCGCATCATCCCCTGTGGGCTAAAAATACACTCAAAATAATGGCCTGGGTGGGAACAACCAATTCTATAAAGGAGGGGTTAAAATATTTTAAGATATTCTTCTGTAGTGCATCAAGATTTTCCAGATTGTTCAGGGTACTTGTGGTTACTTCATTTCTGGTTTAGATGTTTTTAAGTGGCTGAAACATTGCTATCCTTTCACGTTTTTAAGCTGCCGTATGGCCAGGATGTGGTATGTAAGAATCAGGAGGGAATGCCCCCTAATGTGCATGTAATTGCTTCCTGGAGTCCACGAATGGTTTTGTCTCTGAATAGGAGAGGTGGGAGCCTAGGAATAGAGAGGTGGGGCATGTAGACAAATTGTGTGTATGGATGAAAGTTTGTAGTGGATAAACAAGTTAAATAAAAGAAACACATACTGTCTATCCCCTTCTAAGTCAAAAAGTTAGCAAGCTTTGAAATGATCAAGGTAGACGTGGGGTCAGAAAGCATTTTCTTTTATTAATGTTTGAAACAAATTGAAAACCTCATTACAAAAAGCTCAACATTCATTCCTTACCCTGTGAACAGCCAGCAACTCATTTATGCATGATAGGGGGACAGATGAGGGGAAAACTGAGGAGTCCATTGCAATTTCTGGCGTTACTTGTATTTGGAAGTCGAAAGTGTTAAAGGGTTGTTTAGCCATTTTTTTTTCAAAATGCACAAATTAATGTAAAATCCGAGAAAATAAATTTTGTTCTTGCAAAATAACAAATTGTTTAATATCCTATAAAAAACTTTGCTTTTTTTTTAACCCTTGATTTACATTTCATTGTTTTTTAACCTTAAAGTATGTTTCTTACAGCCCCTCTTCTATATACTTTAGGACACTCAAAGACAAATACCATCAACTACCCACGCATACACCACATTCTATTCCGTGGTCATCTCTTTGTCACAGAATTGAATGCTGATTGGCTGTGGCAATGCACTTGAACTAGAATAACATTGATGTTGTTTGAACTCATACTGTATATTTCTTTTTTCATAAATATGTTAATATTTTCTAAAATAACTATTCCTTTATATTTCAAAGCATTGTTGATGTAAATAATTTTATTAATATGCAGATATATTGAGCAATATATATTGAGCAGATATATATTGAGCAATGAAAGCAACTAATATTTTTTTAGCATTTTGCTACAAATTTTTTTTCCTATTTTAGCACTTTTGTAACAGCATGTTTTGAGCCAGCTTAAACCCTGATTCCTAACCCACAAGTTCATTTTTTTATCATGGTGGAAGCCCCCGTAGTCATTTTCTGGAATACCTTGAGTTTTAATATTCAGAGTGACGCCAGAATTTTAAATTAGCCTAATTAAATAGTCTAGAATCTGATTATGATAAATTTTGGTGTTGCCATTGAAATTTTTAAAATTTTTCCAAGTTTAAATATGGAGACGGTCCCTTATGCAAATTTTGTGCACATGAATTGGTAGATTTCATTGTTCACTAACTATTGGCACCTTTGAATTTTCTGTAGCACAATTATTGCGCGAATGGCAAACGAGTGTTCAGGTTTTTGTTTCACCAGCTGTACCTACAAGTTTATAAAGCTGAATATTCAAAATGACTTCATTCAAAAGATTATGTATTCATTTCTTATATAATCGAACACCATTTAGTTATCATCGTCGATCATTATTGGCCGTGAGTATACTAACCGGTATCACTACGCCAATAAACGTTGATTGATTGACATTGTTGTTTGATTTAATCTGCGTAGTGTTCGATTTATATAAAATAAATACATATGCTGCAACGTGCATTTCGATCAATTTAATACCAGTCTCTTTGCAATTTGGTTTAAATAGTAGTCTATGTACTACACCATTCTGCGAAATAACTGGCAACAATATATATACGTTCGTAAAGAGATTATATATTGTCCTTCGTAGCTCAGTGGGTAGAGCCTCCGCCCGGCAAGTGGAAGGTCGTGGGTTCAGGTCCCACCGAAGGCAGAAATATTTATTTTCTTTCGAACGTTTCACCATCTAATCACGCCATACCATCGGCGTTGGTATCACTACGCCAATAAACGTTGATTGATTGACATTGTTGTTTGATCTATGAAAGTATTAAAAGTGTGAATCACATTTTTTGTGTGGAGTGTGTTGATAATACTGGGGATTTTGTCCATGCCACATATTAATGCGGAATGTGAACATATTTTTAGTATTGGATTTTTTTTTTTAAATAAACAGAAATGCCGTCTTTACTTTCAGATGAAAGTCTAGAAAATGTATTGGTGACCAAAAGTAACTTTTCAGGCAAATGCTTTGAACAGAATTTTAATGTTGGGTTTCTGTCAAAAGCAAAATCTGCTACAGCTATGAATCGTAAATTTAAATCTTAGCGTACTTATGGTGACACAGAAAAGCCTCCAGGGCGATCTGGAGGCTTTTCTGTGTTGACCATATTTGGCAATTGTGTTATCCCTGTGAAGGGTAATAATATCTTACATCCTTATATACGGAGAAAGAGAGCATTGTTCCTGTCCTCGTTCGTCTAGCGGTTAAAGACACTATGGGCTAAGGCACCTATAAAGGAGAACTAACTCGTCAGGCATTTTCGATCGGGATGCCAACACTGAACGTATTATAAACATATAGTTTTCGGTGCTTTCTTGTGTTATTTGTCCTTTTTGATGTGTTCGTGTTTTTATTTTGCCTAAGTGGTCGGTTGTGCTGTAATAAATTGTTTGAACTGTTTTTAAAAGGGTTTCAGGTTGTTTTGGTTCCCTGTAAATGATGAAAGAGAAAAAAAAAGATGGATTTTAAATTGCAGAAGAGAATTTTGAGGTACCTGAACATTGAAGTTGACTATGTGAAGTGCTGAATTAGTTTTATTTTTTAATTTATTATAGTGTTATAAACTTGTTAATAAAAATAAAATTATATTTACAATCCACATTTAAGAAAATTATGTTTTAATGTGAAATTCTCTGCTACATGGTTGCCATAATTATTACATAGAGGGTTTTACAGTCTAGTGTTAATTATAGTTATAAATCATTTATTAACTTTTTGTCAATAATAGTAATTCAAATTATATAGGCCTATATGTATGTTTTCTTAATGAAAACTTAAAAAAACAAAAAAATTTTCTTCTAACAAGATTTATTATTGTGCAGAATAAAAGTTCGTGATAGTTACCTTGCATTGCGCCAAAAATCGCCAACGGCGATGGGTACAAAACATGCAAGTAAAATTATAAATAATGTGTAATAATTATAAATAAAAATATGTTGTAATATATAATTCTAGTTCTTTTTTCACTTATGTGGCGTGGCGTATGTTTGAGGTTTAGTTAGTGGTTGCTATAACTTCAGGGTCATTCCGTGATAACTAATTTGTTTGGGAAGGGACAATGTAAACCATTTTTTATTTTCTATTTAGAAAGGGCAAAGAAGGTTTTTCATTTTTAATAGTCTTTAGGATTTTATTGAAAATCGATGAGCTTATTGCATTTTATGAAAAGTTAGTTCTTACGAGAAATTTGATTTTTAAAGTAGAATGTCGCCGAGATCTGATGTTTAGAAATGACATGTCTTATGTGATTAAAATACTTATATTACTCTTTTATTGAAGTTACGAAATCGAAATTACCATCAAATATAGAATAAAATTGTTAAAAATTTTGGAGTTAAAATTAATAAAAATTTTGGATTTAACAATAATAAGAATGTGTGAATTTCATTCATATACTCTTATTATTTAATAATAGAACATTTTGATAAAAATTACTAGAAATAGTTATAAGACTATTTGAGTGGAAAATTATATGAATTTTAGAATGAAAAATAACCAAAAAATTTGATTGAAAAAAAAATATGTTGGAAATAAAAATTATAAGATGTTGAAATTGCAATATAAAAATATGGAATTGGAATTGGGAATTTAACAACATTTGGAAGTGAAGATTTTAATAATTTTGCTTGTAGCTTTTGTCTTTAAAATTGTTAAAAAAATCGACATATTAATTTTTGGCTTAGGCTTATGTAGGCCTATCTCCTTTTTGTCAAAAATAGAGCTCCTCCAACAAGTAAAAAAAAAAATGGTTTTATGTCTATTTTGTGTCTTTAACATTAAAATTTAAACGTAAAAAAAAAAAAGGTTCAGAGAGAAACTGCAGCGACATTCACTAGCGATAATGCTCCAAATAAGGTAAGGAACTACCCATGTGAAAATGTATCCAATCCAAAATGTCGGACCACACATTGAGAAACACTGTACTAGACCAACAAGCACAGGAACAGTGCTCTCTTTCTCCATATATAAGGACGTAAGATATTAGTACCCTTCTCAACTTGTATAATGCTTGTCAACAGTGCTCTTGGTTCAACAATACCTGAAATTTGAGAATATAATGCATCTGTACTGGCCAATCTGTTTACAATATTTAACATCCCATTATGCATGTATGGAATGCCCTTGGCTACTGGATTGCAACACATAACCTTCCACCAATGGACCACTCCTCTGAAGAGTGCATGTTCAAGAATGGGATTTCTAATGAAACAATACAGAGTTTCACCGGGAGATTCCATAACGAACAGTTATTTCAGCACTTGACAAAGGGAGCAGTTGGCTCCCGAAATATCGTGTTTTTAAACCTTACGCCAGTGTCTAAATAACTGTTTGTTAAAGAATGGAATTTTATACGCCAGGAATTTGTTGGGCGCTCCTTATTAGGGTATTTCGAAAAACAGCTTTTTTTAATTTTTCAAAGCCCCTTAGCCCTATGCTGTTAAGTATGGTAAATCATTGTTACCCTTGAAATTTCAGCTTATTTAAATAATTTTGGACCCCCGCACACCTCATTTAAAGTTTTCAATATTAACAGTATAGGACCTTATCACAATGTTAGATGTGCATTGTGCACAAATTACCTGACTGCTGCAATTTTTAATTGTAACAAAGCAGCTTGGCAAATTTCTGTGGAATGAGAATGAGCACAGGTATACTTAATAGTTGTTTAAGTTTACCACTCATAGAATTAAAATATATTAAGCTGTAATAAATCACATGCTTTTGCTGAACATTAAACGGAAATTAGCATAATGACTGTGTTGTTTGTAGTGTTTCTTTTTTAAAGTTTAGAACATGTTTTCTTTGATTTTCAATGAGATGCAGAAGAGGTTGCATCTGTTCTTCGTCTATTACGATGATTTTGGAAAAGTCTTAATCAGTTTCACAGCTCCTTCGGAAAAATCATTCACAACCTTAGCATTCTGTACGAACAACTCTACCTCTTGGTAACTAGCATCATGTTCCTGTTCCAGCTTCCTCAATCAATCTGCATTGACGCTCAGGATGTTGAACAGGAACTATGACTTAGGGCCAATAGGGAATAGATACTAGTTTGATTCTCTTGTTGAGTGTAGAAAACGTCAGCTGTCCTCTTTGAAATTCCTCTGGTGGGTCTATACTCTGTACGTAGTAACTGCCATTCTATTTGGTGTTGTTCAGAATTCAAGACATGGTGTTAGAAAAAGGAGAAGACTGAACATTCTTCGCTTGTATTCTTCCGTGTATGGACTGTATGGTTGTTGATGTTGAAGATGAAGTTTCTGGTTTCTTTCCAACACCATTCTATTTCAGCGAGCTTGAGTTCTCTGGTGGCGAGAGACTGCTTTCGTTCCACTTTTTTGAAGTATTTTACATCAGAACCACCTAACTCCATTTTCCGACGTGTTTGCTCATCTTCCAAGAATATTTTATCTTTGGCGATGCTTTTTTTTCGTGTGGCAGATATCGCATTCCATAAGACTAACTACATCTTTGTGGGATATATCAAACAGTTAGCTGAAAGATGTAATGAAATTAGCACTGTCAGTTTCAAATTTTTTCTGGCTTTACTCTTTCGAAGATTTTCGTACTCCAAAATAAATTTTCCCAACATGATCTTGGGCTCTTTTGATTGACGTTGTAGGTATATCGGCAAGTTTCCAAAACGCTTCCACTTTTTGTAGAATGATTTTGATAACATCGTCTTTTCTGCTATTTCGTATAGAACCCCGATTTGGGTATATGAAACATCGCAATGTGTCACCATTTGTTGGAAGTTGACAGCCTTTCCTTGATTCCAGTCGAACAACTAATTTTCTAATAAGTCATGCTTGGAGAGATTTATTTTCCTTCCTTAGCCTAGGAGGATTTTGGATGTTGACTACTGCACTTCCAATTCCATTGCGAATGCAAACTCAGCCAGTTCAAACTGCCCACTGGGTAGTCTCAACTATCCTCAGTGGAAAACAAACATTTTTAGTGCTATGTGACTCGTTCCTCCACTTTATTTCTAAAAATAGATCACAAATGGAAACAAAAACGACCACCTGATGCAGTTCATTAATGAAGAACAACAGAAGCAATATCTGCTTCAGAAATTTTGAGATTTATGTTCTGCAAAATCATATTACTTACTACAGCTTGATGTATTTTAGTTATGTGAGAAGTAAAATTTAAATTAAATGAGAAGTAAAATTTAAATTAAATGAGAAGTAAAATTTAAATTAAATGAGAAGTAAAATTTAAATTAAATGAGAAGTAAA
>QLNU02015360.1:170465830-170498513 GCA_006491805.2 Dysdera silvatica | reverse complement strand
GATGACGAATTACGAACGAAGAACGGTGACCGCGAACTAAAATCCCGAACGGCGATCTAAGATCGCGAACGACGAACTAGGTCGCGAACTGACACACACACAAAACCATCTGTATCTGAACGAACGGGTCATTTTTGTGAATAGTTCAAAAAGACCCGTTCGGTCACAAACGATCCATCTCTAATGCCGTTACTTTCACTTATTTCTAAATGATATCTACTTGTTGTAAGTGTGCTGATGTTTTATGCGTGCAAAGATAGGATGTTAGCTTTGAAAATGAAATACTTTATGAAATGAGAAGACTGCGTGTAAAAAAAAACCACGTGTATGTTTGAAATTGGTTAGTTCCACCTTGAAAAATTCTTTGTTTTATGAAATTGAATTGTATGTATATATTTTTTTTTCACCCCCTTTATTTTTAGAATGAGGGTGGGAGCACTAGAGTATAAATTTATTTGAATATTGTGAATAAAAGCCATAAACTCCCTTTATTACACATCGAAAGTACTAATGTCTTTTTTAATGAAATCTTGATATTTTAAATTTTAAAAATCCCAACTCCAGCTTCATTGCCTTTTCTAATATCTTTTCCATCTTAATGCTGTCTTTAACGTTAAAAAACTCACAATAAAAGGGCGCTATCTTTGAAGTGTAAATGCTTATCATAAAATTACACCATTATTCCTTAAAAGGAAGTAATAAAAAGTTAATGTGTATGTAGTTTTGATGTTAATTCACCTTTAATGATGAAATTTTCATATTTATCAATCCCAGTTTTCTGAAAGTTTGTACAAAATTTCTGTGTTTTCAGTTCGTTTATTTATTAAATCTGTTTCCTGTTAAAGCTAAAATACTTTTTGGATACAGTTAAGTGTTTATGAGAAGGTGCTTTAAAGGAGAGAGTAGTGAGAAAATGTTTTTATAGCCAGGAAACACTTTATTTTCATGTAGTATGTTGATAGTTAAACAGAGAAGAAATGACTAAAGAATCTAAAGTAAGGTGTTAGGTAAACATTAGAAAATTATATGATTGTTTTGGTTTATAATATGTTTACTCTTCGCTAATTACACTAGTTAAAGTCCCCAACCTTTGTATAATGTAGATAATTTTGTCATTGTTCAAGCCCCATGTGAAGGAAATGCCAACCGTAATTTAGGACGTTTCTTATGTGTATATGCAATTATATTGGTAGAACTACTAAAAAAAAATTTTTTGAGTATTCAACATTGAAATGGCTAATGTTTCTCACCTTCGGTGTAAAGGAGTTTCTCTTTTAATTAATGTACTTAAAGAAGAAATATTACTTTCAGTAGAATTAAATTTTGGCACGCCACTTTTTATAGCAGTTATTCTCAATAGGTTGCCTGCAGGCCATATCTGGCCCACGAACTGTAAAAACTGGCCCTGCTACAAAATATAAGAAAAATATTTTTTTTCCAGGACGGATATTTTTTTTATAGAGGGAGCTCAAGGTCTTACCTCAGTGTTATTTTATTGAATCAGAAAAATTTCTAGAAGGGGGATAAGCCCCCAATGTCTATGTAGCATGTAAGATAGTTTCGTTTTCCTTTCTTCTGACTCACCGGCTGAAAAAAAAAAAAAAATTCAAAGTGTCCCACGATGAAAACTAAATGAGAACCACTGTTCTATAGGGTTCATATTAAAACCTGTGTTTAAAGGTAACGAAAATATGCCACACACATTCAGGCTGGAGTCGAATCAGCGATCGTTGGGTTACCATCTCATTGCCTTGATCTTTGACTCAAAGGTCGCTGGTTCGACTCTAGCACAAATGGGTGTAGCCTATTTTCTTTTCTCTACCTATAAAGACAAATATTAGTATAAAACATAAAGAATGGAGTGTAAAAATGAAGTGTCAAAACTTAATTGTATTGAATAATCTTCCTCCATACTCTCTTTTAATTCTTATGGAATTTCTCTTTTGGTAAATATTACTTTATTATACAGTCTTTGTTACTATCATTTATTATTCTTTTACCACGAATGTAATATTTAGTATTGTACAAAGACCCATAGTTATTCTGTTGCAATGTGATGTATTTCTATTTTTAAAATCCCAGCATACTGTATTGCTCATTTTGGATAGGATCAGTTGCTTAGCATGATCTATAAACCATGATGTGTTTGCTCGTGATCAGGGTTGGCACGAGCTGGTGTGGGGCTCAATTTCTATCACTTCTGCAGAAGCAGTAGCATAGAAATTCAAAAATTATAATTGGTAGGGGGGTGGTAGGGGTGGCTCAAGTAGAATTATGGGAGGGGGTCTCAAGTGCCTTTAAAGAAGATTATGCGATGAAATGTAAGAAAATGTGTTTTGATATGTAATGGTGGACCTGAGCCCCCTCCCCCTTTCCTATACCATTGTGTGAAGGCTCCTAGTATGAGTCAATAAAGTGTGGAGTCCAATGCAGCCATATTTGTCATAGAAATAAAATACAGGGTACCAGGGAGGAAATTACATAAAAAGGTTAAACACTGGTAAAATAGCAATGAAAAAGATCACTCAAGCTTTCGGACGCATCAGCAGCAGTCCTTCATCAGGAGTAATGACGATGTTATGTTTCTGTCTCTTTTTTATACTTGAAATTTCTGGAAAACCCTTCATCAGAGTAGTCCCGCAGAATGGGAAAACCCAATGAGAACCAATGGGAGGCCTCCAATAGAATCATGGAAGAACCCCAATAGGGACCAATGAGAAACCCACACTGCGGGTTACCTAATTTGGGGATGTCTCATACATTTCAGAGTAAGAGTTGTTTATAAGTTTCTGGAAGTGGTTGTGATGTATTAATGGCTTTCCCGTGTAGTTTGTAAGTTTCCCAAGATTCTAAGAAGAGTCTACTATTCTTGTTTGTGATGTGACGGTGTAGTATTTTTGTTGAGTCCCAGTCGGGTTCGTGTCCGTGTTGTAAAGCGTGTTCTGCCAGACGTGAGGCTATGTCTCCTTTCGCGAGTGCTTGTTTGTGTTCTTTTTTTCTTGTTTTGATCATTCTTTTTGTTTGTCCTATGTAATGTTTGTTGCAGTCTTTGCATGGTATTTGGTATATGGCGCCTGTGAGATCTTCTGGTGGAACTGGGTCTTTAACTTTTGTAAGTTGTTTGCGAAGTGTTGTGACAGGGGAATAGAATGTTTTGATATTTGCTTCCTTGAGGATGCGAGAGATTGTTTGAACAAACAGTTATTTTGACACTGGCGTAGGTTTAAAACCACGACAATTCTGCCTTGCTTGACAAAGGGGCAGTTGGCTCCAAGCGTATTTTAAACCTTGCATGAGTGTCAAAATAACTGTTTGTTATGGAATCTCCTAGTGAAACTCTGTATTATGTCGTTATTGTTTAGAATGCCGTGAATATATGGAATAGATATGCGGGTGTGAGATGTATTGTTTAAAGATGTACTATTGGGTCTACAGTTTCTGAGAATGAATCGTTTAGGGTATCCATTATTTTTAAGTGCCGTGTGTATGTGTTTTGTTTCTGTGTTTGAAAGTGTTTCATTACTGCAGTGAGAATTCGCTCTAAGACTTAATGTTTTAACAACGGAAGCTTTGTGGCATGTTGGATGATGCGATTTAAAATCGAGATATCTGTCTGTATGTGTGGGTTTACGGTAAACTGAGGTGAAGATTGAGTTATCGTGAGATCTGTGTACAAGAACGTCTAGGAAAGGGAGTTTATTGTTCTGTTCTGTTTCGTATGTGAATTTTATATGTGAGTTTAAGTTATTAAGGTAATGGAAGAAGCTTTGGAGTGTATTAGTTTTAAGTACAACAAACGTGTCGTCTATTGGAGGCCTCCCATTGGTTCCCACTGGGGTTTTCCATTCTGCGGGACTGCTTTGATGAAGGATTTTCCAGAAATTTCAAGTATAAAAAAGAGACAGAAATATAACATCGTCATTACTCCTGATGAAGGACTGCTGCTGACGCGTCCGAAAGCTTGAGTGATCTTTTTCATTTGCTATTTTACCAGTGTTTAACCTTTTACATATTTGTCATATACATTAAGACCGACCCTGTATATGAGTGAAGTTATTGGAAATGAATTAAGCCTGATGAGCCAGATGCAAAAACTCTTCCAGTAATATGTATTTTTTAGAAATCAGACAAATATTGATAATTTATAATTTCTGAAATAAACTATATATTCTTTAAATAAGAATAATATAAAAATAATTAGAAATTTAGCATTTCATTGTACCAATTTGGAAATATCAATAGATTAAGATAATTTTTTTTAATGTATTTTTAGATTATAAATTTAAGACAGGCAGAAATATTGTTACTACATCTGAATTTATTCACATCTTGAATTAAGTAGCCATTGACCAAAGTAAGTTATTTGTGTTCGATATAATTTTTTGGAAATGTTTTGTAAAAATCATTTTTAAAAGAGTTTCTTCATTATTTAAATTTGTTTATTCATTTAAAATTAAGAAGTAACATTTGAACTTCTTTATACCTGAATGTGATGTGCAAATTGCATGGATTTACAATGTTTGTCTCTGTATTTAGGTTATGGGGGATTCTATAGCTGAATTAAATCCAGTTCCCATTATTTCTTCTGACTGTCATTTTGTTAAAGAAACCCTTGTTAAGGAATTTGATAGCGAGATATCACATGAGGAAAATAAAGATAAAGCACCTGAAGTTTTCAATAAGGATATATATGCGAATGGTATAATAACTTTAAAATGCATAATTTTATATTTTTTAATATTTTTATAATAAGAATATATCACCAGATTAGTGATGTGGGTTTTCTGGAAAATTTTGGAACTGAAAATTTTCCAGCATATCAATAAACTAATAGTGTAAGTATAATGTATTTATTAAATAACATTTCTTTTATATGCCATACCACTACCCAAACTATGGCGGGGTTGGTATGGGTCCTTGAAAACTTTGAAAAGTCGCTTGAATTTTCAAGGTCATAACAGTTATTGAAAGCGAAAACCATATTTGAAAAGTCCTTTATTTTTCCAACTTTGGAAAATATTCTGCTGAAATGGTACCGACCGTAAAACAGAATAGAAAAATGAAAGAGAATATTGTAAAATCACAATTCTAAAAAACAATTGTATGCATCACAAAATATAATAAATTCATGAAAGGTGTTGATCGTGCAGATCAATAATTTTCCTATTATTCGATCCTTCGAAATGCAACTAAAGGCAGCACTATATATATAATGAGTATTACAATGATTTAACAGTTTGCTTTATTATACAAAATAGTAAATCAAATTAGAAAGAAAAGAAATTGTGTATAAAAACTACTTATCAGTTGCAAGGGCATGGTTAACTGCAGAAGTTGATGAACTGCAGCCCATATCATCACGAGCTACTGGTCCAACTTCAACCCCCACCTGGTAGATTGTGTGGTGACATGAAAAAACACACCCTGGAGACACTAAACCAGACAAAGAATAAAAAATCTCACAAGAATATGTATAGTATGTAAGATACATGGGGTAAGGAGCGAAACACGATATGTATGCAAATTCTGTGAAGTTCTGTTACACAAAGGAAGCTGTTTCACTGACAAGTTAAAAAACAGTACTAATACTACTACTTATGTGTAATTCTTGAAAATTTCATTGAAATACATTTGTTACAAGAAATATTTATCTCAGTTTTAATACATATATGTTGAAATATCTTTATATCACTAAAATACCCCGATTTCTATGAAAGTTATAAGAAAAATAGCCCGATGCGAAAGTGTTAAAATGACTATGCACTAACAGATGAGATGAACATTAGCGCCCCTGATAGCAAATTGAGGAAGTTAAAATTTTTATTTCATAAGATAGGGAAATATTTTCAATCAGAAAGTTATACAGCATTCTTTAGTTGGTAAGAAAAGACATATGGCTCACATGCACTAAGTACACATACTGCCACAAAGTGAGGTGTTCCAGAAGTTTCAATGTGTCACTTTCAGTTAGTGCTTTCTGGTATTTTAAAAGTTGAACTGAAATTCTTATAAGAGAGAGAGACACCATGGTTTCTTTCTATAAGAACTCCAACTTAACCTCTAAAGCTCTAGAAAGCATTAACTGAAAGCTATGCATTGAAACATCCGGAACACCTCACTTTGTGACAGTACGTGCACATACGGAATGTGAGCCGTATATCTTTTCCTACTAACTGAAGGATGCTCTACAACTTTCTAATTGAAAATATTTCTCTATCTTTATTATTTTTCGAGAAAAAAAAATTTAACTTCATCGATTCGCCACCAGGGACGCTGCTATTCATCTCATCTGATAGTGCATAGTCATTTTACTATACCAATACCTAACTTATGTTGCAAAAGATGTCTTCATTCAAAAGTTACTGGCCGCATTCACACTTTCCTAGGAAGCCTGTATATATATGTGATATATTTATATATCCATGGCATAGCATGACTTGAAAAGTGGGCCGGTGACCCTTGAATAAAAAGTAAAAGAATTAAATGCGATATATTATTTGCATGATATATATGTACGTTTTAGTACATATGAGAATGGTAGAATACTTGGAGATGGCCCATTACCCTAGAGATTCGCAGCTATATCCTTTCTATATATATATTATGGTGCATAAATCCTTTACTATAGAAATAAAAATGCATTGTCCTAGTCTTATTTTACTTATTGATTTTTATCATCTACCAAGATATTATATTTTCTAAATAAATTGGTCCACAGTTATGAACTTTGCATTAAACACATAATTGAAATTCTGCTCCATAGATGTCACATATCATAACAATTAAATTTTACTTGCAAAACCGTAACTGTAATATCCAAGTCTTTGTTTACCTTTTTGTACATGTGGGTGATAGTTCGTTTTTAATCTTCCAAAATGATGTTTATCAGCAATTAATCCTTTTGCCAGAGGTTAAACTGACAGATAAAGTTATTTTTACTAATACTATCAATGATAAATTTAAAATGTCTTCACTGTTGACTGCTACAGCACCTACTTTATCTGCAGTGACTACAACTACACAGGAAGCAAATCAGAAAGTAAAAAAGACAAGACAGTCTTCAATAGTTTTTGGTCTTGGTCTCAAAATAACAAATGATGACTCAAAAAACACTGGTTCTCGGCTATCAACAAACTTGTAGGTATTGAGATGTTTGCTATTTTATATTGATGAAGGGGCAAAAGTCAATAGAACAAAATGGGAGTTTGCCAAATTAGTCCTGTCACATATCACAATTTTATGAAAAGGTAAACCTTCTAATAATTAGTGAGAGGAAGGCATGTGAGAAAATGCTAAAACTTCTTGGTGACAATGTAAAGTTAAGAGAAATACCTTTCAAACATAAGTCAACACCAGGGACCATTAGTAAAGTACAGGAAATGGGAAAGAAACAAGCCTTAACATTTCCCCTTTGGCCTGTGAATGTAGAGAATAAAATAAAAAATGAAGATGACTTAGCTTTTCTCCTATCTATAAAGGGTGATCAATCAGCTATATTTGGGTCATATGATAAAGTTCTTTCAGCAAAAGTCAAACGTCATGAAAAACGTGAAAAATTATAGATTAAAAGCCACAGAAGAATGCTTAATAAAATGGACACTAGTATTAAGTAATTCTGTGAATATGAGTGATACCTCTGATGAAGATGATACAAGAAGCAAGATTGAACTGAAATTATCTGACGAGACTGGCTCACCAACCTTCATTAATTTTAATCCAAATGACAAAAATGTTACGAATATTGATAAAGTGTTTGAAATGCCTGTTGCAGGTCCTTCAACCAGAAGTCACTATTGCATGACACACACAGGAACTACCGCTTTTATACCACATGGCATCTTAAATTTGGGTACTAGATCACTAATAGAAGAGTCTGGTGGAGATACATATAAGGTAACTGCATCCTACATAACAGCAGATAAATGCAAAGTAGCAAAGAAGTTATCCAATATCTATAAAGAACCATGGGTTCCACCAAAACGTGCAACTTTACATTGGGTCTCAATACTATTACCAACATTGGCAAATCAAAGTATTATGGAGGAACTATGTGCCATTGTCGTGGGGAACATCCATGTGCTTGAACTTTTTGGAGTACCTTCATATCCATCAGGAGCAAGTGGAAAATCTGGGGATATAATTTCTGATCTAACGCACAAATTACTGACATCTTGGCAATGTGCTGAATCCGTTGTTAACGTGGCATTTTATACAACAGCATCTAATACGGGTCATTTCACTCCTACATGTATTAGCTTTCAAAGTAAGTTGAGATAAGCTCTTCTCTGGTTGCCTTGTCACTGCATTGTAGAGATTTTTTTGTCACATATTTTTAATGATTTGCAAATTGAGGCATCAAGGTCTCCAGATGTAATTTTGTTTACCATGTTTCACAAAAATTATGTACTTTTAGAGTTAGTAGGTGATGAATTGGTATGCTTTTACACCAGGTCATTCAGTAAGGAGGCAAAAACTTTAGTCAACGATTATAGACACAGTGCCCTCAAACAAACTAAATTAGATATTATGTTTGGAACGATCGAGGAAGACTATTTAGAGTTGGCGAAGCTCTATCTTATGTTTCTTGATAACCAAGATAATGGACAACCAGAGGATATAGCATTTAATTAACTAGGGGCTTTGCAGAAAGCCCGATGGATGTCTAAGCTGACATGCAATTAGAATATGTCTATTTGAAAAGCAGATTCAGCAGCTACCTGTTGGAACAATAACTAAGAAACAGCAAGTCTCCAAATTAAGGAATTTTGTAAACTTCGTTGCTCTCACCTACAGTACATGGTGGATGACTTGCAGTTCAGTGGTAGACACTCCTTGGAATGACTTAGTTATGTTATGAAGGAATTTTTGATATTTTTATTTTTGAAGCATTTTATTTATGTATAATTTTTATTTTGAAGTAATTTGTTAATTGATAGTTATTAGTTGTTAGTAAACATTGGTTGACTTTTACCTAAAATTTCAAATGCAAGACCGTAAAAATTAAGTAAATAACTAGGGTTATTTTTCTAAACGCGTTGTGTGTTAAACATAAACAAAATAAAAAAACAGGTTCTTTAAAACAGACATGAAACAATTATTCAATAATTACTGCCTTTTATTTTATATTATAAACACGATAATATATTTTCCAATTCCTTTAGAATATAACAGTGCCATTTATATAAGTATTTAGAGCTATTAACCATTCTACATATTATCAATTTTTCACTTATCTTTTAGTTACTCATTTTTTTTATGAGAATTGTGCTGGGGTATATAAACCACCAGGAAAAATTTGCACATTTTATTATAAGTTTAATGAAGGAGGAGGCACTTATAATTATCGATTAATAGAAGAGAAAGAAAGATAACTTTAACTTACATGTTACACCCTTAATGGCCCATGTTTGGAGTAGGTTGGGGTCCCCTGGTCTGAATTACATGTTTATTTTTCGGAAATTTCTCTCTCTCTCTCTCGGAGCGAGACTTGTAAGCGTTTTTAAAGTAACACCATCTTGAAGACTTTTTTTTTTTTTTTTTGTATAAGGACTGCTAAAATCCTTATTCTCGCCAATATATTGCCAACTTTTTCATTTGGCTTTTGTTAACGTATTAGACGGCAATTTCGCCTGCCTAAATTGCAATTGTTGGCCAATTGTGGTGGTCTGGAACTGGACGCACAGCCCATGTGCGTGACCTATTTATGCACGTGCAACGAGTTGGCTATTTATTGCTGTGATGACTCATTTACTTCCCCTCGACCAGGGATTTCATCTGAACTTAAGGTTTTATAGGTTTCGGTTGCTGATGGATATTAGCCATATTGTAGGGAGCGAAATAGCAGTTTTTAGGTACACTGATTGGCCAAAATTATTTTGTTTGCAAGTTAAAAATGGGTTTAAAAAATTAAATATGATAGGTAGGAAAAAAACAAAAAGGTGGATTTGTATGTTAAGGGGTCCTACTTTTAAAAAGAAAAGGAATTTAATTATAAGTGCCTTATTTATATTCAGAATTTTTTTAAGAGTGTTTTTTACTAGTAAAAATCAAATTAATTTAAATTTTACACCTTTGTTAATTCAACAGGCATTTTTAACAAGTCTTTTCGTTTGTCACATAAAAAACAACTAAATTTAAAGTTCTTGAAAAGAAGTTACAAAGAATTTGATTTTGTTTGGAAGCATGCCTTGCACAGGAAACTTGTTTACTTCCTATTATGCCCATGATGAAGGTTTCTTTGGACGAAGGTGCCGCCTCTTGAATGGAGGTGTCTCCTCTTGAACGTTAATTAATCTGGCATAGTGTTGTAGACGCAGTGTACAAATAATTGGAGGTACAACTCCATCTGAAAAAATTAAATAACAGGCGGCAGAATATCGAAAAAACAAAAACACTTAACAACATCTAAGCATATATTTATATATAGTGAGAGAGAGAGAGAGAGAGAGAGTGTATGTATTTTTTATTTAATTATCTGCTCCTGGGTGTTTAGATTTAATTAGTTATTTTAAAAAGAGAATTTTCAATTTTCACCCTAACAGTTATTTCATTCTATTTTGAAATATGAGGCTGTGCATGAAATTATCTCCGAAAGTTGTAGTGGTGCCTTCTCAAGAATCACCTTTGGTATTTAACAGAAGAAATGGTACCTCTTGCACTTTGGAGTAACAAGGTACCAGTAAAAGAATGAAGGTCTCTTGCTGAATCAATGCTGGCTGTCAAGCTAAATCCAAATTCTGTTAACATTTTTAAATTAAAAAATGGATTTGGAACTGGTTTTGGCAAACCTAAATTTCCAACAACTCTTTCTGACTTGGTTGGAACTGATCCATAGTTCATTTTTGATCTTCTAAACTTAGATGCTCAGTTTCTGAAATACGATATAGAGGCATGGATAAATTTACCTTCGTATAAAACATCTTTAAAGAACACTGAAGCACTAAATGTACTAAATGATTGTGCAGAATGAGAAGTGAAACTCAGTTCAGACTTCATAACATCTGCCAAAAATGAAGACCACTACCAAAATGTACTTTAAATAGTTGAACAAGAATACAACCAGTAGTCAAACTTACGTAAACGCTGAATAATACCCCAATCCAGTTAAATGACAGTTTTGTGGTTTATGATATATAATTTAAAAAGAGCTTTCAAATCAAAATGTGAAGATAATGTATTACTTTATCTATTATGCAAATATACGGTATGGTAATTATAATAAAGGAAAAAATATGTTCAGTTGTAAAAACAATACGTTTTTCATCATTTTTTCAACATTTCATATTTTTCCCATGATTGGTGGACCACATAGATAATGATCAAAATGTTCAAAACTTTATAGAATTTTGTTTTATATTTGGAACAAAAATATCATAGGGACAAAAATATTTTTTTGAATATTTAAAAAAGATGGGGTGTTTGATGCATCCTAATAAATATATATATCATCATCATCATATTCAACCATTATCTATCCACTGCTGGATGAAGGTCTCTCCAAATGCTTTCCACACAAGTCTATCCTGAGCAATTCGCTTCCACGTCACCCCAACCTGTTTTCTTATTTCATCCACCCATCTAGTTTGAGGACGTTTTCTAGGTCTTCGGTGGTCTCTTGGAATCCAGTTCAGAATTTCTGTTGTCCATCGTTGATCAGTTCTTCTTGCAATATGCCATAATAATAATAATTCCATGTCCATTTTCTTTGCGGTTTCTTCTTAAAAAATGAATTCATGATGCTAAGATTTTCAGCTTCGGCAAATTCTATGAGTTGATCGCCACGTTCATTCCTTTCCCCGTATCCGTATTTACCAACCGATGTCTCTCCTTGTTCCTGTTGTCCAATTCTTGCATTAAAATCTCCCATGATGAGCTTGATGTGTTGTTTCCCCTTGGTATGTAGCTGTTTGATTTCTTCATAGAATTCCTCAACCTCCTCGTCGGTATGGCTTGATGTTGGTGCATATGCCTGTACTATCTGAAGTTGGTATCGCTGGGTTAGTTGAACAACGAGCCTCGCTGCTCGATCTGACGTGCTTTCGACTTCAAGAAGGTAGTCTTTAATTCTTTTGTTGATTAAGAAGCCAACACCACTTGTTCTTCCAGTTTCCGTTCCTCTATAATAAAACAAATGTCCACTTTTAAGTTCCACCAACTCTTCACCTTTTCTTCTAACTTCACTGAGTCCTACAATGTCCCATTTGATCTTGTCAAGTTCTTCTTCCAATTCTTGAAGTTTTGCTTCAGAAGCAAGGGATCGTCCATTATACGTTGCCAAGGTCAATAACAAACGGCAGCCTGGGCCATTCCAGTGATTCTTAGCACCCCCTGCTTTCATGCCACGCTGACCGCTGCCTTGATCAGGAGCACTCCAGCACCTGGAGACTAGGGGCCATGGTTTTTGGTGTATTAGCATATTGGAGGAATTAGCCATCATTTCACCACGCTGGCTAGACGGGTTGGTGAATTAGCCCTCCCCTTCCGCCTTTCCATCCGTGCAGCAAATATTAATTTGCCTCTTGGATAGAAAGCCCAGCCTGCACCACTTGAAGGCGGGGTAGGACACTAGGTTACTGGCCCGGCCGGTTCCACACATCGTCACATACGTTCAGCGTGTGGGTCTCCTTCCAGTTAGATACCAGCAACCCTTTTGCAGGCCATATATATATATAATGGCGTTATTTAAATAATACATTCATGCAATTTTGGAGCTGTGTTCCTTCAAAAAGTCATAGTTCTTAGTATACTTTAAAATTATATGGGTGTGTCCCACCAAAAATAAACTTTCACGTGATTGCCTATGCTGTAACCTGTGGATGCAAACAGAAGTAATAAAACAGTAAAATATTAAAGGCAATATACAAGCTACATATTTGTGATGGCTTACTCCCTACCCCACTAGAAAAAAAAATGAATGTGTAAAAAAGAGGGGGAAAAAGTGTCCAGCCGAAATAAAGCCACCATCCCTATTAGTGTTTTGGGTAACTCTCAATATTCGAGCTATTACAGGTAAACAGGTTTATGACGTCAGGAAGTTGTCAAATAACTTACCTGTTCTATCCCAGTCGAATGTTGACTTCAGAAGGTTGTATTTTCTATTTCTCCTGCAGTATTGCAATGGGAAAACGAACCCAGCTATCAGAGTTCGAGAAAGGCCAGCTAACAGCTTTTAAGGAACAAAGTCTTTCACACAGACAAATATCTAAGCAAATCAAACGATCTAAAACCGTAATAGACAATTTTGTGAATCAGGGCAATGCGTACAGGTATAAAAAAAGGAGGTGTACAGGCAGAAAAATGACTTCCAGGCAGGAAAGAGATATTGTGCATCGTCTTTCACAAGGTGGTATTTCCCTCAGACAATTGGCCAAAGAGGATAACATCCCTGTGACAAAATCAACCCTGTCACGGATTGTAAAATATACAAAAAACTTCCAATATAAAAAAAGGAAACAGCAGCCCATGTTGAAAGCTATCCACAAGCAAAGGATAGTAGATTGGGCCAAATATCATCAAACCTGGAAGGACCAGTGGCATCGTGTTATATTCTCAGATGAGAAAAAACTTAATTTTGATGACCCAGGCGGCCTTGCATTCTATTGGCATGACATGAGGAAATCTGCTCCAAAAGACAGTAAGGTGGAGGCTCATTAATGGTGTGGGGAGGCTTCGGCTATGGTGGTAAACTTAACCTGGCTTTCCCCTTAGGCCGCATAAAGGCTACCGATTACCAAGAAATGCTAGAAATCCAGTTACTGCCATTTGCAGAGAGAATTGGTGGCCCAAGTTGGATTTTCCAGCAGGACAACGCCCCCATTCACGTTGCAAAACCCTCTTGTGAATGTTTTTTGCATAATGGGGTACATGTCATGGAGTGGCCTGCCCTTTCCCTTGATCTTATTTCCCAAGAAAATGTGTGGGGGTAACCTCAGTAGGGCTGTATATGCCAATGGCAGACAGTTTCAGTCTGTGGCAGAATTGAAGGCTGCCATCATTGAAGTCTGGGATAATATTGATGCCACTGTCCTCCAGGGATTGGTAAATGGTATGCCACATCGTGTTTTCCAAGTCATATATAATCATGGCGGATATATTGGCTATTAACAGTAGTGGCTTTATTTCGGCGGGACACTTTTTCCCCTCTTTTTTTACACGTTCATTTTTTTTCCTGCCCAGGTGGGGCAGGGAGTGAGTTACTCCTTGTAAATATGTATTTGTATATAGACTTTCTTAATATATTTGTTTCGTTCTTATTGGTTTGTTTCGTGTCCAGTCATGGCACACAATCACGGTGGCTTTATTTCGGTGGGACACACCTTATGTTTATTTTATTGCTTAGCCATGTACTATTAATATACAAAAGTATTAATAGTTTTATAGTATGTTACATTTGAGTTCAGATATACTAAAATTTAGTCCTTGAAGGTTTTGTTGATTGTAACTAAGTATTTGTTGGCCAATTATTATATGACAAAATTATGCCAAATAATTAACCATCTTTAATTATGTTGTGTACCTATTTTTTATTCATTTTTGTGTATTTATTTTTATATTTTATATTTATTTTCTGTTTTATCATTTTTATTTTGTTCCCTATTCTATCATTTTTTCTGCTTTACATTATTCTTATTGTTTTAGTTATTCATAAACGTTATAATTTAAGATTTTGAATTCATATTAAAAATGAAGTTATTTTGATATACAATGGACTTGCTTTTTTTTGCAAACCTCCAATTTATGAACTACACATTTGTATGGATTACTTCATTAGTCTTGGAAAGTACCCCATGCAACATACTTTACTCCAGCTTATTAACTTCAGAGTTTATAAAATTACTTTGGGGTTCATATGAGTTTTGTAAAGTCAAGAGTTCACTGTATAACTTTATTTGGAGAAAGATAGTTGTGATAATATCCTAATTAACTTTTGTTCATTATAAATTTGTTTTCTGAAATATTATGGCTTTTTGGGTAAAAATTATAATGCTAATGCAACTATCTCTGTTTTTATATTTTTGTTTTAGCTCTATCTGAAAAAATATTAGATCGCTTGATGAAAGGTTTTCTGTCATTTTATGTAGATGACTTGAAAAATATGTCCTCTAGTTTGCAGGAACTGAAGTAAGTTTGAATTTTTTTATAACTATTATATATCCTTCAAAATTAAAATTGGAGGCAGAGATGCCAACCTGAGAAAGTAGTCATCAGTAGAATTTTCCATAGTTTTCCATAAATGTCAAGAATTTTCAGTAATTTTTACTAAAACCATGCCCTTTTATTTCCTGCAAAATGTTTATAAATAAAGCACCTGCATTGTTATAGAGCAGGGTTGCCCGTGGGCCACAACCTGGCCCACCAACAGCGTTAATCTGGCCCGCTAACAACTGTTTGGAATAAAAAAAACAACAATCCCAAACAAAAATTTTACAATCGCAAGTACAGCATGGATGATTCTTTTTCATATCGCAAGTGAACAAATAACCGGAAGAAATTATGAAGCTTTTTTATGAAACTCGCTGAAAGCACTGACCCGCAAGATACATGAAAAAAATTTCAGTGGCCCGCTGCCCAAAAAGATTGGACAACCCTGTTACAGACTAATATATCTACCTCCCTGCCCCTTGAAACAACATGAAAATATTCCTGATAATGTGACTCAACTGCGTATGTTTATGTACGTACAAAATGATCATACTCTCACCAATACCATTTGTATCAACTTCGTAACAGGAGAAATGACCTTTTGTATCAGTTTCGTAGCAGGAAAAATGGCTTTCGGTAGTGGTTTTCTCGGGGGGAAAAAACGTGCATCAGTTTTGTAGAAGGCAAATGCCTCAATTCCATTTTGTACAGGAAAATTGGTTTTCACGTGAGTTTTGTAGTAGGTAAAAAATAGTTTAATCAAATGAATGAGCACAATAAAAATGAAAAGTCACATGCTTCATTGAAAAAGTAAAAGTTCATAAATATTAAGTTCTTTGTTTCGTTTTTTATAATTTTGAAACCTCTTCCAGATTCTTGAGAAGCTAAAATTGTTGAAATACGCAAATTAGCTTCTGTCAACAAAACGCACCCACTTTCAACTGTGGACGTATTATTTCTTTGGATGGAAATTTGTAGGTGCAAAGTGCGACTAATGACCGCTAAGTTTGTACCCTCCAGTAGGTAATGTATCAGGGCAAAATTCCTCTATTTTGATGGAAAAATACTAAAAAATGACCAACAGTCATTAATTACAGTACATTTAAAAAGTTCACAATTTTGCCAGTAGCTGGTGTATCAAGGACGAAATCGCACATTGAAAAAAAAAAGCATCACTCGTTAATTTACGTTAAAATCATTTTTTTCAGTCAAATATATTTTTTTTAAGTTCCAGAAACAGGCACCAGGTGGCGTTTTTTCACAGAATAGAATTATAAATTATGCAAATTAATTAAATTTATTTAATAGGTAAATTTACTTTTAAATTAATCTGCACGCCTCTGCGTGTGTAGATAACGAAAGCATAAGGGGGAAATATCCCGAAATATATGCCGCAAAATCTTGCCGAAAATCATTCTCTATTTTTTAAATTTTAAAGTATCGTGAGGAAATTTTTCTGAAATTTTAATAAAGTGCTGAGAGTAAAAAGTTATTCAAAATATGGTAAAACTGCGAGTTCACATAAAAATTTAAAAACTTTCGATGCTTCATAAAACGGCAATCCCTTACAACGAGTGTCGGCATACACTTACCAATGAAGTTTTGTCCCCGATTTTGTTTTTTCTGAGATGTTTCACAATCACGGCTGCGTTTCATTTCGTTGTTTTAATCCAAATTTGAAGCAAGTTTCACATACAAAGCTGGACGTAAAAAATAACCGAAACAAAAGGACAAGGTGGAAGCGCCGCGTCTTAACTTGGAAGGCGCAAAGCCATCTGCAAAGTGCGTTTTGTTGTAACCAAAAAACCATAAAATTTATGAATTTTTCAGTGGCCAGTAGAAAATTGCACGTGAGGATCTTGAATGAGGTTTTCCATAGTTTCCTTGCTATTGATCATAAAACCGTAAAGTGTAGTTAAAACCCATACAAACTATGGAAAATCCGCACAAGTTGGCATCTCTGATTGGAAGTTTTAAGCTTGGTTGTGTAACTTATTTGTGAAAATGGCTAATACAAAAGTCTTTTCTCTTTGGCAATAAAATTCAATATTGGAAAATGCAGAGCCTCCTTAATTTTGCTGTCTCACTTTGTAATTTGCATTAGTCATGGATGAAGGATTGACAAATAGTGGAGAACTGTGCTTGCCAGAGGAAAGAACGGTACTTGCCCATCTTGAAAAGAAAACCTGGGGTCCGAGTTGCGAAAGATAATGTCCTACTCGCCAACTTCATCAGTCTAATTGGTAATATCAACTGGATTTATCAAACCGTGGTCATAAATGTTCACAGCTTATTGGATAAAATTGTCTTATCGTCAAATTTTCAGTTCAGTGGAAGAAAATTTAAATATTTACATTGGAAACAGTTCAATATTTCAGATTGCATTGTCACATTTAAGAAAACATTTAGGGAACTAAAACCAGACCTGGTCAATGCAAGATTGAAAGAATTATAACCAGAAGCTGTGAGTAAAACTGGTCAAGAAATTGTTAAAATGACACAATGTTTTGAAGAGGAGGGGATTTTCTGGAGGTGAAATAACTCTTATGAGTTAACGTAAGAGGATCTTGATGAGGTCATACAAGGTTCGATTGATGTTAAAAAAATATGGAAGAAGAGGAAATGAAATTGAACCAATTGATTCTAAAGTCTTTCAAATTGAATTGTCAGCTTATCCTAAA
Source organism: Dysdera silvatica (assembly GCA_006491805.2). Lineage (NCBI taxonomy): Eukaryota > Metazoa > Arthropoda > Arachnida > Araneae > Dysderidae > Dysdera > Dysdera silvatica. The sequence continues at coordinate 170,480,691 of QLNU02015360.1, read as the reverse complement.
TTTCCATCACCTGAAATAGGGTACATCCCCTTCATTTCGAATAATTGGATTTCTACTGTACTTTAAGATATTTTTTCACACTCTTTTTGTAAGTAGGGGATATCAATTATTATTCACACATTTTCACTATTTGCTGTAAGTCTTGGAATGCATCCCCCCATGAATATCAAGAAAATTTGATAGTGATAATTAATCTATTCTTTGTTCGTCTGGGTCAGATAAAGATTTATTTTTTTGTATAAGATGAAGCCAATATTAAGAGAGGGGCAAATTTCTTTCTAAATTATAACTCATTAAATATAACAACTAGATAAATTTTAACTGTAATCTTACATAAAATTATATAATAATTATAATAATAATATATATTTTAAAGAATTTGCAAATTTTTTAATACAATGTGAAAAAAATTAATTTAAAGGCTAAATACACACATCATACAAATTTGCCATAAATGTGAATGACTTCATGAACAGTAAGCTGTGAACACCTAATCCTTTTGTAAAATTAGGCCAATCTCTACTATGTTATTCCCCTGATATGTAACAGTCTAGCGCAGTGGTTGCTAACCTTTTTTAAGCCGTGACTCATTTTTATAGTAGCCAAGTAATCCTTGACCCCCTTTTTAGTAACCAAAACCACCCCCTCCTTTGTCTACTGCCGCCACATTTGCATAATAAAAGCATTTTTAACAGAGTAAAGAAAACACATTAAATACAAAATTATATTAAGTATACATATGTTACATTATGTATATTATATTAATTATGTACAGGGTGTCCCAACACCAGGGTTGCAAACATCTAGGAGGGGTAGGGTACACCTAGACGAACAATATTTGTCATAGAACCTAGGGTCGCAAACCACTCACAGCGTCAGTTCTAAAACCGTCCAGCATGCACAAATAGTGACAACCAGTGCATGAGAAGCGCAAAATGAGATGTCCTAATCATCTATGCACTTGAGCAGCTGACCTGAGTTTTATCTGGCGCTTTTCACGCACTGGTTGTAAATATTTGTGCATGCTGGACGGTTTTAGAACTAGCGCTGTGAGTGGTTTGCGACCCTAGGTTCTATGACAAATATTGTTCGTCTAGGTGTACCCTACCCCTCCTAGATGTTTGTAACCCTGGTGCTGAGACACCCTGTATATTATATTAATTAAATATATTAATGTATATTATATAAAGTTAACAACCATTAGTAGAATATTGCAATGTGTGTAGCCATGTTGAAATATAAAAGCAGAAACATCTGGTACGAAATTTCTGATAAAAATAATTATAACTAAAAATAATTACGGCAACCCCCAGGTTGGGAACTACTGGTCTAGTTGCTATTGTTAAAATTTTTTAGACACTCAGTGAACTTAATTGTATAAAAGAAATATGGTTTAGAAGTCATGTTAAGTCACTAGTTGTGACCCTGACTTAATGCAGTGGTAATACGTTCACTTAGTCTGCAGTTATCCCATGTTCGACTCCCAACTGTGCAAAAACAAACAAACAAAAAAACTCTTTTATCAACCAACTGCTCACTGTAGCCCGAGGCTTAGGCCTTAAGAGGACCTTTTTCTGATTCTTCTGAAAACTGTAGATATCACCATTGCATGATCCTTGCTGTCCGTGCACTGTAAAACTCATAAAAATGCTAATTTTGGTCTCAGTTTCTTAGTGATCAGTGTGTCGAGATGAAAACTCAAACATGCTATTTTAAATTTATCTTCTAATATTTTCGGTTTGTGACCCTTTTGAGTTTGTGATTGACTCTTTTGAGTCATTGTTAAAAGGTTTTAGTCTGAGCCAAAAAATAAATTTCATTTTTTGGTAACATTCCTCTTTAATAACCCCTTATATTAAATTACTCATTTCATAAGCTAGTCAGTCAAATTCTTTGTATTGTTTACAAATTTAGGAATATTAGTATACTTTAAAATTAAATTGTACTCCTGGTTTTCATATAATAATATTTAATCATATTTAAATTTTATACTTAAAATGAAAAGTTCAATTAATGGACTTGTTATTGTACCTGTGAATTACACTTGATCATTTATGAAATATGCTGCTTGTTTTAAATAATGACTTGTCTTTTTTGGGTTTCAGTTTTGTTACCTGATTATGTTGGTTATAACGGCATTATGATAGAGTTGTAGTATAAATGATGGTGGTTTGTACACTATATGCCCAAAAGTATCCGGACACTTTGGATTTTTTGTTTTTTTTTTCGAATTTCTAAAAAACCACTCGGCCAATTGTTCTCTAACTTTGGAGGTATATATAAACACTTTACAATAAAGTTTCGGTGACTTGTGCATTTAGGGGGTTACCCACATATTGACAAAGTGAAAAAATATATTTGATCACCCTGTATCATAAAAAGCTGGAAATTATTTGTAACTTTCAGAAAATATTTAACCAGCTATGCTTAATGCGTGTGTGCATTTTTGTAAAACAAACATGTATATTCATGAAGATAGAAACGTTTCTTTAAAAAAAAAATTTTGTCACAAGTATTTTGCTTATAATATCCACAATTTTCAGTCAAATTTCACAAAACTTACAGAACATTTGTCAACGTACAAGAAAAATATTATACTTAAATTAGAAATTAATATATTGAATACACGATGAGATATGAGCATTTGAAGAAAATGATTTTTTTCTGCGCATGCGCGAAAGATATGAATAACTTTCTTTCATAATTTTGTAGTCAATAGTATAGGGCAACTTAAAAAAAAATACCAGTGGGATATCTTGAAAATTCAGAAAGTTATCGACGATGTAGTGAGCCGTATTTCTCTAATTCTCGAAAGTAGAGAGATGATAAGGGGGTTTTCCACAAATTGTTGTATTCCAAATTACCAAACACCCCTGTTCTGAAAATGAAATATTCCAGATTTATGCAAATAAGGATCAAAAGTATCCGTACACCAGGATGTTTTGCTTCTCCTTTACAGAAGTCAAAAACCTTGCTTGGTGCAGAATGACCATTGTTGTCCTTGCGCCATAAAAATACAACAAACCAACAAGAAGTCAAAAATGACTATGAAGTGGGACCACCTTTTGTTGCAGTGATGACTGCCACTCTATCTGGGAGGCTATCTACTAGTTTCTGGAATTTTTCAGTGGGAATTGCATGCCATTCTTGCAAAAGAATATTAGTCAGCTCTTTCGCCAATGTGGGGCATTCTGGCCTAGCTCGCAGTCGACGTTCTAATTCATCCCATAGGTGTTCTATGGGATTTAGGTCTGGGCTCTGAGCAGGCCAGTCCAATTCCTCAACATCCATGTCAGCAAACCAGCTCTGTACAGCCTGTGCTGTGTGGATAGGAGCACGATCTTGTTGAAACAAGAATGAACCTACTCCAAACTGTTGTCACAATGTAGACAACATGGAACTGCCTAAAATGTCGAGATAGCCTTCCATCTTCAGAATTCCCTTCATAGGAAGCAGAGGGCTCAGCCCGAACCATGATAAACAGCCCCAAACCATTATGTTTCCACCACCAAACTTAACTTGCGGCACAATACAGTCAAGTAAAAAGCGTTTACCCAGCATTCTCCACATCCAGTCTCTACCATCTGATTGTCAAATAGTTTACCGTAGTTCATCGCTCCATAACACTTCACGCCACTGCTGCAGGCTCCATGTTTTGCACACTTTGAATCATTGTAAGCGACGCTTGACATTGATTGCAGTAATGCTTGGTTTATATGCAGCTGCTCGGCCATGAAAACCAAGACTTTGCAGTTCCTGACGAACTGTCTTTGTGCTGACGTTGCATCCAGAGGCATCTTGAAAATCCGCACGAACTTTTTCCGCCGATTTCATGCGGTTCACTTTCACAACTCTCTTCAGCACTCTGCGTTCCCTGTCTACTAGACGAAGTGGTCGACCAGGTCGTGGATGCACCGTTGTAGTCCCCGTATGTTCCCACTTTACGATAACAACATTAACGGTGGAACGGGGCACTCGTAACATCACAGAAATCTCACGAACAGATTTTCCACAGCGGTGACAACCAATGACTTCACCACGTTCAAAATCATTTAGCTCGCCCTTTCCTCCCATTTTACTTTTCTAGCTTTGAAATTATAATTGTTAACTCGTCAGACTTCTTTTATACTTGTCTGAGAGCTAGAAATTTGACGTCACTAACAGAATCCACCACGTAGAGGGGTGTCCGAATACTTTTGATCCTTATTTGCATAAATCTGGAATATTTCATTTTCAGAACAGGGGTGTTTGGTAATTTGGAATATGACAATTTGTGGAAAAAACCCTTATCATCTAGCTACTTTCAGAGAATTAGAGAAATACGGCTCACTATATCATCGATAACTTTCTGAATTTTCAAGATATCCCACTGGTATTTTTTTTAAGTTGCTCTATACTATTGACTACAAAATTATGAAAGACAGTTATTCATATTTTTCGCGCATGCGCAGTAAAAAATTATTTTCTTCAAATGCTCATATCTCATCGTGTATTCAATATATTAATTTCTAATTTAAGTATAATATTTTTTTTGTACGTTGACAAATGTTTTGTAAGTTTCGTGAAATTTGACTGAAAATTGTGGATATTATAAGCAAAAAATATGTGACAAAATTTGGGTTTTCTTAAAGAAACGTTTCTATCTTCTTGAATATACATGTTTGTTTTACGAAAATGCACACAGGCATTAAGCATAGCTGGTTAAATATTTTCTGAAAGTTACAAATAATTTCCAGCTTTTTATGATACAGGGTGATCAAATATATTTTTTCACTTTGTCAATATGTGGGTGGTCCCCTAAATGCACAAGTCACCGAAACTTTATTGGAAAGTGTGCATTCAAGCATGTTCTATATATCTTCAAAGTCAAAGAATAATTGGCAGAGTAGTTTTTAGAAATTCGAAAAAAATTAAAAAATCTAAAGTTTCCAGGTACTTTTGGATATATAGTGTAGTTATATCCATTTTTTTTCTTATCTTTGTATATAGCATATAAAATTATTCGTGTATTTTCTTATGGACCTTGCAGTTACAATGTATTGACCTAGTGTGCCGTAACTCCTAACAGTGCCAAAAGAAAAATGCTTACTGACTATTTCTCACTGTAAACCCAGGGTTGGTTCTTAAGAGGTTCAGATTTCTCGGAAAACTGTATGTCTTGGCACAGCATGACTTTTGCAGTCTTTGCACCATAAAGCACAGACAAGTTTTCTTATGTTCATTTATTTGTTAACAAAAGGCCTAAGGAAGAAAACAAATGAATGTTATATGTGCATGTTTTTCTTTTGCGTTTTTAATTTAAAAATGCAATTTTTTTTTCAAGTGCAAATTGCAAATAATCTTTGCAAAATTTTTATGAATAAATTTACTAGTTAATTTGAAATGCCTATTAGATCTGGCTATTTCAAAAGCTTTGATTTATATTGATTACTTTATAAGGTATACCCATATACAGGTTGTTTCCAAACTAATGGAACAAACTTTAAGGAGTGATAGTACATACTGAAACAACACTTTTTATTATAGAATGCATGGTCACAAGTGAAGAGGTTACATGCTACCAGTGACATATATTCCAGGGTCTCTAGGTAGGGTTGGGACGTATTATATGTAAATATATAAAACGTTGCACATGTGCTGGAAATTCCAGTTCCACTTCACTTTGCTGCAAAAAACAGCATGTGAATTCAGCATGTGTAGGAAAAACTGCAGGTTGCAAAGCTGGTACATGCTGTACATGTGTGGATACAATTGTTCTGTATGTGTAAAACACACCATGCTATGATATGATATACACCTGTGTGATGGCTTGCAGCTCTTGTACTGATGTCAGAGTTCTTTTCTACCACACATAGAATCTCTTCTCACATGTTTGTGTTCTGTCACTTCTGCCATGATCTGTATCACACACGGCAGCATTGAATGATTTGTTTTCAGACAGCTAACTGTGCAAGCAAGAAAACAGTCTATGACCAGAAACATGCCTGTTGGGGAAGGGCTCTCGCTAAAGCCTTTGTGCTTCCCTGCTATTACCATTGGCGAGACTGTAGACAAAATGCATGTCTGCCTTCTCCACATTGCTATACCGATCCATTCTGAGTTGCCAATCACCTTGCATACGAAAATCATCAGTTTTGTATGCATGTCTAAAAGAGCCCTCCAGCACCTGAAAGCCTCTCTAGTGCAAAATCTTTTCATTTTCGACCATGCATTCTATGATGAAAAGTGTTTCGGTGTGTTCCATCACCCTTGAAAGTTTGTTCCAATGGTTTTGGAACACCTTGTATTAGCAAGCTGTTCTACGGTTTGCTCCAAAATAGTTTAAAGTATTTAGTGTATTGATTCTGTGTGGCATAAGAAACATTTTTGCAGAAACGCTCTATAATACTTATGTGCATGGCTTATTAATATGAAGGATCTTCTTTGGGTGGCTACTAAACATTAAAATACTTCTTGCACTCTATTGTATGTTTTGAAATAAACTAGTGAATGCATATAATTGTTGTGTACTAGGCAGTTTCTAAATTACTTATATACCTTTATTTTAGAAAAAATCAAGATAGTGTTATTGAAACTTTGCAGCAAGGAAATGTTCGATTTCTTGATGCACTTCAACTATACAGTCTTGATGATATGGTAGGTTCTTAGAGGCATAAATTACTTAATTCTTTTGTTATTTGAAAACAAAGTAAAGACAGTTCAGCATTTGTGAAAAAAATTGCATGTATATATCTTAGAACTTATTTTTATGTTATATTCAGTTTTGTCAATTATAAGTTGATCTGCTAAAATTTGGCAAGAACTCCGGCAGGACATTACCTGCCAACTATATGAGTCAATGCTACACCAGGTAAATACTTGCATCCTGGCCAGAAGTGGACCAACACCTTATTCAATCAATCAATCAGTCAGAATTTATTCATGCATAACATTCATTTCCTTATTGATTTGCATACCTTATGTAGCTCTTTCTCTTAAATAAATCATCCAATTTTTCTGTATATCTATATTGCATCTACCAATTTGTGTCTGAGGTGTATAACCAGAACTCGATCAAGTCAAAGTGAGGCCCAAGGAAGGGGCGGATCCAGGATGCTATTATTGTTGGAGGCCCTCATCTGGGGAAAATTTTACTTTTGGACTGTTAAATAGTTTAGGTAAATGTTGTTATATTACTAGCCTTCCTTTATACTCACCAAAATATTGAATTTACGATAATGAATTACATTACGTTAGGCTTTTCTTTAATCAAAATACTGTAAAACTTCCAAATAACAAGGTTCCGTATAGCGAAATTCTCCATATAGTGAAGTTTTTGAAAATCCCCATGGTCATTACATATGAAAGTGTTTCTATATAACGAAATAAATTTTTATATAATAAAATTTTTAACGACCAAAACAGAAAATTAAGTGGTCACGTCAGCTACCTTGGGTTCCCTAATACCGTTGGAATATGATTTTAAGGTAATTGGCAAACAAACAGAATGAGGCATGCCTAAGGGACTTTAAACTCCCTAATAAAGAGTTTTCCTAAGCACAAACACCTGTGTCTGGTTGCCCCATACAGTGCAAAGCTGTTAGACTAGAAGCAGGCCCTAATTGTCCTTGAATACACCATGTTGTCTGAATAGTAGTACTTGTCATGCTTTTTTTGCTCATTTTTGATTACCAGAAATCCAGACCTTGCAAATTTCCCACAGGGGTGCTAACACTTTTATGATGAATCAACACCATTTGTTGTGCAGCAGGATATTAGAAATTTTGGTACTTCCGTACTATAGCGACGTCTGACTTTATTTGGCGACTTCTAAATTTCGCCAAGATCGCAGCTTTTATATATCAGGCAATAGCACACCTCCGTATTTGTATCCCCGCTAATATAATATTTTGATTATGAATTAGCATTTGTTTTAAATAAATCAGTACTTACCTGAATCACAGAGACCGAACTGGGGAGGAGACCCCCCAGACTTCCTCCGCTCGTCGCTTCGCGACTCGTGCCGTTTTGATCACATTCAATGTGCGCTGCCTGAATCAGTATATGTTGAATCAGTATCTTCACGCACAGTATATTTAAATAAAATAAAAAGACTCAAATAGTTGCAGCAAAAAATGCAACACCATGCTAATATAAGAATACTTGGCAAAATTTTGGCGACATTTTCACCAAAATTACCAATTATAACGAAACAATACAGAGTTTCACCAGGAGATTCCATAACAAACAGTTATTTCGACACTGGCGAAAGGTTTAAAAACACGACGTTGTCAAGTGACGGCAGAATTTCTGCCTTCACTTGACAAAGGGAGCAGTTGGCTCCCGAAACGTCGTGTTTTTAAACCTTACGCCAGTGTCGAAATAACTGTTTGTTATTACCAATTATCTTGACGATATATTTCGGACGTCGCTATAATACAGAAGAACCGAATTTTTTTTTACAAAAGCATGAATGTGTATGAAAGAAGCTTAAAAAGCACCTATTTTTAGATGGTTGAATGTTTAGAAGAAACAGTCGTTAACTGAAAAACAGGATTTTAATTTTGGTATCATAATGACCTGCCCTGGTTCATGAATACACATCGTTTCCACATAGCGAATTTTCTATATAACGAATTTTTTTTTATGGAACCGTCCATTTCGTTATATGGAGGTTCTACTGTATAGGGTAGATTATAGAGTTAAATATGACAGAAGGAGAAGCTAGTAAAGGAGATGTGTACAATAACCAAACTGATAATTTACAATGTAATTAATAGAATAAGTTGAAATTTAAACTACGAAAAGTCATAATTATTTTACTTTTTTATTTTTATTTGCTATTAACAACAACTTTTTTTTTAAAAAACTTTAAGTTTATAGTGCAAAGTCAAGCCATCTTGGTTTCTTTGAAAATTTGTCAATTACTTTATTTACATCAATATGAATGTCTCTATGGGTGTGTATTAAAAGTCTCTTCTGGCATCTGCGTTCGAAACCAAGTTTGAAGGCGCTTCAACGATAAAAAACTACGTTATGCTGAAGCAACACTTACTGAAAACGTAGTTTGAAGGGCGAGAAACTTGTAGATTCGTGGAAAAACGTCCGAGTCGCATTTCTCCAAGACTTGGACATAAATCTTTTGTTTATTACAGTCATAACAAACAACACATAAAATATTCGCCTTTATTTTTTTGTATTTAACCCTGAATTGGGGCAATCACCCTCTCCACCCCTTTCTGGATCTGACTTTGGCCCAAGGCCTAGTATTCATTCAGGGCCCTCCCCACACACTCACCACAAAATTATTCAATAAGTAAGTAACAAATGCAAACTCTTGTTATGTATATTATCTGCATAATCAATACTTTAAAGCCATTTTCAATGACAACTAGGTTATAACTAAGAAAAATATAATATTAATACGCTACTAAGTTATAATTAAAAAAAAAAAATCTAGGTTTCAAACTGACATTTTAAACTTTACATTCGATTAGATGATTAAATACTCACAAAGAAAAGAATGATTTTTCTGCACCTGGTGAGAAAATATTTTCTTTGCGAGTATTTAATCATCTAATACAACCATATCATCAGCTATGATGAAAGAGTTACTATAATTGAATTTCCATTCAGTTGTAAAAAAATACAGAATTTAGGGGCCGTGGAGTCTAATTTGTTAATCACGTCCTGTGTGTAACTCCTCCTTGGTGCATCAACTTTTATGTCTTGGAGTGTATTTTTAATTTACAGTGTGCTTACTTTTCAAATATTGTCATTTATATAAGTTCATTAATGTTGCCAATTTTGCAACCAATTTTTTAAATAGTTTTTCAGAGTAAAGCTATATACATCTAAATTGCAACAGATAAAGAAAGAAATGGCAGCTGTGCATGAAAGATCAGTTAAATTAAAAGTAAGTTATATATACATTGTCATATTATCTTTTTTCTTCCATTATGACTAATGTGTGCAGGGATCGAAAAATCTATTGCCTGACATGCCCAAGGCATGTAAAAATTTTGAGCGGGCACATATTTTTTTACTGTACATGCCCATCTGGGCATGTGATAAAATTAAAGAAATTAAAGGTGCAAAATACAGTTTATTTTCAATTAAGGGGGATAAAAGTTAAAAAAAAAAAATGTACGGATAACTGGTCATATTTTCCGCAGATGCAATACATTTCTTGATGAGACTCGTGTCAATGAAGAATGTTGATTGGAAAAAATTATTACAATTAATTTAGATGGAGTATCAGTGAACATCAGACAATATTCTGGTGTAGCAGCCACTCTGCATAGACATCTTATGTTTAGACCTCATCTCAGGTTATAGACCTCATCTCATTTTTATTCATTGCATTGTGCATAATTTAGAACTTTCTTTTACAGATGCTGTGAGGAATACATATATTAAAGAAAAATGTTAACGAGGAAGACTTGTTTGCATCAGAACAATTACTTTGATACCGTGCATTTTTTTAATATTAACTAAGAATTGTTATATATCATATTAATAAATGTGTACAGTATAATAAATGTAATAAAGTTGGGGAACTATGTTATAACAATAAGTTTAAGTTACTAAGGAAATTAGAACTTGGTGATTGTCGCCAAATATATTTTCAGGTATGTAAAATATCGTTTGGACTTGTATATTTTCTTGCTTACATGACCGACAAGGCATGTAAAAATTTTGGGATTTTTCAGGCTCTGGTTGTGTGTGAATAGCCTGTTACATGTTTTATTAGATCAGTAAGTCTGCACTTTTTGAACACATACTTACATAATAATAATATAAGTCAGATTTGGCAATCCAGATTAGCAATACGAAAGGATTGGATCTGACACCGATAGGCATAAAGTTATGGGCCTGTGGGGCCCAAGCCTTCCCTTCCTCCCTCCAATAAACTTTAGTAATGGTTTGAATGCTTTCCTTAATAATCCATTAATTTTTTTTTAAAAATTGCAATTTTAGTTTATGAAGATGTGTTTGAGAGATGCATTTCATTAGATTTTTTTTTTTTACCCTGATCATGTATTGGAGTTCTTTCTCGTAACCTAAATTATGACACAATTATTTTACGGTAATAAATATGATTACGGTAATAAATACGATAATAAATTGCTATGAAGGCTCAAATGAATTCGTTAAAGCTCTCTGAGGAAATTCCGATACAGGAGAGATAAGCCTTAACTGTCACAGCGATCAATTTCCATCCAGAAATGTCTGATCATGAAAACTCTTGGACTGCTCACTTACAAAGGAATGGGGTTTTAGCCTGTGAGAAGAAAGAGGGTTAGCACATAGGGATGTTTAAGGTAGATATAGACATGTGGCACAAATCTATTGTAGGGTGTCGAAAAGATTTTGTGTGTTGATTTCAACTTTACCAGAAAAACTTCTTTTGCATAATTTTTTCATGCAACTGGTAAGAGCTGCAAACTAAAAATGAAGGTGGAAAACCCAAAAAAGAGTGTATAATGGTATATATCATCATCATCATATTCAACCATTATCTGTCCACTGCTGGATAAAGGTGCGTCTCTCCAAATGCTTTCCACACAAGTCTATCCTGAGCAATTCGCTTCCACGTCACCCCAACCTGTTTTCTTATTTCATCCACCCATCTAGTTTGAGGACATATTCCAGGTCTTCGGTGGTCTCTTGGAATCCAGTTGAGAATTTTAGTTGTCCATCGTTGATCAGTTCTTCTTGCGATATGCCCAGCCCATCGCCATTTCACCCTTTTTTCTTAAACAGTGATATCTTCTCCTTCTCTTTGCTCTCTCACCCAACCATTTCTTTTTCGATCACTCCTAGTTATACCAAGCATACATCTCTCCATGCTTCTTTGGGTTGTCTGTAACTTCCGTATTGCTGCAATTGTTTGACTCCATGTCTCTAATCCATAAGAGAGGACTGGCAATACACACTGGTTGAAGACCTTTCTTTTTAGACACAAAAGCAATTTTCCCTTCAGGATAAAACTGTTTCTTCCAAATGCACTCCAGCCAAGTTTAATATGTCTGTTCAGTTCTTTCATAATGTTGCCTTCCATTAAAATCATTTGACCAAGGTAAATATACAAATCAGCAGTTTTTAGGTCAAAGTTGTCAACTTTTATTTTCTCTATCATCGACATCTGTTGATTTTAAATGGTTGATCACTGCTGATGTTTTGATAGAGTCAAAGGCCTTCTCATAGTCAATAAATGCCATACACAATGGAAGTTCATATTCATGTGTGCTTTCAGTTCTCTTAATACTTGAATATGCTCCATTGTACTAAATCCATTTCGAAATTCAGCTTATTCTTTTGTTGAGCTGCATCTAATTTTTTCTGCGGGCGATGTGCTAGCACCTTTATGAAAATTTTATAAATAGCAGGTAACAAGCTAATTGGTCGGTAATTTTTTAAATCCTCTTTATCACCTTTTTTATGCAAAAGAATTACTGTTGCAGAATCCCATTGGTTTGGTATGTTACCACTGTTGAGGCATTTGGTAAAGAATTTTGCGAGTATGTCTTCTACATGTTCTCCAGCTTCTTTTAAGATATCTAATGTAATGCCATCATCGCCAGGGGATCTTCCTTTCTTCATACTTTTTATTGCAAATGCTACTTCTTCTTTTAAGATTTTAGGAGCTGTTCCTTCGACTATCTCAGAGTCTTCGTTTAATCCACTGTTTCCCTCATACAGCTTTCTGTAGAATTCTTCAACTCTTCTAAGTATTTCTTCCCTATTTCTTGTTACAGTGCCATCCTCTCCTTTTAATGCAATGATGTGTTTCTTCCCAATAGACAAACTCCCTTTAACAACCCTAAGGCTCTTGTTGCTTTCAATGGCCTTCCTTACTAACTCACAATTGAATTTTCTTATATCTTCTTTCATGTTTTTGCGCAAAGTTTTGCAAAGTTCTACATACTCGATCTTGCAACTGGTATTTTGATTGTCAACCTTCATATCTCTTCGCCTTTTCGTCTTCTCAGATAATTTGCCGTTCTGCTTTTTACATGTTACACCACCAATTTCCTTAGCAGTTTCGATTATTGTCTTAACAATGTTTTTATTTGCTTCTGAGATATCAACCTCTTCAACGAGTCCTTTGAGTGCAGAAAAGCATTTTTAATTTTAATTAAAGAAAAGCATCATTTTTAATTTCAACTTGAATGCCTCAATATTTTCTTTCAGTTTCGTAAAATATCCAACCTCTTGCATACCTGTTTCCTAATAAGCTTCTGTCTTTCTAATTGAATATTTAAGCGCATTTCACATCTCACCATTCGGTGATCACTTCCGGTATTAAATCTGTTCGGTGTTCTGCAATCTTCAATAATTGATTTCTTGTTTGTCAAGATATAGTCAATTTCGCTGGTTCCTCCATTGGGGTGTTTCCATGTCCATTTTCTTTGTAGTTTCTTCATAAAAAATGAATTCATGATGCTAATGTTTTCAGTTTCTGCAAATTCGATGAGTTGATCTCCACGTTCATTCCTTTCCCCATATCCGTATTTACCAACTGACATTTCTCCTTGTTCCTGTTGTCCAATTTTTGCATTAAAATCTCCCATGATGAGCTTGATGTGTTGTTTCCCTTGGTATGTAGCTGTTTGATTTCTTCATAGAATTCCTCAACCTTTCACGTACAAGCTCGATGCTGGTGCATATGCCTGTACTAACTGAAATTACAAACATTCGGGTTGTAGCAAGATTAATTCAGAAGCAAAATTGTTTTGAAAAAATTCTGTGCAAGCTAATTTCATTATGTGGGCTATCACTTTTATTTAAGTACAACTGAACGAAGTAATACTGATTTTTGGCTGCGTATTGCTGTTCCAAAGCTCTTTGGTTATTGCAGATATTCTATTCCTTGCTAACGATAAGATCAGTAATTTTTCGAATTTCAGTTTGGGTAATTTGGTAATTTCGTTGTATCCAATATCCAAGTAGAGTAATGAATTCTCGATACCTTTCGTCTTACTTGCTGTAAAATCCGATATCTTGTTACCATGCAAATTTAATAACAAGAGGTTACTAAATCGCTGAAAAGTGCCATCTGAAATTTCACTGATGAGGTTAAAAGCTAAAGAGAGCTCTTCAAGCTGGCTTACTGGGGATAAAATGTCTGAAGATACAGCAGCGATTCTATTATAATCTAAACTCAGTTTTCTTAATTTACGAAATCCTTCAAGCGCTTCTGTGGGAAAAGCTAGAATGCGATTGTCGTTGAGAGTTAAATCAGACAAACCTTCGAGGCCTAAAAACATTTTGTCTGTGACTTTCCGAACACTATTAACGTCAAGCTTCAGTTCCTTGAGATTACCTATAGAAAGAAATGTGTTGGCAGCAACACCAAAGATGCGATTTCTGCTAAGGTCAAGGTATTCCAAAGATGATAAACTTTTAAGTTGACTCGCATCGATAGTTTTAATTTTATTAGAATGCAAAATTAGTTTTTTAATATTAGGAGTCTTCGACAAAGCTGCTTCTGGAATGATATCGAGAAAGTTTTGAGAAATGTCAATGTTTTCCAGCCTTCCAAGTCCTTCTAATGCATCTACAGAAAAAGTTCGAATCCTATTGTAAGACAGAACGAGCCTTTTTAAATTAGGAAGATTTGAAAATGCTCTGTTTTGAACGAATACAATGTTGTTAGAACTGAGATTCAAAAGCCGCAGTTGGTGTAGGTCAGGGAATGTTTTTTCTTGAAGCTTTGAAATGGAATTACTCTGTAGATGAAGAGCTTGTAGTGACTGGAGTCCACGTAAAGCAAAACCTGGGATATCATCCAACTCGTTATCCTCTAATCGAAGTTCCTGGAAAAGAAAGTTTGATATAAGTAATATTTGAATTTTATGTTACAAAAAGCAAAATTT
>QLNU02015360.1:170448885-170465730 GCA_006491805.2 Dysdera silvatica | reverse complement strand
GGAGGAATGAAAAACGTTTTCAGCATCGTTGCGATTTTTCTAAGCAATTCAAATCAGTGGACTTTTTTTGTTATGAGAAGTTCAGATATGGTTTGATTTTATAAATATATATTTAAAGAATTTTTCTTCCTTCCAGGAACCTCCAGAATCTGGAAAGCGATTGCAGATTGAGCTCAATTTTCCTCGAGGAAACCTGAACTCCCTAGTTGCTTCCATATTTCATGTTAAAAAGCCTGCTCTGCAGAACGGTCCAAGTTCCTCACCATCCTGCTCAAATGTATGTGCAGATTTGAAGTTACCCTTTTGTATTGTCGAAATCTTCTGTACTGGTTTTTTTTTTGTTTTTTTCCCCAAAATATAAGAGTTGTTCAAATGAAAAGTGGGCATATGTGATTGTGTCAGAAGTACAGAGCAGTGATAGCAGCACCACCATTCAAGGTTATAAAGGTAGGAGGAGTGCATTGCAGACTGTGTATAACTGATTAACCAGTTCGCATGAGAGCATTTAAAGTGAATGTAAAGTCATGCTAAAGGTGGATGCGTCCAGAACAGAACAACGTGCAGTAGTATGGTTTTTAGTGTCAGAAAGTGTGCGTGATGCGGACATTTATCGTCAAATGGTGGCTGTTTATGGTGAGCATTGTCTAAGACGAATGGCTGTGAACAAATGGTGTAAAAGTTTTCGTGAAGGGCGGACATCAATATCGGATCTGCCAAGACCAGGGCAAACGAACACTGTGATCTCCAATGAATCCATTGCTGCTGTTGATGAAATGATTAGAGGTAATCGAAGAGTTACGACTCGTGACATCTCTGCAGCACTCTGAGTAAAGGAACGGTGCAATCAATCATACACCAATATCTGCAGTACAGTAAAGTGAGTGCACAGTGGATACCAAAACACCTTACCCCTGATCACAAGAAGCAACGAATGGGCCTCAGTCTGCAGCATTGGATCCATTATAATGGAGATCCCGCATTTCTGAAACGCATTGTTGCGGTGACAAGTTGTGATGTCACCACTACACACACCCGAATCCATGAGAACAAGTACGCAGTGGAAACACCCATCATCTCCTCCACCGAGAAAATAAAAAGCGTTGCCGGCTGCACGAAAAGTAATGTTAACGTTTTTTCTTCGATTACTGCAGCACTCTCTCGCAACTATGCAAAGCAATCAAAAGCAAATGGTCAGGCCTTCTCTCACAGCAAGTAATCGTTGTTCATGGTAACGCCCGCTCACATGTCTTCCGTGACACCCAGGAGACCCTATACAAATTTCGTTGGGAAGTGTTGGAACACCCAGCGGACAGTTTGGATTTGTCCCCCTGTGACTATCACATATTTGGACCGCTTAAAAAATCTTTACAATGGAAACATTTTCATTAGGACGACGAAGTGAAGGACGCAGTGCAGGACTTCCTCAAAAAACAACTTTAATCATTCTACAGCAATGCATTGACCTGCTGTTGAAACGATGGGACCAGTATTATAAAGCTAATGGGGATTTCTTTTAAATTTCCAATAAAGGTATTACTTTTATCACCTTGTCCACTTTTCAGTTGGGCAACCCTTATATATATGTTTGTGAAACACTTTTTTAAACTGTCAGTTTCCCGACACTTCGTAACTTGTTAAGGGTTCACTTTTAAAGGAGCGTAAGTCAATATTTTTATAACTTAGGGGCTATTTACTGTAAAGTTTATATGAAAGCTAAATTTACTAATCATGTATCTAGATCCTAAGTTGACGACCTTTTAAAGATGTTGTGCCTTAGTTATACCTTGGTCTCTTTTCATGTGCCATCCTACAATCACCCAAATCGTGAATGTTTAGTTTACATTCTAACTATTAATGAAAATTTATTAATTAGTTAATTAAAAGAATAAAATTAGTAATTTAAGAGGATATAAAATAAATCAGTTTAGACAATAAAAAACCCTTTAACAGGGAGGGGATTCTTTACAATGGGCTTTATTTTAAAGTCGCTCCACATGACATCTTAAAGTAGTCTTCATGCCATCAGTTTCCATCCGCTGATCTAAATTGAGAGTGTAAACAGAAGGGTAGAACTGGCGTTGTTATGGAAGCTTCTAAATTTCATCAATATCTTTAAGTGAACAGCTTTCTGCTAGAAGATATGATTTACTTATGTAATATTTACAAATTATATATCAAAGCAAAAAAATATGTGACATTATTGTGTAGGAACTATTTCAATTTTAAGAACATGGATGTTCAACGGACCCTTATATCATGCATTTCAGAATCTGAAACACTCTATCCCATACATTTCGAATTAAGAATGTTCAACTGTAGTTTTATGTTTACTTTACAAAGCCTTTTATATTCGTTTGCAGGCAAGTATGGATGATGATTGCTTTGCCGAAGCAAGACCTTTGTCGCTCTCTGCTGATCCTTTCCCAGTGTGTGTTATTCAGATTCTGGAGCCCACCATTGTATACATCCAAGCAACTTGTATTAATCCGCCACTTTGTGAAGAAGATTGCGAATACAATAACAAGATCGAAGAATTCTTGAAGTTGCTTGACCATTTAGCTGCAAACGGAGACCATTTTCCCCTAGTCCTCAATCCTACAATAGGTTGGTGTTATGTTTTTGCGGCATGCTTATTCTAATTCAAGACCCCTTCTCTTAACTGAAGAACTCCATTACACTCCCCTTGCACTCGGCTAGCATTATTACGGCACCAGTATAGTTACTGGTCACTCGTATTAAAAGTTTGTGCACTGCAAAGGGTTGCCATCGGGAAATGAGTGTTTTGTGTGATTTTTTGTACCTATCCAACGATTAAAAGACATTGCGTTATCCACAGCTTTTAACTGAACTGGGATTCCAGATACATTGTCTGTAGGCCCTATGGTGGTAGCATGTTCGCCTAACGAGTGGCTGTCCTGGGCTTGACTTCCTACCATGCCCAAAAAGAACAATTACTTAATAACTATTCACTGTAGTTTAGGTGATGATTTCCTAGGCCGTAAGAAGTTCTGATTCCTCGGAAAACTGTAGGTTCCAGCACAACAAGACTCTTGCTGTCCTGTTAAATTCACACAAAGGCTTTTACCTTGTGTGCAAGGTCTTTGAGTTTTACAGTGTAAATGTATTATGGGATAAAGGTCACAACGTAAATCATCTGACTTCCAGGCCCTGTGGTGATAAGGCATTTACCTAATGTGCAGTTATCCGGGGTTTGACTCCCCGCTGTGCCCCTTTTCCCCCCCCAAAAGCTTACCAACTACTTACTGTAGTTTGAAGCTTGGTTCCCTAGGCTTTTAAGAGATTTGGAATCTTCAGAAAACTGTAGGCCCTGTCATCACATGACCAGCTTGCCCTGTAGAAATCACTCCATCTATCCATGGCCTCCACTGTATAATTTGTATTTACTAATATTAATATTTGTATTTACATGTATGTTTAACTTTAACCATTAGTAATTTTTTGTATGAATAATTGTAAATGACGTCATGTTCTTTAAGTTATATTTTTCTTTTGCTCTCTGAAGGTTCGCCTTGCATCGCCAGGTATTCGTATGATAGCAAGTGGTACCGGTGTGTCATTATAGACAAAAAAGGCGATTGTGCAATTGTCCGTTACGTGGACTATGGGAATGTTGAGCGTGTTCATTGTAGAGAGTAAGTTTACAATTTTATACTTTGTAAAATGGGGGTTGTATGCAATTGGTTTATATGTTAATTAGTATATCTATTCATAGCTGTTAACTCTTACGGATTGTTCCTAATTGTTATGGAATTTGACGCTTTTTCAGTCGTTATGGACACTATGTTGGTTGGATGCCCATTTTCAGCCTCTCTCTTTTTTTAATGATCTCCCTGGACTGTGGCTTCTCTGGAAACCATGTATTCTGTGCTCGCTATTTTACTAAACCGTGTGCACTTTATTGGTTTCCATCGATATGCTATTGTTTGTTTCTTTGCTAGTTGTGTAAGGGTAGTTGAAATACACTGCATCAATGAAATAATTTCATTATTGACTGGAAGTAAACCTAAGGGATTAAAAGTAAGTTATCCAGAAATCTAGGAATGTTTAAAAGAATGTCAGTATGTGCATTTTGAAATCGAAATTATTATGTTTATTATAATTTGTATATTATATCTATATATTATCATCAGCACTATATGAACCGTACAAATTCACCACTGTATCAATGTACAATCATTAGAAAAAATTACATAGATCTCCATAGTTCAGGTGTTGATTTCCCAGGCTTTAACAGGTGTGGATTCCTCGAAAAACTAAGTGTCTGTACAGCTTGTGTCCTTGTACTTGAAAAATCAGTTGTGCATGTCTCATCTAACATCAAGATGATTCAAAAGTCATTGCTATTTTTTTGACTAGTTGACAGCTTCTACAGTTTGTGAATAATTGTGGAGGTACTCACAAAGCTTTATGAATATCTAGTGCTTGTGTGTGTTGATTCGACTAGATTGCTTGACGTACAACTTCAGAATTCACCGTCAGACTTCTTCCAACGTGTATTTTGTTTTCAGAGCAGCAGTCCCTATTTTTAAATCCTTGAAGACAATTTTGCCAATCTTTTGAACACTTCACCTTCCACGGCACAAATTTTCTCCACTGCAATACCTCTCTCTCTTTTTTTAAATGTGTGCTTATATTGTGTTAAATATAAACATGTGCTTATATTTATGTCAATTAGATGACGTAGGTTTTCCCGTTATGTGTTTTTATTGGCATAATAAGTACATAGTCGATAATCGCCTGGCAGAGAACGGTCACCTCAATGGTTTATATAACTAATAGTAAAGTAATACTTTATACAGGGTGGTCCTAAACTATATGTCAAAAATGTAAAGGCAGGTAGAGGGGACCTAAATAAGCAGATTTCGTATAGGATTGTGTGTGCGGTAATGTCGCCTTGAGCCGGTAGAGAGCGCTGATGACTGCGGCGTATAAAAGCGCTTCGCTAGCTGGATTCATCATTTCCCGCACGGATCTCGAGCAGCATGCATCGTTTCACCAATGCGGAGCTGGCCGACATGCATTTCATGTATGGGGCTGCACAAGGAAATGGATTAGCTGCTCAAAGGATGTACAGGGAGCGATTCCCGGATAGGAATCAGCCGGATCGTCGAACATTCGAGCGTCTGCATCGGGAGTTACGCATGAGTGGATCATTTTATGCTTCCAGGCGTGGAACTGGCTTTGGAAGATATCGCAGAACTCCTGCAGTGGAAGAAAGAATACTGAACACAGTCGAGGATAATCCTTCGACAAGCTCGAGAGCTGTAGGACGTGCGTTGGGTGTGAGCCATCAAAGTGTTTTAAACTGCTTGATTTAAGATTTAACCTGCTTGGATTTTTTCTTCTGGGGTCATATTAAAAGCCTGGTGTACGAGAGTCCCGTCACATCTGAAGAAGATCTTGTTGCCCGCTTCTCTGTTGCTGCTGGACATGTGATCGACATGCCTGACGTCTTTTCTAATGTACGCCGATCCATGCGCCGTCGCTGTGAATCTTGTATCGCTGTTGGTGGCCGCTCTTTCGAGCACCTCTTGTAAACTATTAATAAATTTTTGTTTTCTTTTGTCTTTACTTGTCTTTTCAGTTTCCTGTGATTCATACTGCTTTACAAGCTAGCGCTTTAATGTGTCATTACCGCACACACATTCCTATACGAAATCTGCTTATTTAGGTCCCCTCTACCTGCCTTTACATTTTTGACATATAGTTTAGGACCACCCTGTATATGGAGAGAAACATGTTAAGTTGACCACTAAATGATGCCACACTTCCTTGGTTAATTTAGACAGGTGGCCAACTTATAAGGGAATCAGCCTTACCCACCTTAAAAAAAAACAATGTGTCAGTGGTGCGCACGCTTATTAAAAAGGACACACCACTTGGCTTGTGCGCCCCATTAATATGTTATGCACATATTACAAACAAAAATATTTATTGACCATATACTGCTATTAAAATTATTTATTTTTACTTGCATGGTTTACAAAATCCGTTTAACTCCAAAATAGTCAATTTTTGCTTGATGGTGCATTTTAACTTCGCTCCCAACATTTTTCCATGTTTTCATACAGTACCGCAAGTTTTTCAGTAATTTCAGGTCGGTGGCCAATTTACAAAGGGATTTTGGTTATATTTTAACATACTTTGTGCTAAATTCTAACCTATTTCTCTGGTCAACATCGAAGATAAGCAAGTGGTCAAGTTAGAAAGGTGTCATCCCATGTTACTACATAGGCTTTTTTTGGTTCCTTGTCACAGGGTCCCAGACAGTCATGTGGCCAACTGAGCAGGTTTTACTGTATGTATGTATAATTGTTGAAATATCTTAATCCAAAAATACGAAGTTAATGAAATGATATAGTGTCTGTTTACTTGTTGCCAAAAGCTATAGCAATATAATTACCTTAAACTAAATTTTCTGTTCAAAGTTTAATTCCATTCAATTTTAAACATTAAAAATCAAAGGTTTGCAACTTGCCAAATTTAAGGATCTATATTTATGATAACTATGTTAAAAACTAAGGGTAAGTATGCGCTTTCACTGTTAGCAAGGAATGTATATTTCACTCCCTTTAATAACAGTTATATACCTCAGGTTATTGTTATCTATATTGAAAATTATAGTAAAATTGCACATAAAAAGGCAGAATTTTTCAAATGGTAGTATGTTGTACTTCTATGTTTAAAATTTTCGCCAATTTCTAGTTATATGTACAATTTTCCATGTAAGTTTTTCATATTTTCATTTTTAATCAATCTTCGAAATATTTATTTCTTGCACAAATATTCATGTCATTTTCCTGCTGTGTGCCACAAATTTACTGAAAAATAACCCAAATTTTATTGATATAAAGAAATATATGGGTATGACGGAAAAATGAAAAACATTACATATAATAAAACAATCATAAAATTTGAAATTTGTGTTTTTTATAAATTTCCAATTTTTCCTATTGAAAAAAACACTTTGGGAAAAAATGGTCCCCCCCCCCCTTGCCGAAAATTCAGTGTGTTTTCCGAGGCTCCCTATCACTAAGCTGGACCCACAATTTAATGAAGATTCCAAACTTTGGTCACCACGGACAAAGTCCTGTGCTAAGGCAGGACTGGTTGTTCGTTGGACCCCACCTATGTGGTGACCAGGGCTGCTTCAAAGCAGCTCTCTGCCAAGTGCCAATGTTCTTAGTAGAGAACGGCTGTGGGTAACCACTTTAGTACTATTATGATTATCGATAATTTTGTAGATTCATTAAGAATTGCAACTGCAAGTAAGAAAAAGATCTAAAAGACAAAGTCTAGTTTTTTTTTAAAAAAAAGTTAAGTGTGTAAAGAGATTGAACACAAATTTATACTACACAATTATCAATAATTTTGTGAATTTCATTAAGAATTACAACTGAAGATCTAAAAAAAAATAGTCTAATAAATACTGGGTCAACCAAAAGTTCGTAAAAACTTTAAAAATTCATAAAAAAGGGAAAAAATTGCATAATATAATGTATTTATATGTATTTTTGTTATCTTTTAAAATAACCCAACTGAATAAAACTTAAAAAATTCTTTCAATGATACTATTATTCAATATTATTTACTGGATGTGATAAGTCCAATAAACAGCATTTAAAATTTAACCTCATGAGTACTTACAAACCATAGAACATCCAAATAACCAAAAATATAGTTATCCAATCATTAGCATAAAATTGTAAAACTATAACAATATCAAGAGCATTCAATAATTATTTACATATATACACTTCACATTTTAATAAGTATGTACTTAATAAGGTGAAATTGGAAGCATTTGTGTGCAGTCCAACATGAATAAAAATCATCACTAGATCTACTGTAAATGTATTACAAAGAAAATTCTACGAAACATAAGTATGGCTCAATTAAAATAAAATTTTAAAATGAAAAATATACAAAACCTCTATTGTAGAAATAATTAAAATTAAATACAACCACCAAATCAATTGTTTTTGGAGTTTATAACGTTTATGGGTTTTATATTTTTGTCATGTACACTAGAATCATATTTATTAAATCAAACTACAAAAGACACATGCTGGAATCACCAAACTTAACAATTCAACCAGAAGTGTGGCCACCATATAACAAAAGTATGCAAGATTTAGGGGGCTAGTGAATTGAAGACCTTTCACAATTTTTGCATCCCTTATTTTAATAAAAACAGAGGTACCCAAAAATTATTCACACCACTAAATCCAACAGAATAAATACTGAACTACCGTAGCAAACGAATGATGAAATTGAATTTAACAAATAAAAAGTTGCATTCAAAGTAAATATCTTCTAGAAAGCATATTCTCAATAAAATAAAATCTCAATGAAATCAAATCAGTTCAGCAAGTTCCTAATAATTTTATTTTATTACTACTTTAAAACTTTATAGCCATTCAATATACTAAAATTAGATAAACTTTGACTTATAATGATGATACTGCAAATGACATACTTAAGAAAGTTCTGTATTAATATCTAGATATTTTCAAATTAAAACGTTTGTAAATTTCCCATATAAAAAAAATACACTAAAAGAAAAATTTATCTTTTCAACATCTTACAACTTTTCCGTTAACAGCTAATACATCCTAGCCTTTTTGTTTTGGTTTATTAAATTTACTGCAGTTTCAAAAAAATATTTACTTCTCAATTCCATCAGCTAAAATGAAAAATGCAGATATCAATATATTCGTTTTTTTACAGAGGTATCAAGTTTTTAACAAATTGCAGCAGAATCCATTGACAGCCATTGATGTGCATATATAATTTCTTAATAATTTTTATAAAAAGACTAAAAATATTCCGACACAGTTAACTTTTTGTTAAGACTTTTGGAGCTAATTGCTTGTCACGTTCCAATTCTTCTTCCCGTTGCTGTTCTTTATGCAAAGCTTCCTTCTGCTTCTGCTGCTGAAGCCTAAGAGCACGTTTCTGTAACACACAGTACAAAATAATTACATCTGAATAAAACAACTGATCATCATACATACATTTTTGATAATATAAAAAAAGTTGGACACAATGAAAAAATAAATTATTCACAGAATAGGAAGAATAAATATATTAAATAAAAGTAATAGCCCATAATGAAATTAGCTTGCACAGAATTTTTTTCAAAAACAATTTACTTCTGAATTAATCTTATACAACTTGAATATTTGTAATTCAGTTAGTACAGGCATATGCACCAACATCAAGCCATACCGACGAGGAGGTTGAGGAATTCTATGAAGAAATCAAACAGCTACATACCAAGGGGAAACAACACATCAAGCTCATCATGGGAGATTTTAATGCAAGAATTGGACAACAGGAACAAGGAGAGACATCGGTTGGTAAATACGGATACGGGGAAAGGAATGAACGTGGCGATCAACTCATAGAATTTGCAGAAGCTGAAAATCTTAGCATCATGAATTCATTTTTTAAGAAGAAACCGCAAAGAAAATGGACATGGAAACACCCAAATGGGGGAACTAGCGAAATTGACTATATCCTGGCAAACAAGAAATCAATTATTGAAGATTGCAGCATACTGAACAGATTTAATACTGGAAGTGATCATCGAATGGTGAGATGTAAAATGCACTTAAATACTAAACTAGAAAGGCAGAAGCTCATTAGGAAACAAGTATGTAAGAGGGTGGATTTAAAGAAATTAAAAGAAAATACCGAGGCATTCAAGTTGGAATTAAAAAATCGCTTTTCTGCACTGGAAGGACTTATTGAAGAAGTTGACATCTCAGAAGCAAATGAAAACATTGTTAAGACAATAATTGAAACTGCTGGGGAAATTGGTGGTGTAATATGTAAAAAGCAGAATAGCAAATTATCTGAGAAGACGAAACAACTCATGAAAAGGCGAAGACTTATGAAGGTGGACAATCAAAATACCAGTCGCAAGATCGAGTATGTAGAACTTTGCAAAACTTTGCGCAAAAACATGAAAGAAGATATAAGAAAATTCAATTGTGAGTTAGTAAGGAAGGCCATTGAAAGCAACAAGAGCCTTAGGGTTGTTAAAGGGAGTTTGTCTATTGGGAAGAAACACATCATTGCATTAAAAGGAGAGGATGGCACTGTAACAAGAAATAGGGAAGAAATACTTAGAAGAGTTGAAGAATTCTACAGAAAGCTGTATGAGGGAAACAGTGGATTAAACGAAGACTCTGAGATAGTCGAAGGAACAGCTCCTAAAATCTTAAAAGAAGAAGTAGCATTTGCAATAAAAAGTATGAAGAAAGGAAGATCCCCTGGCGATGATGGCATTACATTAGATATCTTAAAAGAAGCTGGAGAACATGTAGAAGACATACTCGCAAAATTCTTTACCAAATGCCTCAACAGTGGTAACATACCAAACCAATGGGATTCTGCAACAGTAATTCTTTTGCATAAAAAAGGTGATAAAGAGGATTTAAAAAATTACCGACCAATTAGCTTGTTACCTGCTATTTATAAAATCTTCACAAAAGTGCTAACACATCGCCTGCAGAAAAAATTAGATGCAGCTCAACCAAGAGAACAAGCTGGATTTCGAAGTGGATTCAGTACAGTGGACCATATTCAAGTATTAAGAGAATTAATTGAAAGAACACATGAATATGAACTTCCATTGTGTGTTGCATTTATTGACTATGAGAAGGCCTTTGACTCTATTAAAACATCAGCAGTCATCAACTCTTTAAGATCAACAGACATTGAGGATGTGTACATTGACATGGTGAAACGTGTGTATAAAAATGCAAGTGCAAAATTTCGGTTACATAAAGATACCGAAGCTATCAAAATTGGTAAAGGTGTGAGGCAGGGAGATACCATTTCTCCAAAACTTTTTACTTCAGCTTTACAGATGATTTTTCAGCAGATAAATTGGAATAACAAGGGAATAAAAATAAATGGTGAATATTTAAATCATCTGCGGTTTGCTGATGACATTGTTATTTTTTCAACGGACCCATCAGAACTCCAAGACATGGTACAAGAGCTCTCAACTAGAAGTGAAGAAGTTGGACTCAAGATGAACCTACAAAAAACTAAGATCATGTTCAATAATTTTGTAGAGGAAACAAAAATACAAGTTGACAACACTGAGCTAGAAATTGCTGATTCATATATTTACCTTGGCCAGCTGATTTCAATGGATGGCAACATTATGAAAGAACTCAACAGACGTATTAAACTTGGCTGGAGTGCATTTGGAAGAAACAGTTTTATCCTGAAGGGGAAATTGCCTTTGTGTCTAAAAAGAAAGGTCTTCAACCAGTGTGTATTGCCAGTCCTCTCTTATGGATCAGAGACATGGAGTCTAACAGTTGGAGCAATACGAAAGTTACAGACAACGCAAAGGAGCATGGAGAGGTGCATGCTTGGAATAACTAGGAGAGATCGAAAAAGAAACACTTGGGTGAGAGAGCAAACTAGAGTAGAGGACATCATTGTTAAAGTAAAAGGACTGAAATGGCGATGGGCTGGGCATATTGCAAGAAGAACTGATCAACGATGGACAACAGAAATTCTGAACTGGATTCCAAGAGACCACCGAAGACCTAGAAAACGTCCTCAAACTAGATGGGTGGATGAAATAAGAAAAGAGGTTGGGGTGACGTGGAAACGAATGGCCCAGGATAGACTTGTGTGGAAAGCATTTGGAGAGACCTTCATCCAGCAGTGGATAGATAATGGTTGAATATGATGATGATGATGATTGTATGTTTGTAATCTTGAAAGTTAATGTATCTGGATAAAGCCATGGTAGTTTGGGACATGTTTAAAATTTGTAAAAGCATGATGTTTTATGTATTATATTAAAACTAATAAATTATATCATTTTAATCTTTCAAGTCTTTTCAAAATAATGCGTTGTATTATTTAATTAACTGTACCGAAATTGAAAAAAACATTGAAAACTCCGTTACGGAAGGACATCATTTCATATTTTTTCTGTCCTTCCGTAACGACACGCATTTTTCAAAGTGCATTTTTTTATACTGCAGGAAAATTTTCATACCATTTCAGTTAAAAGTAGTATTAGGCCCTTTTCTTAAAATGACTTACGAAAAACAATTCAGTTTAATATTTTGAAATTGTAAAAAACATTATCCATGAATGTTCTTCGTCCTTCTGTAAGATTTTGAATACCATGGCTTTACCCTTCTAGGTTCTTTTCTTTTTGCGTAACTTGCAACAATTTTAATTACTCTCGGGACAGCATGGACTTAATCAAATCCACAAGATTTTATACCAGGTTGTTTCGAAAAATTAAATTCAAGTTCATCTATTACATATGATACATATACGAAATCCATGTGTCCAAAGCCCCACTCGAGTTTCCACATATAACACATTTTTAATTTTCGTTTTCTTAGCCAGACTAATATTTTTCTACGGAGGGCTAAACCACGCCTAGCTCTCTCCTAGTTACGCCAATTTATGTGACCTCTCTTAACTTTTACACAAGATTTGTATCGACGTTTTATATTTTAGTTACGTGGTCCACCTTCGAAAAATTGCCCTGCGGTGGCGCAGTGTGGTAACGCGTTCTCCAAGTGCGCCGCTAATCCGGGTTCGACTCCCAGCAGTGCAAAAAGAACGCTTACTCAGAGATCTCATAAAAGATCGCACTGCTCACTGTAGTCCGGGGTTTGGTTCCCTAGGCCTTAAGAGGTTCGGATTCCTCGGAAAACAGTAGGTCCCGGCGCAGCATGACCACTGTAGTCTTTGAGCCATAAAACCAAAAAGCAACCAACCAACCTTCGAAAACTTCAGATGAATTTACTATATAAATAAATTTATCGTAGCTTACAAGACATACTTTTATTAAGAAGTTAATTATTTCTCTACAAAAACGAAATATTTCTCGCATTTATGATACATATCATTTATGTTTTCGTATTTATAATAAATATAATTTATGTTTTCATGTTTAGGATGAATCATTTATATTTTCTTGTTTAGGATAAATCATTTATATTTTCGTATTTATGGTAAATAATTATAGTTTCGTATTTACGATAAATAACATTTATATTTTCGTATTTGCGATAAATCATTTTATTTTCATATTTGCGATAAATATTTATATTCGTATTTAAGATAAACGTCATTTATGATTTCGTATTTATGAAAAATATTTATGATAGATAATAAACCTAATAAAGATAGTGGATATCATAACTTACGAGGTTACAGTTAATCTGTATTATATTTCTTAAGCCACTATACATAATTTAACATGTGCAAGGTACCGGGTCTGGGAAAAACATTGGCTATAACTTAATAAATACGTATGTGTACGTAAAAAAATTCTATCATAAGGGGAGTAATGACCCCATAACCCCACTGCGTTCGCCTATGGGAAAGGATTTTCGGGACACCAAACGATTTAGCAGATCTTGCCTCTCCAGCCTATTCCTACCTCCCTCCCCCAACCATTTTTCAAGAACTAAAAACTAAAGGATTATCAACATCATGATTTCTTAAACAATTTTCGCAAATGATTTTAAAAAAGAAAAACGAAAAAGTTCCGCCCCTGGGCACTCTCCTGTCCCCGTCCCTGGAAGAAATATATTTTAACCAAGCACCTAATGCATACAGAACAGATAATTTCTTCGACTTCATAACCCATGGGTGTATGTGTGTGAAAGGCTGTGAATCAAGGTCCAGTCAGGTGACTGACATTATTATTGTGGGCCTCAGCCTCCCATTCCACGGGATTCAATCGGCCTTCACTAGGAGACCCATGCCATAATCAAACTCTGCATCCATTCCCAATAGGCAAATATTTGCAAACAATTTGGTGCATTAAACCAAATGCAGACAAGTCAGATGACAGGTTCTTGTTTTGCGCCCATTTCAAAGAGAGAGAGAGAGGGTTTACATATAGCGCAAATATCACCAAGAAATCGCCAAGCTTCATCATTCTACTGTTCGTCAAATTTCCCACCTAATTACCGCATTCTAATTGCACTAAAATTACTTTCAAACTTATTGAAAGCTGTTCTTAAGCATTTGAGAAATCTAAAAGCACAACTAGAGAACGCAATGAAATTTCGCAAAATTAGTTCTATAGGGCTATCCAGAATGTATATTAAAGATTATCGAGTTAGGATAATCTTTAATATACATTCTGGATGTATGTATATTAAAGATTATCGAGTTAGGAAGGATGTATGTTCAACATAAACAATGATGGGCCTCTCTCTTTATACTTTTAATTTCTTAAAAGTTTCTTTGCAAAATTTTCAAGCATAACTTACGTTTCTAAACATTTCTTTAAATTTTTTTCAGAAATTTTTTCATTTAAAGTTTAAACGATATCTGATTATTATGCTTATTTTGCTCAAAAACATTCATAAATATTTTATAAGGTGTTCATTTTTTAGTGCTAATAAAATTAGGATACAATATTTTTCTCATCTACACTCTTTCTTAGATGGAAAGTAGTACAGTGCGCTTCAAAAGTTCGTAAAAATTTTAAAATATCATAAAACAGGAAAAAATAGTGATAAAGAAGTAAGGTTTGCACGAAAGAATTTTTGAAAAATCGTATTTTGTAGTCATAAAAAGTGTTAGTTTTAAAGTCAGATGTAGACGGCGCTGATACGCAAGGTATTCAGCAGAAATATGCCATGAAGGTTTGCAATAGAAGACCTAGATGAACATGGACTACTCATTCGAAATCAACAATGCTGCATAATTGGAGAATGTTATCATTGCCAAATCAAGCGTTGTTTGTGAAGTTCTTCTACCTGAGTGTTGAATTAGAAGCTACTGCCTTCCGAAAATTTCTCACATTGAAACAACTAAAGACGATAAATGGACACATGTCATGTGTTGTTCGCCTTAGTTCTATCATACAGTGTTTTGGAGGTCATGTTGAAAAACTTTTGTAATAATAAACCGACAGAATGCACAGTTGTCCTATCCATTGTCTTTTGGAGATGTGAACGCCGTTTGCAGGCGATTTTTTGAACTAAACTTTTTTGCTACTAAAAAACAGCCGATTTTCCTAAAAAAATTTCCGTGTTAACCGCACTTCTTTATCTTTATTTGTTCCGTTTTTACGATTTTTTAAAATCTTTACGAACTTTTGGAGCACCCTGTACATAAGAAGCTTCGTATAAACGTTAAGTAATACTCTCGAAAATGAACTCCTTATACGATCAAATATATAACTATGATTAGAAAACCAACTACCTAAGAATTGGGACCTATGATTCACTTTGGTAAATTTTTATTTTTGATGCATCGGGAAGCCAAAATAATTAGAGTATTCTATTTCAGCAGCTAGAAGAAGCAAGTTTACCTATTCCCATTTTTACTTATCCGCCATCTTAGAATGCGCTGTAAATTAATTACGCTTAGTATAATGATCTTGCGGTCTTCTTATCACGCTAACTATTAGGGATACTCCTGAATAATTAGCTTATATATAGGGCTTTCAGCATGGGCTGGAGCCTAAGTAAATTAAAACAAGTAAGTCCCATGAAAATCAAATTACATCAGCCGCTAGCCTACAGATGCATAAAAGGTCAAAGCACGTTATTTTAGCAAATTATTCATGGGTATCTTTTGCTATTTTAGAAGCAATAAAATGAAAAAAACTATGGTCAAAAAGCAGATACTTTTTATCCACATGATATGTATATACTTGCATATATACTTAGCTTGCATTTATATATATATCATCATCATCATCATCATATTCAACCATTATCTATCCACTGCTGGATGAAGGTCTCTCCAAATGCTTTCCACACAAGTCTATCCTGAGCAATTCGCTTCCACGTCACCCCAACCTGTTTTCTTATTTCATCCACCCATCTAGTTTGAGGACGTTTTCTAGGTCTTCGGTGGTCTCTTGGAATCCAGTTCAGAATTTCTGTTGTCCATCGTTGATCAGTTCTTCTTGCAATATGCCCAGCCCATCGCCATTTCAGCCCTTTTACTTTAACAATGATGTCCTCTACTCTAGTTTGCTCTCTCACCCAAGTGTTCCTTTTTCGATCTCTCCTAGTTATTCCAAGCATGCACCTCTCCATGCTCCTTTGCGTTGTCTGTAACTTTCGTATTGCTCCAACTGTTAGACTCCATGTCTCTGATCCATAAGAGAGGACTGGCAATACACACTGGTTGAAGACCTTTCTTTTTAGACACAAAGGCAATTTCCCCTTCAGGATAAAACTGTTTCTTCCAAATGCACTCCAGCCAAGTTTAATACGTCTGTTGAGTTCTTTCATAATGTTGCCATCCATTGAAATCAGCTGGCCAAGGTAAATATATGAATCAGCAATTTCTAGCTCAATGTTGTCAACTTGTATTTTTGTTTCCTCTACGAAATTATTGAACATGATCTTAGTTTTTTGTAGGTTCATCTTGAGTCCAACTTCTTCACTTCTAGTTGAGAGCTCCTGTACCATGTCTTGGAGTTCTAATGGGTTCGTTGAAAAAATAACAATGTCATCAGCAAACCGCAGATGATTTAAATATTCACCATTTATTTTTATTCCCTTGTTATTCCAATTTATCAGCTGAAAAATCATCTGTAAAGCAGAAGTAAAAAGTTTTGGAGAAATGGTATCTCCCTGCCTCACCCCTTTGCCAAGTTTGATAGTTTTGGTATCTTTATGTAACCGAAATTTTGCACTTGCATTTTTATACACACGTTTCAATATGTCAATGTACACATCCTCAATGTCTGTTGATCTTAAAGAGTTGATGACTGCTGATGTTTTAATAGAGTCAAAGGCCTTCTCATAGTCAATAAATGCAACACACAATGGAAGTTCATATTCA
>QLNU02015360.1:170414841-170442001 GCA_006491805.2 Dysdera silvatica | reverse complement strand
GCAGTTTAATAGATACATTTTATCAATTATAAAATAATGTACCACTATATGTTCTAAAAGTATTAAAAAATTCATTTTATTAATCTGAAATAAGGGTTCAAAGATTAGAACATAAAACAGGAAGTCGTTTTGAAAATCACCAACATACATACAGGATATATATACAACGTATATACAACACAAACTAGGTGGAAAGGAAGCAAAGCTAAAGAACTTGGTGAAGGATATAAGATGTTTTACAGTGGAACCGATGCGAGAGGGTGAAATGGAGTAGGTATGGTGGTAGACAAGGAACTAAAGGACAAAGTCTTTGATGTCAACAACAAACAAAGAGTGATAGGATTATGTCCATTAAATTAGAAATAAGAGGAAACCTAACCAGAATAATTTGCGCATATGCCCCTCAGATGGGATGCAAAGAGGAAGAAAAAGACACCTTTTGGGAGAATCTAGATCGAGTGATAATGGAAACACCTAGGAATGAGAGACTGTTCATTGGAGGTGATTTAAATGGACATGTGGGAAAAAGTTAGAGAGAGGAAAGACGGATATTTGGAAAGTGGAGCATGGGAGAGAGAAATGAAGGGGGAGAAAGGATTATAGATCATGCGGTGGCACTTGATTTAGCGATTGTTAATAC
Source organism: Dysdera silvatica (assembly GCA_006491805.2). Lineage (NCBI taxonomy): Eukaryota > Metazoa > Arthropoda > Arachnida > Araneae > Dysderidae > Dysdera > Dysdera silvatica. The sequence goes on along the minus strand of QLNU02015360.1, from coordinate 170,441,361 downwards.
TTTCTTTGAAAAGAGGGAAAACCAAATGATCACTTATAGAAGTGGAGACAGAACTAGCCAGACTGACTATTCTATGTGTCGTAGAAGGCATCTGAAGGAAATAAGAAACAGTAAGGTGATTAGTGGTAAGAGGGTTGCGGCACGGCATAGACTGTTTGTAGTAAATTGGGAACTAACAACTAGTAAAAACATGAAACGTTCAAGGCAGAGAGAACAGAAGATAAAATGGTGGAAACTGAAGGAGAATGATCTGGGAAAGGAGTTCAAAGAAAAGGTGCTAAAAGAGATAACGTTGGCATAAGATTTACAAGAATGGTGGAAGTTTAATAGTTATAATATAAGAAAGACAGAAAAAGAGGTGCTATGAAAAACATCAGGAAAAGGACCGCCAAATATAAAGGAGGCATGGTGGTGGAATGAAGAAGTAGAATCGGCAATAAAACATAAGACAGAGATGAAGAAAAGATGGGACCTGACAGGTAGTGTGGAAGACAAAAAAGCATATAAATTGGCAAATAAAGAGTCAAAGAAAGCTGTGGCTATAGCAAAAGCGAAAACGGTGGAAGATGCGTATGAAGAAATGGAAAGAAAAGACGGAGAGAGGCAGTTAATAAGAATAGCTAAAGTGAGCAATAAAGGGTCAAAGGACTTTACAATGATTAGGCAGATAAAAGATGATAGGGGAGTGTAAATATTGGAACAATCGTGGATTAGAGGAAGATGGAGAAAATATTTTAGTAAGTTACTAAACGAAGAAAACTCAAGTGTGTTATTTGATGATGGAAGAGCGATTGAAAAAGAGGTGGGGGGAGATAGGCAGAAATGAAGTGGAAACGGTGCTTAGGAAAATGAAAAACGGGAAAGCAACAGGTATGGACCAGATCCCGATAAAGGTATGGAAAAGCTTGGGGATGAAGGAATAGATATCCTGTGAGACCTTACGAAAAAATTGTGGCAACAGGAGAAGATACCGTATGAGTGGAGAAAGAGTATTGTTGTACCAATATATAAAGGTAAAGGTGATGTGCAAGAATGTGGTAACTACAGAGGAATAAAGCTGATGGCCCATTCACTGAAGATATGGGAAAGAATTGTGAAAACGAGGATTAGAAAGGAGACAGATATAGGCACTGAACAGTTTGGTTTTATGCCAGGCAGAGGAACAACGGACGCTATATTTGTACTGAGGCAGCTCATGGAACGATGTAGAGAGATGCGAGCAGAGTTACATATGATGTTCATAGATTTGGAGGAGGCATATGATAGAGTACCTAGACAAGAGATATGGAGGTGTATGAGAAAAAAGGGAGTATCAGAGAAGTATGTTAGACATGTAAAGGAAATGTATAAAAGAGTAGGACTGGAATCGTGAGTAGTGTAGGTTTGACAGAAGGGTTCCCGGTAAAGGTTGGACTGCACCAGGGTTCAGCTCTCAGTCCTTACTTATTTGATCTGATAATGGATGTTTTAGTGAAAGACGTAAACTGTAATGCACCATGGAGTATGCTGTTTGCAGATGACATTGTACTATGCGAAACATCCTGTGAAAAAGTAGAAAGGAAAACCGAGAAATGGAGGAGAGAGGTTTGAGAATAAGCAAAACAAAGAATATGTGGCACTAAATGGAGAAAGCGTAAGTAGCATAGGTCTACAAGATGAAGGATTACCATCGGCAGAAAAATTTAAGTATCTTGGATCATTTGTAGGCTGCGATTGAGTTTTGACCACAGAGATACAACACAGAATCCAATGTGGGTGGTTAAATTGGAGAAAGATGAGTGGAGTGCTCTGTGATAGGAAAGTAAGCGGAAGGATGAAAGGAAAATTGTACAAAACTGTGGTCAGACCTGCAATGTTATACGGGGCGGAGACTTGGCCAATTACAAGAGCGCATGAAAGGAAGATGGAAGTGGCTGAGATGAGAATGTTGAGGTGGATGAATGGTGTTACAAGGAGGGATAAAATAAGGAATAACCTAATTAGAGGTACGGTCAAGGTTGGACCCATAGGAAGAAAAATACAAGAACATAGGTTAAGATGGCTTGGGCATATGGAGCGGAGAAATGAGGAATATGTGGGAAAGGTATTGGATAAGCTGGTGGTAATGGGTAAGAGGAAGAGGGGAAGACCACGGCTGAGATGGAAGGATAAAGTGACGGAAGATCTGGAAGAGTATGGATGGAGTAGAGAAGAGGCATTGGATAGAAGATTGTGGAAGAGAAGATTAAAGGACCATAACGCCGACCCCATATAACATGGGAAATGGCAAAGCGAAAGAAGAAGATATACACACAGTGAAACCTGCTTAGTTGGCCATCTGCCCAGGGCAGAAAATTAGGAACAGAAAGTTAGGCGTCAATGGCACCTAACAATTTTTTCTTAGTCGCCAAAATGATTTTCTTAGGTGCAATTTGAAAATTACTTATTTTGTTCGTGTAGCATCATGCTATTATGTTCATACACATAGCATAATGACTTGTAATGATGACAATGAACAGAACAGGCATTTCACAAACTGTGAGGAAATATTTATTGAAGATTTACTTTTTAAAATCTGGTCTCACCTTATACGTCAACACATCACCACACCCAAAAAATTAAACTAATATTCCCAGAAAATGTAGAGAGCGTTTACAAGGAATTTTATGCTAAAACAAACAAATAAAATTTCGTTGATCTGGCTCCTTGAGTGGAATGGAAAATCACGGAGTACATGGAGGGGGAGGGTTATAGTTACCCTATGTATCCAACATTATAAGATAAAATAATGACGTTTCTGCGAATTATTTTAAAAGACAACAAAGTTTTTACTTTGTGGGAGGAGGGGGAGAGGGCTGTTTCATAAAATTTTTCAGAATTTCAAATTGAGAGGAAAAAAAAAGGGAGATACGCTTTCGAGGCGAGGGCAGATCGACAGAATTCTACGGACCAAAATTGTACTTAAAAATAAAAAAAAGAGTTCGCCGCTTTCTAAAATTTTATGCTCTGAACACTTGCCCACACATAAATTCAGGATTATCCTCACCAAAACAGAACAAAATTTCGGTAGAAAATATGGAGGAGTGGAGGGGGTATTTATTAAAAAAATTTTCTGCTAAAAAGAAATGGCACTCCTTCGATCTGTCTTAAATGCTACTGGCGATGAAAATCGTGGAATACCAGGAAGGGGAGTTCCAAAATTACCTTATGTGTATTATTATAAAAAAAAGATATTTTTATGAATAAATTTATTTTGTATAACGTGAAAAAAAATTTCTGATTATTTGGAATGGGGATGAACATTTTCCTGGCGAAAGCGAATCAATGGAATTCAAAAATAGACCACTGCAATTTTTAAAAAAAAACAACTGCCATCTTTTCAAATTTTTGTAGTGTGTCTGGAAAGTTGTTAATCGCACTCCCTTCGGAGCATTGGCATTTGCTGCCACCAGGTGTCTATAGGCACCAAATCAATAGCGGACGCAGACACATTTGGGGGGGAGGGGGGTCACATACAGAATTTGCCATAGTCATTTTGGTGCCGGGGAGTCATGACCCCTGTGACCTCTCCCCTGCGTCTGCCCTTGGGCACCATTTCGTATCCACAGTACGTTGAGAGATGTAGGGTTTATCCTCTGGTAACAAAAGTGCGATGCAACTTGTGGGTTTCGCGGAAACGAAGACGTGGACACCAGCATAATTAATAAGCTGCTTTATTTGTACTAGAGTATAAGCAACAATGAAAATCAGTATAACGTTACCATATCCCACGAATCGGGTATAGAATCCTACACATTCATTAAAGCGTTGGCTTTAACAAAAATGGACTGGACCCGATAATGGGACCGGGACGATAGACATGTGTCCTTACGGCCTGCTCTCTCAAATCTTTCCTTTTTCCTGCCGAAGATATCCCACTATTAGTGCATCCCCCCTTTCTTCAGAAATTCCTAAGAGGGCCTGTTTTGTGTTCTGCTGGGACGGGGTTTGCTGTACCGTTACAATTTTGACCTCCTAAAATTTAATGCCTTGGATACATGCCCATTTATAAATTCGGATTCGAACGCACATGGTCACAATTTAAAATACTGTGCACATGTGGACACTTAACCCAAAGAAACTTTACTACTGATTTCGTTTTGTGTAGTCTTCGTGATCGAAAATTGATAGCAAAGTTTAAAATCGGAACTGAGCGTAAAACTAAGGAATATCGCTAAACATAAACTATTCCTAAAGCAACTTCCTTACAGGAAAAAAAAAAAAAGGGCTACGTTAAGACGCTAGTGGAACGCCATGGGAGGGAATCGAGATATCATAGTGGGCCAGGTCCCACTAGATCGCAGACCGTGTGTTTACCCCTAACGAGAGTAACGATGATTCTGACCTTGCGACGTGCATCGGTGAAATTAGCAGAGAAGAAAAATAAAGGATTGAGCAATCGAAATTTACGTCATATAAATAATAAAATTTGGACATTTTAGACGCCAAAAATGGCGACTGGGTCTAAAATCTTAGCCAAAATGAAATTTACAGGTGCAAAATACGACTAACGACTGATAATTTCGAGCCCTGAATCTGCCTATTTTGGAGGCGGACCAGAGAAATGGTTGGAATTTGGAACAAAGTATATTAAAATATAACCAAAATACCCTTGTAAATTAACCATCAATAATGCAACCTGAAATTACTGAAAAACGTGCGATACTGTGTACAAACATTGAGGGCCCAGACAAAACTTAAAAGAGTGCTGTCAAGCAAAAATGAAATGATTATTTTGGAGCTAAACAGGTTTTGTAAACCATGCAAGTAAAAAATAATTTAATGACAGCATATGGTTAATAAACATTTCCATTTGTAATGCGTGTATACCATATTAATTAAACACACAAGCCAAGTGGTGCGTGTCCTTTTTAATATGCACACATACCATTGACACACTATACAATATGTTTAGTTGAAAAGGTAACATCCTGTATAATTTGTGATACAAGTTGAGAAAGAAATTTGAAAAAATAAATACTTTAGTGTTTATTTGTAAGAGGAAGTAAGTTAGAAAATAGTGAGTGGAATTTAGGGAGGACCCAAACCACACTACCACCACACAAACCATTAACTTCAAAATTTATGAACATAAACCCCCACCTTGTGATATATCATTTAAAACAGAAAAAAAAAAAAAAATGCAGTGCTTCTGCTGAAGAAAAAGTAAATCCATGCATCCATTTCAGAAATAATGGCAAATAGCTTTTGACTGAAACCTAAAATTAAATACATAAATTTTACACTATTAAATATTCAAAATTTTCTCCATTTCTTTGTAGACAGTAATGAAGTCTATATTCGAATTCATTTTTAACTTTACGGAATGCTTCTCAGGGAATATTTTTCCCGCTTATGAGATCATTAATATCATTTGGGGGAGTAATGTATACTCAAGTTTTTAAGTAGCCCCAGAGAAAAAAATTGAGGGGATTAAATAAGGAGACCTTGGAGGCCATTCCAGATAACCCCTTCTCCTAATCCACTTATAGGGAAATGTATTACTCAGCCAATTTCTTTTGGCAATAGAGTAATGCGGAGACACCCCAGCTTGTTGGAATTGCAGTGCCCCCCCCTATTTGTTTTCAAGTATTAATTTTGTGAAAAGTAAATACCAATCCAAAAAACACTGTCAATAACATTTCCAACATGATGGAAGCTGACTTAGCCTGTTGCCGATCAGTTTTGGTAACATTGCAAAAAAATTAGAGAAAGAAGCTACGCAACGAACCATGCAATGTCACTGAAACATTTTTATGTGCATGCCTTTCATTATAAACAGCAGCTGTTTCACGAATGCATTGATTTTAGCCACCATAAATAAAAATAATTTCTACCCTCTCACTTAAAGTGTGGACCATTTCTATTGCATGTGTTTTTGAATAGCTAATAACATATCAACATTAAAAGATGGGGGAAAAAATCACTTGATGAAATAAAAATCAACGTTACTGTTTACGTATGAACTCGTTTTGCCAGTTACTAATGGACTAATACTTTGGTGTAATTTAACTGTTTGTTTATGCTAAAAATGCCAAAGCCTTCAGCAAAAAATATATATCAGTTTTCAGTCAAAACATAGTTGCCATTATTTCTGAAACAGAGGCATGGATTTACTTTTCCTTCCGCAGAAGTACAGCATTTTTTTTTGTGTCTCAAATGATATATCACAAGGTGGGGGTTACCATTTTAATTTTCAAAATTGTAGTCGGCAGGGGAGTGGAGGCCCTTTCTAAAATTCCGCTCACACTATTTTTCAACTTCCCTCCGTAAATAAACATTGACTTTCTTTTTTCAAATTTCTACTCAACTTCTATCAAAAGTTATACAGGATGTTACTTTTTTCAAATGAACACACGGTATATGTGTTTTGTCTTGCTTTTTGTTTGGATGTACAGAGATTATGCCTTTATAAGTTCGCTACCTGTCGAAATTGACCAAGAAAGTGTGGAATTGTTTAGTGATCAACTCAGGTTTCACTGTATATATATAATCGTCATTAGGTGAACGAAAAAATTTCAAATGAAAACAAAAAAGGAAAATATTTGAAAATTGGCATGATCTTCATAAGGAAATAATGTAAGTAGGTATATATAAAATATTCCTGACCCTTTAACTCAAAAATTCTCATCAAAATTATGAACTAGCAAAGGAAGAAATACTAAATTATGTGGATTTTCCAAAATTTGCTCTCATACCTTTTATTAAACTTATAAATATGTATTAAAAATTAAATCTAAAAATCAGTATTAAAAATTAAATCTAAAAATCAGTATTAAAATTTATTAGATATCATTGCTTCAAAACCTTAAGAGCTGAAAACAAAATTTAGATGAATTGTTAAAAAGCAAAAGAAAATTTGGTGCTGTTTTATACTCATTTATAGAGGCTTCTATTTTGCAAGTGTTTTCCGCTAAACGTTTTCTTACTTGGACTCCAGTTTTTCTCCTACTTTATTCAATACCATCAGGTTTTTTTTCCTAATTTAAATACAACTTCTATTTTTTTACACAGGCAACAGATGAGCAAAGTTAAAGGAAAATTAATTCGAAAATAATAATTACTTTAATTTTTTTTATTACTGTTGTTGATTCAAAAGAATAACCACAGAGCTGCCAAGTACTGGCAAGGCCCTTTTCCCCATTGATGGACTGCGTAGTGGCACCTTGCACCTTTTCGATTATGTAATTACACATAATACTGATAGCAAGACATCAATGAGTTTTTGTTGTTTTTCATCAAAAACAACAACTACTGGGTTGCCGAAGGCCCCCGAAAAGGCTCTTCTCGTTGATGCATCGCGAAGTGCATTCTGTGTCATGACAGCGATGTTCTACGACCTTCGAAAAAGTGCAAGGTCTAAAAAAACTCTGCCAAACGACATTTCATTATGGCCGATGTTGCTAATGCCATCAACTTTGCTCGTTTGCATAACTTAAAAGTGTTTCTCATTTAAAAAGAGAAAAAAAAGCGTTTCTCAGTTAAAAAAAAGTACAGAATCGGGACTAGGTTAGGAGAAAAACGTAGATAAGGAAACGCTCACCAAAACGCTAAATGGAAGCCTGTACCGTATTGTAAAAAACCATCGAAAATTTAATTCACAACATTTACACAAGAAAAACTAAAAAAATTGACATCATAATACCAAGTTTTGCATATAAGTGTTACTTTGCAGCAAACTAATAGTAACAAGGTAAAGAAAAATGCTAGCCATCCTGTCTTCATTTTTGGTTTTTTTTCTACACCCTCTATTGGTCTTTTGGTCGCACTTTAGAATTATTCCGGTAGCCAAAGGCGCTAACTTCCTTCTCTGGTAATCATTCTTGGATGACGTCATCACAGATTGACGTTTTGCAAGTCCCGAATTTTTCTAAATGTTTTGAAAAAAAACTCACCGATGTTGTGGCATGAAGTTTGCTGAAGTCGGAATATGGCTGTTGGGGTTTCGTTGTTTTGGGAAAATATGTCCTGCTTTCATTTCATTGACATTAATGACTACTGCATGTACAGAGGCTGTCCTATCAACCCTACTCACCTGATCTTGCCCCATGTGACTTTCTCTTATTTCCTTACGTGAAAAACTCGTTGCATGGAACAAGATTTCCAACCCCAGAAGCGGCTGTTGAAGCTTATGAAAGACATTTAATGAGCATTTATAAAGAACAGTGGCACGACTGTTTTAAAACATGGTTCCTGAGAATGAAAAAGTGCATACAGTTTTCTGGAGAGTATTTTGAGAAAGGTATGAGGGGTTGCCTCCCACACCGCCTCGCTATAAAAAATACCATCAGTAAAGTACAGAGTAGTACTCTCTTGCAATTCGAAAACTTGCAATGGTAAAAAATAACAACTCACCTCTGTACATGCAATGGTCGTTAATGTCGATGAAAGGAAGCAGAACATATTTACGCAAAACAACGAAACCCCAGTGGTCATATTCTGACTTCAGCAAACTTCATGCCACAACATTGGTGAGGTTTTTTTTTCAAAACATTTAGAAAAATTTGCGACTCGCAAAAAGCCAATCCATAACGACATCATCTAATAACGGTTACCAGAAAATGAAGTTAGCTGTGGAAGTTAGCACAAACAGAGCCAAGTTATTCTACCTTGGTTGATTGGCATATGTTTTGCAGAGAAATGTGCATGGACATGTGTGTATGGGAGAAATATTGGGTGGTGGGGGTGAGACTGTCAAAATTGATGGAAGTATGTTTGGGAAGCAGAAGTATAACAGAGGTAGGCGTGTAAATAGCGAGAACATAAAGCAAGATTTCTGCCGACAATACTATTGCAATGTCAGCGATGAAAAGCTGTTTGACTCATACTTCGCAGAATATATGTGGAGGCGGCGTCACAAAGACGAAGTGGAGGAAATGTTTCTGGCTTTTTTAAAAGCCATTAAAACCATATATACTCCTCAAAATTCAGACGCTTAAGAGACAGAATTTTTTTTTTGTTAAAAGAATATCTAAAGGGTATAATAGGTAGTAAATTCCATATAACAGGTAGTTACTCCTTAAAAAAATATGTTGGCCGGGAAATGAATGCATAATGACGTAATCCTGGGAAGGAGGTTGCCTTGCCTTGGTGACAAAGCAAGCATGGGATACATGTGTATTGTGGCCTATTTTGCATGCAACCTCCATAAGATGGAAACCTGCATACTACAGAATACCTTTCCAGTTTAAGTTTCGGGTGGAATTGCTGAACACACAACCCACTTTTTCGTCTATCCTCTTCAAATCGTAGGAAATTACACTAGAACGTATTGTGACATGACATACATCTGTATGATGCAGTGAAAACTGGTGTGAGATGTCATTTTACTTTTTCTTCATGCTTGTAGCAAGCGTCCGAATGTTTTCATTTTTTATAGAACATGTTTTTTTTAAGTCATTGAGTGGGCAATGATAAAGGATTTAATTGCATGTGAGTACGAGTATTTGAAGAGGAAAATGTATGGTTTTTTAGATTTGGAGGGGGGGAGAGGAGGAACAGGATACACGAAAAGAATGGCAGGAAGAGAAAGAAAATCAAAGAAAAGTAGGGAGAGAGGAGGATGATTCATGAATGGGTGGGAGGAGGAGGAGGAGGAAGAATCACGAAAATTACAGGAGGATTGACGGAAAGTATGCTATGCGAGGGAAGGAGGATTACCCAAAACGCCGTAAGTAATATGGCGGCTAGGGACTTTGTCGATGCCGGAACATCCAATCCCACGGAATATGCCTGTACTCATTTTTTTAGAATTGGGAGGAGGGGTGAGGAAGCAGACAGACGAGAATGACGTAAACAACATGGTGGCTAACTGTGCCAATTACCAGTTTTGGAAACACGGACTAGAATCGAGTGGGTAGCGTGTTGTGCAGTAGCGCCAAGTTTCGATGGAGGTTTCGTTTTAGACAAGACAAGTTTCACTGCATATATCGATTTGCCATCGTCAGATCCCAGGGTGTTTCTTATTCTAGTTGATATTTTCATGGGACCTTTCCATGTATAGTTAAATCCTGTGTGTAATTCGTGGTTTTACGTAATTTTCTTTTCAATTTTAACTGTACATGTGAAGAATAAATAAACCGATTGATTGATATACAATATGGAAAGAAAAATATTTTAACAAACTTTGGGACTAGCAAGTCGAATTTCCCGAAGAATACTTCGGAACACACTCAGCGTCTGCTTGTTTCGTAGCGCCATTATATATAAACAATACACTGTTACCAAATTGTTATAAATTGTAAGAAAATGTTTGAAAACCTCAGAAGCCACGAAGCCTCCATGGCCTAGTTGGATCCAGCTCTGACTGTAGCCACTTTCGTTGCAATCGCGGGTAGGACTCTATTTACTCAAATGCTTTCTAACTGTTCAAAATGGCATAAATAATAATAATAACGTAAAATATATGCTTACCAATGATTCTTCACGTTTAAAAAAATGTTAAAAATAAGAAATCGATGTAAGAAATGGACGAAATATATTTTTTCTTGATTTTTAAACTACCATTTTTTTTTGGACGATTTTTTGGGAGCCATGCAGCTGTCCCGAAAAGCAGTTGTCCAGAAACGAGTGCCGTTACAAAAGAGGCTTTGTTTCCATGACGACCTGGGGTTTGCCATAGTCAAACAAACTTTAATTCTCGCCAAACAAATTGACGTCAGAGCTAAAATAAAAAGAATAATGATGATTTCTGATATCCTTAAAAATATACTTTTGTGGCTTACTGGTTTTATTTTTAACTATACATAAAATCAAAAAATTTAAAGGCCAAATTTAGAAAGGATTAATTTCTTTAAAACAAACCATTTTCTTTTTGTATCCCCCTACTGCTCGTAAGTTGCTGATTTTTTTTTCTTTCTTTTTTTTAAGAAACTTCAAATTACTGAATAAGGTTAGCCCAAACGATATCGAAACCAGTGGCGTATTCAGATTTTCTTTTGAGGAGAAAGTAAAAGTGATTAAATAAGCGCTGCAGAAGAACAAAAGCAGCAGAATAGGCACCATATATGCCAAAGAATTATTCCAGAGCTATTTTACATTCAAAAAACATTCAATAGGAATCAGATTTTTTCCGGTTAAGTAGAGGTGGGGGGGACAGACTTGTCATACGTCCCGTATTATGCAGGATTTCTGGTATCGAAGATTCAAAGTCGTGTTCCTGTTTGAGATTGTAAAGGTCCTCAAAAATTCCACATTTCATAGACTTGATAGTGCCGGATTTATAAATGGGCACGTTGGGCACTTGCCCAGGGCGCCAAATTTCATACAGCACAAAAGGTGAAAGATTTTTTTTTTTTAATTGCAATTTATTTACAATAGAATTCTGGTGATCAGCTCTCCCCAAGATAGCCCCTCCATCTTTTTTTTTTTATTCTGCAAAAATTGCGTGAAATAACCCCGGACCTAAATGTGGATCCAGGAAGGGGGCGTGCGCCCTCTCTGAGAATAATACGCATAAAAAAATTATTATTTTCAAATAAAAAATAAAACTAAACTTACAAGTGAATTTTCAAGCTTTGCGCCCTCCTTGAAAATTTGTGTTGCATCCGCCTCCCCCATATTCAAAAAAATCCAAACAGTCGTCGTCAAATAAAATTAATTTATTCATAGAGAAATACCAAATGGATGGGGTGCTAAATAGTTTTTTAGTGACATAAAAAACAGCGAACTTCACCTTTCTTTTAATTTCAATCTACACCGGTTTCCATAAATTAAGCAACAAATGGAAAAAACGTAATAACTCATAAAATATACAACCAATTTGGATGAAATTTGGTGAAAATCTTTATCATACCATATGTAACTAAAAAATGTAAGAACATGTGATACAAAGCATTTACATTTTGTATAAGCTATACAAATAAAAAAAAGTCAGAAATACAGGTGTCACAATGAAATAGTAAAAAGTATCTCAATACAAAATGTGGTTACCTCAAACAGTAATACAGGCCCGACAGCGCTTTTTCATTCTACTAACGATGTTGTCAATGAGTTCCGTGAGTAGTAATGCCCATTGTTCGCGCAAAGCAATTCTAAGCCTGTGCAGGGTTCAGGGAGGAAGTGGAGGCCAGCAACACGCCTCTCGAGAGCATCCCAAACATGCTCTATGGGATTTATGTCGGGAGAGCGTGCTAGCCATTGCATTTCGATTATAGTCTCTTCTTCAATTTACAGCTGCACGAGACGAGCTGTGTGAGGGCGGGCATTATCTGCCTGCAGTACAAATGTATCGCCAATAGCAGCCGCATACCGTTGAACAACGGGGTCCATGATCTCGTCTCTATACCTCTGAGCCTTAAGGTTGCCATGAGACAACACATAGAGGGCAGTACGTCCGCCTAAAGCTACGCCTCCCTATACAGGCAAAGTACCTCCACCATATGTGTCCCTTTCCTGCATAAGAGAGGGCTGATATCGAGTACCAGCCTCTCTCCAGATGAAAACTCGCCGAGAATCACTCTGCAAAGCAAATTTCGACTCATCCGTGAAAAGTACGGACTGACTTCAATCCACTGACTTCGAGTGCAGTTAACATGCATGTATGCCTAATTCAAACGTTTCCTCCTGTGGCGAGAAGTTAAGAGCATGTATAATACTGGTCGCCTAGCGTACATTCCTCCTTCATGTAGCCTTCTGCGTACAGTCGAAGCTGATACAGTCCTTCCTGCAGCTGCAGCAAGCGCAGATCTGAGATGAGTCAGAGTAGCAGTCCTGTTTCGCCTTGCAGAAAGCCGCAAGTATCGGTCATCTGAGGAGGTCGTAACCCTTGGCCTACCTTCGCTGTATCTTCGGGAGGCTAAATTCGTGTTTTGGAACTGCTGCCACATTCTGCTGATCACAGAATGGTCGACGTTCAGCCATCTTGCAACGTCCGTCTACCGTTGGCCAGCTTCAAGTCTGCGTATAGCTGCGTAATGTAATTCTACTGGCAAATGACGTTTCGACGTCATTTTTACAAATTGGCTATCTCGAAATCTTTTCATTCACCATCGCACATTAATTGGCGACTCACTGCAAAACAGCTAGTTTTAAGCTTTTTCGCATTTGCATAAATCAACACCAGCGCCACTCGTTTGCATCCTGTATATCGATGCTACATACCTTTGCCAGTAACATATGCAAATTCCGTGAATTCTGAACTACATTTGGCCAAATTATCACGTTTTTTTCCATTTGTTGCTTAATTTATGGAAATCAGTGTATCTACCGTACAATTGCGTCGATCCGCACACCTCGTGAAAACGCCCCTTTCCACCTTTTGTCTTCATTTGAAATTCTGAAAAAAATAATATCCGTCTAACCGCTTTGCCCCCATTAAGCATTGAAAAAGAATAAAAAAAAACTCACAAAAATCTCGCCCCGGAGGCTTTCTTGTGTTGACCATATTTGGCAATTGTGTTATCCCTGCGGAGGGTAATAATACCTTAACACCTTTACATACGGAGAAAGAGAGCGTTGTTTCCTGTCCTCATTCGTCTAGCGGTCCAAGACACTCCGGGCTAAACGGAGGGACCCTGGTTCGAATCCAGGATGGGGAAAGCGTCTCTTTTTAGCTAAAATAAATACGTGGGTGGCAAAAATTATTGTATAAAAAAATTTCCTCGTCAAATAAACTAAATTTATTTATAAAAATATCGTTATTTTATCTTATAATAATGCACATATCATAATCATAAGTGTTCCTTCCTTATCCTCCGCGATTTTTCGTCGCACTAAAAAAAACATTTAGAAGAAAATTTAGAAATCGCCCGTGAGGGGGATGATTCTGTAATTTTTCCATTTTTTTTAAGTTTCTGATACTATTTCAATGCATTTTTCATAGTATAACATAGGTTTAAGGGGGAATGGTGCTCTTGCACCATAAAAATCAATAAATGTAAAAATATTAACTTTGATTGTTTAATTATCGTTCTACAGATAAGCACTGTATTTGGTAAATTTTAATCTGCTTACCATTTATCGTGATATAAGTAGTTTAGATTTGTATAATTGTGATGGTGATATATTAAAAGTTACTGCATTACTTTTTTATGATGCAAATGTCACTTTTGTGGTAAACTTATAAAACCCACCTCAAGTGGTATTTTCATTAGGTTATTAATGTTTTATTTGAACAATAGTATATAATTATTATAGTGATGATATATGTATGCGTGTATAGCTGTTTTCTATATTTTAACTTCAGTTGAAGATGCTACGGTACTGCAGGTTATTCTGGCATTTTGTGAAAATCAACAGCAATGCATATAACAATTTGTGAAAATATGCAAATGCACAAATACTATTGTTGTGATCCACTATTTTTGGATCTTCAGCAATATGTCACCTTTACACTTTAAGCACAGTCTTCTTGATTAAATTCATACCTTATTTGCTTGATATTTTTTAACATAAAAAGTTAAAGAACTTTTTATATTTACTACAAATAAAAAAGGCTCTATTGGCAATAAATAGAGAAGAAATTGAAGGAAGAAATCACAACTAAAATAGCTTCATCTATCCTTGATTTCAACCCGGTCCTCTGTTTTTCGGAGTGTCTTGGACCGCTAGACGAATGAGGACAGGAAACAACGCTCTCTTTCTCCGTATGTAAAGATGTTAAGGTATTATTACCCTCCGCAGGGATAACACAATTGCCAAATATGGTCAACACAAGAAAGCCTCCGGGGCGAGATTTTTATGAGTTTTCGTGGGAATTTAATTGTCCCCTATCTGTCTAGCGGTCCAAGACATTCAAGCAACGGAGGGACTGTCTGAACATACATAAAATTTACACATCAATTATATACAGCACATACATACATCATCGTAATCTAAAAGCCACAAATAAGCTAGGACGCTTTACTGAATTTAAAAATAAGTCTTATAATGACACACAGCACTAACTTTGATCTTTACACATAAATAAAAACATGGCCAAAGCTACTGGCTTAGATGTACTATTTAGTCTAACAAAATAGATATTCTGCTTATGATTGCAGTGATTTTTTAAACTACATAAAAAATATACTGATGAATAAAAAAATAAATTGTATGAAAGAACACTAATTATAAGGATATATATATAGAATATAGTCACCATAGGCACCATCTCCATGGGGTCCAGGCCCATTCAGCCCCCCAATAAGAAAAACCTCAAATGGAACTGAAAAAGTACAATCAGTGAGACAAGAATAAGAAATTGAATTTCTGGAAAAACAGAGAAGCCGAAAAGTTCACAGAACTCCTTAAACTGTGATTCTATAGCAAATAGCCATATCTAGATCAAAGATGTGTGTCAATTTGGGATGTCAAGACTCAGATTTTATTTATGAGGAAACAGGACTATAATATGCTTTTTATTTGCTTCAAACAATAATTGATTATTTCTATTCTTATGTATATTTTTTCAGATTACATGTATAACCTTTTACTATCAATTCCTGCATGTGCAAATATTAAACATAATTAATAGAAACAAGATTATTAAAATACATCGTACCATAACAGTAATAAGTGCAATCAATCAAAGATGGGTATGTGCAATTATGGTATGTGATAAATAATCTTAGTATTTATGTGAAGTTAGTCGCAAGTAAATACAAAACAAACAAATTTTTTTTTATTCATTTTAATTATTTACTTATGTTTCTCGTATTCCTCACATTTGTTTAATAATATTTTTCAGTTTCTTTTATTTCTACGGGTTCATTTTCTAATTTTGGCCACTTAGAATTAATACTATATTTGACTTCTGTTCACATTTATGTACGTTTATTTGTTTATACGTGTGAAGTAGTACATATTTAATACACACAACAACAGAATTGAAGGTATTATATCACACGTGTGTGTCCCGAGTACATGCTGCAGCATAACCCGCTCGAGACCCTGCAGAAACCAAATACACACTTGAGTGACTCATCAATAAAATTTTAACCCTTTGCACTCCAGGCTATTTAGCCAAAGGAATTCAAAGCCATATACTGAATGTCGCTCCAGCGGAGCCAGTGGAGTGCAAAGGTTTAAATTACTTTGTTTAGGGATTTTGTCATCGCTCCTGCAGCTTTTCCTCAATCAGTTCCCTTTTTAAATTATTTTTAAATTCTTTATAACTCTTTATTTCTCTTGTTTCCTCGTTTAAGACATTCCACAATTTAGGTCCTCTATATTTTACGTTATTTCTGCTTTTTTCTGTTCTTATTTTAGGTACATGTAATATTTCATCTGCTCTCAATATTAGTCCTTCATTCAAGTATTGTCCATATGTTATATTTATTATTCCATTAAATCTTTTATTTTGGATCCTTTTGTACATTTTTTTCGGTATGCAATATGCGTTTAATTTGCTTACTGGAATAATACTAGTTTCTTCCAATATGACTCTCCAATCCCACTCCTGGTTACCATACATACAGTGTTACAAGGAATTTACTCTAACTTTTTCTACTAATTTTAGATTTAATTTCCCCATATTTCCCCAAACACAATTACAGTACATAAGATGACAATAAACAAATGCATAGTATAATTCAATTTTTATGTTTTTGGGTAAACCCTTGCTATTTTTTTTTAATTAAACCCATACCTCTACTTATTTTCTTAGATATTTTGCATATCATGTTAATTCCATGTTAAGTCTCTTGTTATTGTTACTCCTAAGAAATCTGTTTTATGAATTATACTTATGATTTCACCATTTATTGATATATTCCATCCATTTTCCAGTTTTTCTAGATTTTTATCTTTGAATATCAGTATGGTTTTTTTTTACCATTTACTTTTAATTCATTATTTGCAAACCATTGTTCTATTTTCCCAACTTCTTCCCTTGTCTTATCCAGCAACCTCTCCTGATCTTCATCTCCATATCCCTTGTGTCATCCGCAAAGAGTCATTTCCCCTTCTTCTGCTGCATTAAAAATATCGTTTATATAGAGGCAAAATAATAGCGGTCCCAATATAGACCCCTGTGGTATGCTATAGTTATTTCTTATGAAATCTGTTTTTTTGTTCATCATTAAATACTATTTGCATTCTATTATTTAAGTAGTCTCTTAATAAATTATTTATTTTCCCTCCAAATCTGTATACTTTCGTTTTTTCTAATAGTACAGGGTGATTATAATTAAAGTTCAACTTTCAAAAAGCTGTAAAAAAAGAACCACTGCTCAGAATGACCTGAAATTTGAACTGAATATACTCGAAGGAGGAGGAAATGGTATGGAATTAGAAAAAAAATAGTTCTAAATTTTAGCAATAGATGGCGCTTTAAGCGTCATAACGTAAATGGGTGTAGCTACAAGTGACATTTGAATCGCAATACGATAGCTATGGCGTGCGTTACATGTTAAACCAACTGTACTTTTCAACATGCATGACTGTATCGTTTTCTTTTTTTTTCACTGAAAAAAAAAACTTCCAAGTCATTCAACAGTTATGGCACTGTTAGCGGAAAGTCCATCCACCGTGACAGGGTCGTACCACATCAGATGGGAAAAATCGGTTTTTAATTGTCCTGAGGCTAAAAACTACATAAAAAGCAACAATGAAATCGGTTTTTAATTGTCCTGAGGCCAAAACCACTTCACTGGCTTTGCAATGTGCGGAGGAGCGCCATCTTGCATAAAAATGCTACCCACACATGCATGCTGTTGAAGTGTTGGAATGACGTGGTTGTGCTTTCTTTGAATGATCTGAGTTAATATATCACACAGTCAATATTATTATTGTCTTCCAAAATCGGTAACGAAGACATCCGGAACCTAAAACTACTTTCCAAGTTGTCCACTGAATGGGAGACGCATTCCAGAAACTCTCCTACAGTATAACACCTATTAGGAAAAAGGAGTTATTGTAAAATTTATCTCCCTAGAAAATTACATTATGTTAATAAATAGTGTCTACTGAATCTTGGAAATGAAATTTCATGACCTTTCCTTGGCAATATGTAAAATACACCACAAGTGAGACTATCTACAACATGCTATCAAATCCTCTAAAACCTTTATCACATTAGTGGTTTAAGCTGGGGACCAGGGGCAAGATCAAAAGGCTAGTTTTTCTAATGGATATCATGATCAAGCCTGTTGCAGATCATGATCTTGGTTATGGTCTCCCGTTTGATCCCTAAATGTGATACAGGCTTCAGATACACATGATTATTGAACATTCTTCACATATTGGGCCACTGGATATTTTCTGGTTATTTTCTTAGGATAATTTAAAAATGTTTGTCTCTACTTCACGCAAAAGGCAGTTTCAAAAGCAAGTTTGAAATAGGGTCATTTTGTTTAGTAAGTGATTATAATGAAAAACTTAATTTTATAAAAGAAAATAAGCCCACAAAAGAAAAAAGTGTCTTGCCAATTCTAGATCTATTAAGTGGTATGGAGAATGGAAGGCATCTCATTCTTTTTGGAGCTACCAGTAATTTAGGGAAGAGGGGAATTACTTACAAAGGAAATTAATGAATACCCACCAACTTTCAATAAAGAAAGGAAAAAAAAGACCCAGGGTCCTCCTCCCCTCAAAAAAAAAAAGGTATAGAGGTGAATTGTGATCACTCACGGAAAACACAGAATTTTTTCCTAAAAATAGATTCTTTCAAAAATCGGTAAAAATGCTTAAAAAGTGCGTTTTTTTTTGCCAAATCCAGTAGAGTTGGCAGGTATATTAATGTATCTTAAGAAGCAACAAAAGATTAAATAACATATAAAATAAATTGCTTTTAAATACGCAAAATTTATTCTATTAGTTTTTAAAATATAGTCAACAATTAATTTTTCTTAATGATGCTCTTGACTTTCCCTCTAAAATTTCAAACTTCCCTGACTTTTGAAGTTAGAAAAAAATTCCCTGACTTTTCCAGGTGGGTAGACACCTTGTGATTTTTTTTATAACTATAGTAGAAAAGATTTCTGAAGTTAACTTAAACATACCAGACCCTAAATTAGTTTCAGCATTTCTGATTTTGTCATTTTGAACTTTGAAAGCTGATTTTTGCTGGTTGTTGTAATGACCACCATTCTGATGCGTTAGGAATTTCAAGGATACATCTATGTCCATATCAACAAGAATTCCTAAAATGGTGATGCAAAATATATAAGCTTTATACACATATATGCATATTATTTAATATTTATTGAAGAGAAAATATTTTTAAGATAATTAAAAAAGAACATACATTGAATAAGAATTAAAGCCCCACATGAACGAATAAATAAAAAAAACATTATATATACAGGGTGCATCATAGATTCGTTCAAACTTCAAAAATTCATAATAAAAGAAGTAATGCTCGGAAAAAATTTCGGTTTGGCCGAATATGATCAGAGGGACATTGGATTATTTTTCCATGTATAAAAAATGATTTCAAAAGTAACTGAAAGAGGAAGCTCATACGTTATACCGAGACGTTTTATGCAAATCAGGCTAGCAATAAAACACCTGGCTGGAAATGGATTCGCCATTTGATGCCGGCAGCATGTTATCGTTACCAGATCGAGCGTTGGTAGTTAAACTTTTCTACAAGAATGGTGAATCCACACCTATTGCATTGCGAAAGTTTCGCACGGAGAACAGACTGAAGGCGCAAAAAAGCCCTATTTCATTGAATGGGATACTGAATTTAGTACGACGTTTTGAGGAAATGGGGAGTTTGAAGGATCATCCACAAAGTGGCAGACCATCCTTGAGCGTGGACCGCATCCATGTTGTACAAAGTGTCATGGAAGAATTGGGAGCCAAGACATCAACGGGAGTAGCATTGCTCATGGAGCTGGGAGAATAATGGGGATTCCGGAATCGTCGATTTGACATATCCTGCACGGAATCTTGAATCTGTATCCGTACAAAATACAGGCACTTCACCAGTTATTACCGGCAGATACAGATGAAAGACAAAAATTTGCTACATGGGCGCTGGCACAAATGGAACGTGACCCACAATGGTTGTTGAATGTCATGTGGACGGATGAAGCCCACTTTTCACTGCATGGTGATGTCAATACGCAAAACAGTTGTATCTGGGTGACGTCAAACCCTCGTGACTACCTCACTAAGCCACTGCATTCTCATGTGACTGGTGTGGTTTCACCACATCTTTCATTTTGAGCCCTTTCTTTTTTGAAGTGCATTGTCCTATATCCGGTTGGAAAACATGTACAGTCACTGCAAAACCGTATGTTACGCCTTTGAGTGACCAGGTTGTGCCTGCATTGCAGGAAAGACATGCATTACCTGTCATCACCTTCATGCAGGATGGTGCCCGGCCCCACTTTGCACGTGCAGTCAAGACGTTACTGTTTTCACTGAAGACCAAGTGATAAGTCAAGGTTGTAAGTTTAAGTGGCCCTCGCGATCACTAGACTTGACCCCGGAAGATTTTTGGTTGTGGGGATACTTGAAATCTTGTGTGTACCGGGGCTCCCCTGCCACTTTGATGAAACTGAAAGATGCCATTCAACGGACCGTCAGTGGAATCGATGCCGACATGTTACACTCAGCTGTAATAGGCACAGTGACGTGCCTCACTTGCCTAATACCTTGTGGTGGTGTTCATGTTGAACATCTTTTACTTTAAAATAATAAATACACAGTGTCATGTTATTGTGATCTGTTTCACAGTCCGTTTATGTTTGCCTGATTTGCATAAAATGTCTCAGTAGACGTGCGAGCGCCCTCTTTCAGTTACTTTTGGAATTTTTTTTTATACATGGAAAAAAATCCAATGTCCCTCTGATCATATTCGCGTAAAACGAAATTTTTTCCGCGCATTACTTCTTTTTTTTATGAATTTTTGAAGTTTGCACGAATTTATGACACACCCTGTATATACACCAAATTTTAATAATATCAAGAACCACATACTACTATACATATTTATAGTCATTTTCATGTCTATTTATTACATTTACTCATAGGTTTATGCAGCTCCAAATTATTTTACATGTATTTTCAGAAGACATCCACAAACATTGGAAATAAGGCATAAATTTAACACAATGAAGCACTAAAGACCAGCTAACACATATCACATCATATAAGGACGTTCATAAGAGTGGATACACATAAAGAATGAACCTGAATAAACAAAAACAAAAGAGCATAAATGAACCAGTGTAGCCACATTGAGAAACATGAGCAAACGAACACTGGCGAACATGATCCATTTCGTATGGGTAGTTCAAAGAAAAATAATTGATTGTTGTTGACAGCATTTCATAAATGTTTACTGTATTGAATGTTTGCCACCAGTTTTGAGTTTTTTCTTGCAGCTGGAACTTTAATGAACACTAAACTTTAGTGTGTTTGCTTTTACTCTACTCACATTCTGCATGTGCTTGTTAATGTTTGCTTTTGAATGATTGTTTAGTTTTTAATGACACAAGAGCATCTAGGCTATACTGCTCCAAAATGCCTGTTTATGCTTATAATTATATGTTGGTGCTTCTTAGGGATTGTTTGTTATATTGGTGTCCACCTTAATATTTTGAAACCGATTTAAATAAGGAAAAAGAGAGCACAGTTCTTAAATTAGGAATGTAATTAATAAATTAATGAGTAAATTAAGGAATTTTTAAAAATTATTATAATGTAATTAATAAATTAATGAGTAAATTAAGCCTCCTACTTATACCTCCTACTTACTTGTTCCTAAAGAAGCTTCTGTTCGTTCTAATTTAGTAGTTAATTGCAATTTAAATCTCACCATTAGATGATAACTTCAGTATTAAATCTGTCAGTACACTGCAATCTCTCAATAATTGATTTCTTGTTTGCCAGGATATAGTCAATTTCACAGTTCCCCCATTGGGTGTTTCCATGTCCATTTTTTTTTGCGTTTCTTTCTTAAAATAAATGAATTCATGATGCTAAGGTTTTCAGCTTCTGCAAATTCGATGAGTTGATCGCCACGTTCATTCCTTTCCCCATATCCGTATTTACCAACCGATGTCTCTCCTTGTTCCTGTTGTCCAATTCTTGCATTGAAATCCCCCATGATGAGCTTGATATGTTGTTTCCCTTTGGTGTGTAACTCTTTGATTTCTTCATAAAATTCTTCAACCTCTTCGTCGGTATGGCTTGATGTTGGTGCATATACCTGTACTATTTGAAGTTGGTATCGCTGGGTTAGTTGAACAACAAGCCTCGCTGCTCGATCTGATGTACTTTCAACTTCCAGAAGACAGTCTTTAATTCTTTTGTTGATTAAGAAGCCAACACCACTTGTTCTTCCAGTTTCCGTTCCTCTATAGTAAAACAAATGTCCGCTTTTCAGTTCCACCAACTCTTCACCTTTTCTTCTAATTTCACTGAGTCCTACAATGTCCCATTTGATCTTGTCTAGTTCCTCTTCCAATTCCTGAAGTTTTGCTTCAGAAGCAAGGGATCGTCCATTAAACGTAGCCAAGGTCAATAACAAACGGCAGCCTGGGCCATTCCAGTGATTCTTAGCACCCCCTGCTTTCATGCCACACTGACCGCTGCCTTGATCAGGAGCACTCCAGCACCTGGAGACTAGGGGCCATGGTTTCTGGTGTGTCAACATAATGGAGGAATTAGCCATAATTTCACCACGCTGGCTAAACGGGTTGGTGAATTAGCCCTCCCCTTCCGCCTTTCTATCCGTGTAGCAAATATTAATTTGCCACATAAATAGAAAGCTCAGCCTGCACCACTTGAAGGCGGGGTAGGACACTAGGTTACTGGCCTGGCCGGTTCCACACATCGTCACATACGTTCAGCGTGTGGGTCTCCTTCCAGTTAGATACCAGCAACCCTTTTGCAGGCCATATATATATATATATATATATATACAAGGAGAGACATCGGTTGGTAAATACGGATATGGGGAAAGGAATGAACGTGGCGATCAACTCATCGAATTTGCAGAAGCTGAAAACCTTAGCATCATGAATTCATTTTTTAAGAAGAAACCGCAAAGAAAATGGACATGGAAACACCCAAATGGGGGAACTAGTGAAATTGACTATATCCTGGCAAACAAGAAATCAATTATTGAAGATTGCAGTGTACTGAACAGATTTAATACTGGAAGTGATCATCGAATGGTGAGATGTAAAGTGCACTTAAATACTAAATTAGAACGACAGAAGCTCATTAGGAAACAAGTAAGTAAGAGGGTGGATCTAATGAAACTGAAAGTAAATACCGAGGCATTCAAGTTGGAATTAAAAAATCGCTTTTCTGCACTGGAAGGACTTATTGATGAAAGTGATATCTCAGAAGCAAATGAAAACATTGTTAAGACAATAGTTGAAACTGCTGGGGAAATTGGTGGTGTAACCTGTAAAAAGCACAATAGCAAATTATCTGAGAAGACGAAACAGCTCATGAAAAGGCGAAGAGATATGAAGGTGGACAATCGAAATACCAGTTCCAGGATTGAGTACATAGAACTTTGTAAAACTCTGCGCAAAAGCATGAAAGAAGACATAAGAAAATTCAACTGTGAGCTAGTAAGGAAAGCCATTGAAAATAACAAGAGCCTTAGGGTTGTTAAAGGAAGTTTATCTGTTGGGAAGAAACACATCATTGCATTAAAAGGAGAGGATGGCACCGTAACAAGAAATAGGGAAGAAATACTTAGAAGAGTTGAAGAATTCTACAAAAAACTATATGAAAGTAACAGTGGATTAAACGAAGACGCCGAAATAGTCGAAGGAACAGCTCCTAAAATCTTAAAAGAAGAAGTTTCATTTGCAATAAAAAATATGAAGAAAGGAAGAGCCCCTGGTGATGATGGTATTACATTAGATATCCTAAAAGAAGCTGGAGAATATGTAGAAGACATACTTGCAAAATTCTTTACCAAATGTCTTAACAGCGGTAACATACCAAACCAATGGGATTCTGCAACAGTAATTCTTTTGCATAAAAAAGGTGATAAAGAGGATTTGAAAAATTACCGACCAATTAGCTTGTTACCTGCTATTTATAAAATCTTCACAAAAGTTCTAACACATCGCCTGCAGAAAAAATTAGATGCAGCTCAACCAAGAGAACAAGCTGGATTTCGAAGTGGATTCAGTACAGTGGACCATATTCAAGTATTAAGAGAATTAATTGAAAGAACACATGAATATGAACTTCCATTGTGTGTTGCATTTATTGACTATGAGAAGGCCTTTGACTCTATAAAAACATCAGCAGTCATCAACTCTTTAAGATCAACAGACATTGAGGATGTGTACATTGACATGGTGAAACGTGTGTATAAAAATGCAAGTGCAAAATTTCGGTTACATAAAGATACCAAAACTAATCAACTTGGCCAAAGGAGTGAGGCAGGGAGATACCATTTCTCCAAACTTTTTACTTCTGCTTTACAGATGATTTTTTTCCAGCTGATAAATTGGAATACAAGGGAATAAAAAATAAAATGGTGAATATTTTAAATCAGCTGCGGTTTGCTGATGACATGGTTGTTTTTTTCAACGGACCATTGGAACTCCAAGACATGACAAGAGCTGCTCACTAGAAGTAAAGAAGTTGGACTCAAGATGAACCTACAAAAAACTAAAATCATGTTCAATAATTTCGTAGAGGAAACAAAAGTACAAGTTGACAACATTGAGCTAGAAATTGCTGATTCATATATTTACCTTGGCCAGCTGATTTCAATGGATGGCAACATTATGAAAGAACTCAACAGACGTATTAAACTTGGCTGGAGTGCATTTGGAAGAAACAGTTTTATCCTGAAGGGGAAATTGCCTTTATGTCTAAAAAGAAAAGTCTTCAACCAGTGTGTATTGCCAGTCCTCTCTTATGGATCAGAGACATGGAGTCTAACAGTTGGAGCAATACGAAAGTTACAGACAACGCAAAGGAGCATGGAGAGGTGCATGCTTGGAATAACTAGGAGAGATCGAAAAAGAAACACTTGGGTGAGAGAGCAAACTAGAGTAGAGGACATCATTGTTAAAGTAAAAGGACTGAAATGGCGATGGGCTGGGCATATTGCAAGAAGAACTGATCAACGATGGACAACAGAAATTCTGAACTGGATTCCAGAGACCATGAAGACCTAGAAAAACATCTCAAACTAGATGGGTGGATGAAATAACAAAAGGGGTTGGGGTGACGTGGAAACGAATGGGCCCACGATAGACTTGTGTGGATAAGCAATTTGTGGGAGACCTTCATCCAGCAGTGGATAGATAATGGTTGAATATGATGATGATGATATATATATATATATATTTTTTTTTTTTTTAAAACGCAAACTGTTGATCATAAAAATCAAAGTAAAGATAAAAAATAACTTAATCATAATAATGGTTTTAAAAAAACTTTTGTCACTTACTTATGAAATCCCACACAGATGGATGTGGTTGCTTTCCACTCAGATTAAATAACTGGTTATGGAAACTCTCCACATCATTATTGGTCCGTCGGGAGCACCCATGCACACTGAAGATACTTGACCCTACTTGACGAAGCCAATAATTGGATATATATAAGACAGAAAATCTCTGAACTCCAAATCCAAATTGGCAATGGTAATCTAAAATATGAAAGAATATTTCAGAAGATAAAATACTAAATGAATAAATACTATCACAGACCTGACAACCTCTCACAACCAAAAGTCGTAACATACGACATGTGGTGACAATTTTTTAATCCTACTTCAGCTATTAAAACTCTTGATCGTGGATGCAGAATGTGCCCTATTCTGGCATTCTGACTACCAGACAAAATTGGCCGCCAGCCAGCCGACAATTTCCCCAGGCTGGGAGAGGAGCTTTAAATAAAAAATCGGCATCGGAGCGGGGGGAGAGGGGTGATGTCTGTGGTTGTCAATATGGTTCCAAGTGAGAAAGCAAGCTGAGACTAATAATGGGGTGTGGTCTTTGGTCTATCATATCTTATTCCTGCAACTTCCTTTCTCTTGCACTTTCTTTTGTTATTAGCGTATTAGCGGTATGAGTGGTTTGCGACCCTGGGCTTTATGACAAATGTTTTCTTCTAGGTGTACCCTATCCCTCCTAGATATTTATATGCCTGGTGCTGAGACACCCTGTATATCCAAAATAGGAACATTTTTTATGCTACCGAATATGTCATCACTGAAAGAAGAGATTAAATGCCTTATCACGTAGAGCAAGCATGGATACACTCGAAGTGGATTTTAAGAGGGTAGCTTTACATACGTATATTGGTTTATTTTATTATAATATTTTACCTCGCATTATACAGAGTCGTAATCTCTGTATATTTAGTCTTTTAGCCTCTAACATCATGTGTATAGAAAATCAATCGTTTGCACGAAATTTTGGTTTCGAAAAAGGTATTGCGTTCATGCAACTTTGTTTCGTTCTATCTGTTAAACTTTCTTTTGTTCCTGCAACTTTCTTTTGTTCCTGCAACTTTCCCTTCCTGGAATTAATCATCCTGCAAATTGCGAAAAGAAAACAGGAGAAAAACGAAACACCCTCTGTCACCAACAATTAATAGACATACAATGGAAAATTCCGGATCATGTTTGATTAA
>QLNU02015360.1:170397119-170407172 GCA_006491805.2 Dysdera silvatica | reverse complement strand
GCATATAAATAGATAAATAAATAAATAATAAAAAAGCACACTCTCTCTCACTGCATATAAATATTATATGCTTAGATATTGTAAATGTTCTTTTTTTCGATATTCTGCCGCTCTTTATTTGATTATTCCAGATGAGATTTTACCTCAAGGTATCTGTACACTGCGTTTACCCTTTCCATTTATGACGTTCTTGATAATTAACGTTCCTCAAGAGGCAGCATCTACGTCCAACGACACCTACGTCCAACGACACCTTCGTCCAACGACACCTACTGTGGCAGCAACACCAAAGGATTAAGAAGTACCAAGATGTTCATACTAAGAATCAAACAAGTTTGCTGTGCATGACATGCACCCAAATAAAAGAACTATAAATAGTAATTTTTTTTCAGGAACTTTAAATTTAATTATATTTATGTGTCTAACGAAAATGTTTGTAAAAAATATTTATTCAATTACCAAAGGCGTTAATTTTAAATTAATTCGATTTTTATTAGCACAGACATTATCACTTAAAATTTCTGTATATAAATAATATATCTATAATTAAATTTCTTTTCTTTTTAAACGCAGGACCCCTTAACATACAAATCCACCTTTTTGTTTTTTTCCTACCTATCATATTTAATTTTTTAAACCCATTTTTAACTTGCCAACAAAATATTTTTGGCCTATCAGTGTACCTAAAATCTATTATTTCTCTCCCTGCAATATGTTTAATTTCCATCAACGATTGGCGCCAATGAAGTCTTAAGTTTAAACAAATTCCTTGTCGAAATCAAACATTGACGCTAGATCTAGACAACACATGGGCACGTGTAAAACTCAGGTCAGTGCCGTGTTCGAGAATGCCAGAGTGGGCCGCTAATTCCAACCTAGGCGCCCACAAGTTAACATGAGCCAAATGAGGGTTGGCATTTTTTTATTGGTGGCAAAGTATTCTGGCAGTCCTTGGACCGGCCAATCCTCAAAATGGCGTCGACATAAATTGACATGTTCAGACCTGAGAAGAGCAGAGAGAGAGATTGTGTGTGCAAATATGTAAGTGAATAAGACGTCATTAAAACAAGCGGAATGACTACCTCAACCTACGCCGATCTGGCCGTATTACCGATTAGGGGTGTTGGCCACCAGCTATGTAAAATTTAAGCTCCTTTTCTTTATTTCCTCTTAATTTTAATGTGCAATTCAAAGTGCCTCCTCCCGCACTAAACTTCTAACATGATTTTTTTTTTCTTTTCTTGTGGTTTTTATACCCCAGTATAATTTTTCATTATAAATGAGTAATTGAACTTTGTTTCATAATTTAAAGTTTCTTGATGCTTCCAATTGTAAATAAAAATGTTTATACAAGGTTTAAACCTATTAAAGAACATGTTAAATGAAAATTTTGAAGTAAATATGTGAATTTACTTGTACTCTAAAAATTTGTTACTGGCCCCAATGTTTAAATAAATGGCACAGTTAATTTTTTTAAATCATAGATTTTGTTTTGATATTATCGTGTTTATAATATAAAATAAAAGGCAGTAATTATTGAATAATTGTTTCATGTCTGTTTTAAATTGATCCCTGGCATGTGTGGTTATTGGACTATACAGTAATTTCTGCCTTTGGAGTAAAAGCGTCTCTTTTCTCCCAAAACTTATAAAGCTCTAGTTTGAGCTATAATTAAAACGTGGGTGGCAAAAATTATTGTATAATAAATTCCCCCACGAAAAACTCACAAAAATCTCGCCCCGGAGGCTTTCTTGTGTTGACCATATTTGGCAATTGTGTTATCCCTGCGGAGGGTAATAATACCTTAACAAGGAAAACTATCTAAATTTCATTTTTTTATATTTAACGTAAAACACAATTATGCAATGTACTAAGTTCCAATTTTTATAAACGGCCAATTCACTTTCTGGATAAATAAACTTAATATTAAATGTAATGGGGTTGTGATGTTCTCAAATAGTTAAAAATAATCAATAAGTAAACTAACTTTAAATTTACAAATCTAATTCTAAAATACTTTTACTTCATTTTAATTCTTCCATTCTTAATTTCTGAACTTAAATTTTAACAAAAATTAATAAAAACTTACAACCCAGTTTCCCCATAACAAGACTGAGAATTTTCTCTTCCAGTTTCAAATATTTCAAGTGAGCGTTCGTTTTTTTTTTTTTGCATGAAAATCCGAATACGATCTTCACTTTCTGAAGGAAAGCAGCAGTAGGCTTATCAAGACCGTAGCCAGGATTTAATTTCGGGGGGTTCAAAAATTTTTACAGCATGTATCGATACAATCACAGCATGCAAGGCCGTAGCCAAGTCCCATTAAAAATTTAGTTTCGGGGGCCCGGTTCTAGATCCCCTCTGGATACGGCCATGAGGCTTATCCATCCTATCAACTGAAAGTAATTTGACTAATCAACTTCATTTCGGGGATATAATGATGATTTTGCTGCACGTAAGGCGAGAAAAATATGTCCATGTAGTGAGGCTCGGTAGTATTGGTAGGTAAACTAGAACAACAAACCTTTATTAATTTGGGATTTTATTTATTTTCATTGATTTGGAAACAACATAAATTTCAGTAAGATGAATTCTATATGTCAGTTGGTTGATTGGATTCTTATGGCGCAAAAACATCAAAGGTCATTCTGCGCCAAACAAGGTGAAGCTGAGCATATGGTTTGTGTTATAAACACGTTAGATACTAAACACACACAAAAAAAAATACTATAATAAAGTCAAATGAGAGTGCAAACACATATATCGGATAAAAAATAAAACTGATAATCTCTGCTGGTTAAAATTTTTACAATGAATTAAAACCTGTAAAGTATTAAATGGTTCATTACGTGTAATACACATCAGAGCAGCCTCTCCCTTCAACAAATGTTGGTGAGAGAAGCATTCATGTCCGATGCGTAATCTTACTTTAAGATGTAACATGCAAATAAAACAGGGACGTAAAATTTTGATGATAAAATGTCAACGTTGGCAATGTGTTATTTTGCAATATGTTAATATGTATAAGTATGTATTGTTTTTATATACTTTAACACACACCCGCCTCTAAATCTGGCACCAGGCGTAAGGGGTCTCCCCATCTGATACTGAGCCTATAGCCCCCCCCATTTGTTTTAATCGGGGCCCTGGTCTTAGAGAAAATAATGTGTTTTGATATCCAATGGGAGCTTGAGCCTCCTGAGCCCCTCCCTTTCACACGCCACTGGTTATAAGCTAATCTATGCAGTTGCCAGGGACCGCCGACTCAAAATGGCCGTATTTGGATTTTTATTTACGACAGACTTCTCGAGCTTTATAGGAGTCATGAATAGTCAAACTATTTTTTCCCCATCATCGCTCTGTTATAAAATTTCCAGCCAAAGCCGACCACCGTTGTTTATTTACTATGACACCTACGCACATAAAAGGATGTAACCGTTGGATAAGCTCGTTTGTCAAACGGCGTTAATTCATAACACTTTCGCCAACCTCATTACGTATGGGAGCTACTTTAAGGTGCATGTGTACGGATTTTCCCGCTACCGTTGTCAGTTAAACAGCAGACCAGCCAATTCTCAGTAGGCGGCCCGCAGGACAGATGTTGCCCGCGAGCAGTAAAACTGGCCTGGCTGAGCCATATAAAACTGAAAAATTTACATGGGACTAATTTTCTTTCTGGAGGGCGGGGAGCTTAAATTTCTTTTTCAGAGGCTAAAGCTCTTACCTTAATGTTATTCCGTAGATAAGAAAATTTCTAGAGCGAGGGGGGGATAAGCCTCTAACCCCCATTGTCTATATAGAGTGTAAATATATGTATAATTTCGTTTTCATATCTTCTGGCCTGCCGACCGAAAAAAAATCCACAGTGGCCCGCGATGAAAATCGAGAATCATTGCAGTGGACTAAACATAAACGATCAGGGAGAGGGGGTGATACGAGTCTTTTTTTATAATAGCAAGGATTATACAGAACTTTTTTCAAAAGCCAAAAATGATTTAAAAAAGTTTACCAAATATTTCAGCAATAATCACTTAACAGTAAATACGGATAAAACTAACTATATCTTATTTACTTATTCAAGGAACGTCCACGATTTCTCCTAACACACAGTTCTTATTGGAGATGGTCCAGTTCCATTATCAAATGAAATCAGAGGCGTAGCCGGGGGGGAGTTTGGGGTGTTGTAACCACTATCGCAATGAAATTTTGTATATTTAACATAGGAATATATAAGTTGTAGCTCTGTAACCCCTCCCATTAAGCCTATACCTCTCCCTTATGAACTTTCTGCCTACGCCACTGAATGAAACCAATTTCCTGGGGGTAATACTGCAGTCTAATTTAAAATGGGACAATCATGCAAATTTCGTGTGTTCAAAAATTAGTAGAAATATTGGCATTTTGCGAAATATCAGCTACCATGTCCCAATAAAAGTATTTATTGATTTATATCATTCATTTATTTTTTCTAACATTTCTTATTGTCACGTGATCTGGGGAAATACCAGTAAAAAAGCAAATATAAGAAGAATTAAAATCTTACAAAAGATATTCTTAGACATAATAAAACTAAAGCAAATATTAGGCATGATTAATTCTGAAATATTGAGCACACGCAACATCCTATCCATCAACAAATTATTAAATTATAAACTCGCATTAATCATGTTTTTGCATTTAAAAAATATCAATAATTCATTAACTTTTGACATTCAACTACCTCAGCACCCGGGGCGGACACAGACTTTCAATTTGGGGGGGCCAAGGACAGAAATTGCCATGGTCTTTGAATAAAACTCTTCATTTATCATGAAAGTTGGAATTTTTTACAGTAAAAAAATATATTTTTTGGCGGTAATGACCCCAGTGTCCGCGGTTGCTCAGCTCCATTATCCAACCACTACTAGCAACAATTACAAAACGCAGAAAGCTAGAATTGGCTTGGCGTGCAGAAGAATAGGTTATGCTGGCACAAATATATGGAACTCTCTACCGTAAACGATCAAACTCTCTCTATCTGTAAATAAACTCAAACAAGAAATAAGAAATTTATTCAAAATATAGGGACAACATGGGTTCTTAAGGATAGGCTTTTTTTTTTATTTTAGGCCTATTTAGAAATTTTAAACAAGGCAACCTAATTTCATTGCATTATATTTGGAATATATTCATTATAAAGGTTAAGTGAGAATGGGTAAGGAGAAAGTGAGCTGATTTAATGTTGTGATGAGTGAGTGGAGACAAAATATATAACGGATCTTCCTGACTACATATCATATGTTTGTATCTGTATTTGTTTGATAACAGTAATTTTTAGATTTTGCTATGTATAATAATCTGACTCACATCTTATCCCCGTACGTTTTTTTTTTGTTTTTTTTTTTATAATTTAAGTTAAATTTATTTGCAGTCTAAACGAAATATATTCTCTCGGGCAGCATGGACCTTGTCAGACTTTTTTTTACCCACTGTTTCTCAGGCGGACATGAACTACGTATCACTAAATGTAACTATTCTATATCTCTGTACAATTGTTTATGATCTTTCCAAAAATAAAGTTGTCATTATAATTAAACTAGCTTGTAAGTCCCTATACAGGCAATTTAGCCTATTGGAATTTCCATGCACGATGTTTCATGTGCTTCCATAATATTGCCTCTCTTTACTTCGAAAGTCTTCATTAATTATATTTGAAATTATATATAACATAGCTACGTAAGTTAGTTAATTGGAAACGATTTTTATAAATGATTTATTTGAAAGCAAAGCAAAGAACAATGTGAAAAGGCGATCGGTAATTAAAAAAAAAATGCGCGGAAGTGGAGTAGTCTGAATTGAGTTACATTACTTATCATAACACTTTGCACATCGAGCTGATGAAAGCCAGTGACAGACAGGGCGGCCACAGGGGTCATGACCCCCAAAAATATATTTTTTCACTGTAAAAAATTCCAACTTTCATGATAAATGAAGGGTGTTATTCCAAGACCATGGCAAATTCTGTCCTTGAACCCCCCACCCCCTAAAAAAAAAATAAAAGTCTGTGTCCGTCATTGGTCACAGTCATTGTTCCAACTCTGGCCCGCGGGCATCCTTCGCAATCCCGCGTTCACAGGACTATTTCTATATGTTTGCCAACACGTTTACGTGCGAGCCCTGCTAGGGCCCAGGGATTACAGCGCCGCCTCCGGCGGCCACCCTTCCCAATTTCAACCCTGCATAACTTGCTTTGCCCTGCTGGGGCCTTTCGTCGCAATGGGCGATGACTCTTGTCTCAGACATTCCTAAGGGCAAAGTTGAGCATTACCGCTCCGTTAGCTGCCCCTTTTGCACATCACCACCGCGCACGTTGAAATTAGCAATGTTTGGTCTACTATATATAATACTCTGAAGTTCTAACGTTTCTAAAGTGATTGATAATTAATATTTTAAAATTCATGAAAATCAAAATGTAATTAAATATTTTGTGACTGCTATTGTCTTGTAATAATTATTCATAATACGGATAAACTTTTATTTAATTCTTTAATAAATAGTGATACATTTGTTTTTCTAAAATATAACAGATGGCAGCACTTGTCAGCTTTTAATGTAGTACTAACTTCTTCGGGATGTGGGAAGAGAAAGATTCTCCTTTTTTTCAGCGTATTATCAGTAACGGATATCTGACGTAAGTAGTAATACAGAAAACACATGCCTAGGGGTGGTAGTTGAATGCCGAAAAATAAATTATTATATGTTACTGATCATTATATAAAATCATTAAAATATTAGTTTGAATACCTATGTGCAAATAAATTTTACCTACAAAAAGTTAAGAGCGAGATAAGAGTGATCTTTTCTTCCAAAAATATCCCTTTTTTCGTATGGAGAAGTGGGGGAGGGGGGAAATATACGGTTTGTGCCTAGAGAAGCGGAAATTTCCTAAATCTGTCACTACATGTGATAATATGTAATTCGATTTTTAAAAACAGGCTTAAAATTAACAATTTTCACGCCCATGATTTATAGTTTTTTCTCCCCCAAATTAATTTCTTATGTTGGCTTTCTCTGTGAAAATGAATATTAGTTGGTTCTCTCTATGTAAGATATGCATACTCGCATACGGGGCCATGGGCGGATTTACCATTTTGCCGCCCCTTCCTACCCGTTGCCCCTTCCCCAGTCAGTGGTAAGAACATAAAAATTGTTGCGTTCAATATACGCCAAACGCTTTTGTATTGACAGTAAATATATTGCAAACGAACTCCATAAATTGAAACATAAACATTAAACAATATTAACTTATATTGAAGTATTTAATTTAAAAATTTTATTTCTTAATTTGGAGCTGTTCAAATATTATGTAAGCAAATTTTTGGCCATTTTATAATCCCCCTCCCCCTTGTAAGAAAAAATAAGGACATGCCGTCCCCACGCGTCAGGTTCGTTTCTCTAATTGGTTGGTACAAGTGTTTGAAATAAGACTGCTAATGTGTGTGATGCAATTTATAGTACTTCATTTTGTTTTTATTGTAATATTGAGCACTTATTAGTAAGTTTGTTATAATATTAAACGCTTATTTATAAATAGAGAGTAATCACAATAAATTATCGCATTTAAAAAAAGTTTTACCACGCTGTTAATTGCTATTTTGATGGCATAAGGAAGTATTTTGTTACATTTTTATTGTTAATATTTCTTACGTTGTAAGCAACTAGTGTAATATATAAGAAATGGATTTAATAAAATACATTTATTAAAAGTAACATATCCATTATAATTTAAAAATATTAGGGGGCCATGAGGAGCATAAAGGGGTCTTCCGAGCTTAAAAACGTTGAGTCACTGGTTTAAATAATTAAATATTTAACTGCGATTACGCTTATTTTATATTTGATATCTTCTGCTTGCAGTGTGTCATGCATTCAAGTATTGCAGTTCTGTTAGGGCAGTTGTCAATTTGTGACTGTGTTAGTTTTAATATTTTTCGTGTCTTACGTAAGTACGGTTCAGAATCCCCCCTCCCCGTTGTCAGTAAAAATAAGCATATGTCAAACCCCCTCCTCCCCCAAAGATGCTTACGTAATACTTGAACGGCCCCTTTAATAGAAATAAAAGTATTTTTTAATTTATTTATTATTAATTTAATTATTTCTTTTTGGTATATAATAAATCAAATTCAATTTTATTGAAATAAATTTTAATTTTAGAAAAAAAAAAAAATATATTGAATGCTGGTATTTAAATGGAAAGCATGACGTCTAGCTTTCTTCTCGGCAAAACATCTGATTATATCATCGTCTGGTATTGATTTTGTTATATCAGACTCAATACACAAAATTTTGTCGCTCTAGTCTATAGCCTAGTATAACCTATTGAGAAATACGGCACTGTACGGCGCTGTAGCTAGATGGTGGGGTATGGAAGGCCTACGGCAGGGGCGCAGTAAGGGCGTAAAATCGGTTGACATAATTTACAGGGGAGAATATGTCCGTGGCTGGGGGCGCAATCTGGTCCAGTTCTGCCAGGGACGCAAGATGATCTAGCTACGGTGTTCAGCTCGTATATACAATATTTCTTGTATTCACGAATGTGACACATTGCCGTATGACATTCACTGCTAAACAGGGGTACCAAGTGAAGGCCCATCTCCCTTCGACCCCAAAAAGATATTTGGGGAATCCGGGCCTTTCCACAGTCAGGGCCCGACTTAGAAATTCTGGGGCCCAAGGCAGACACACATGAAGGGGCCCCAACCCCTCCTGTACCCACGACAGATTTCTGATTGCTATGTTTATTATCATTATACATACGAGTGAATGAACTTTCTTTATAAAACCAAGTAGATATAACACATCGTTTAGCTGGTCTTAAGGGAAAGGAGCCATTACTAGGCCACGGATACTTTACTTGTGAGTGAATTCAAACTATTTTTGCCCTATCTTAGAGTTACCCATAACTAAGTAAGGTTAACGAAAAAAATTTTTTTTTCATCACTTGCGTAGTTGTGTATGTTTTACAAATGTACTGAACTAAATCTAGGATTTAGGGGGGACCTTCCGAATCGGGGGGCCCAAGGCAGCTGCCCCGCATGCCCCTGCTTAAATCAGGCACTGTTCACAGTTGTTAGAGAAAAAATACAGAATTGCAAAATATAGTTGAGCATGATAGCCAGAAGCGAATTTACAATTTTGCTACCTTTAAGCTGGTATATTTTCACGCTTATTATCACTAGCCATAACCAGAGCCACTAATTGCAAATTGCAATAATACAATAATAATTAATGTATTTTGGCGCCTTGTGTACCTCTCGAGGCGGCACGTTTGGCATTTCTATTTTTGAAAATACGTAGTTACGCCTCTGAACATCTGAAATCTGAACTATTAGATTAAAAAAAAAAAAAAAAATTGCATTTTTGGTCCTCTCCCAAGCAAAAATCGTGGATGCGCAACTGATCAGAACTAAAACAAGAAATTATCGAAAAATAACATTATAAAATGCTTACCAGCATTCTGAAGAATACATGTTAATTTTAATAAACATAAAACGTATGTTCGTAAATACTATATCAAAAGGAAATCTTTGACTGCTATTTGTTATGATTTTTCTTGGAAGTTGGTATTTAACATTGCTTTTTCGTTTCTTTCCAATGCATCGAAAGAATATTCGTTGACGTCAAAACGCAACAAATGCGTCTTTACACCTTGTAAACCAGCATTCGCTTCAATTAAGTTCACTAAATTAAGATTTTGTGACGGTATTTGATTTTCTAACTGATGTTCTAGTGGAAGCCACAGGCTACTGACGAAATGTTGTCGTCAAATCGAGGAAAGCAAACTTTAAATCGAGTTTAATATAACACTGTACTCGATATCACTCAGTCTGGACGGACGCGGATTTACAATTTTGCCATCTAATCTTACAAAGTATAATTAGAACATGACAGAAGTTTTGACACCTTTGCGACAAATTCTTAATTTGACGTTTCTGGCGATTATTTTAAATTCGTCTTTTCGCAAGTATTCGCAAATTTGGCGTCTTTCGAAACTCCATCAAGGCAGCGCACCTG
>QLNU02015360.1:170373189-170392462 GCA_006491805.2 Dysdera silvatica | reverse complement strand
CTTCTAGAGTGCGTTATCCAACGTCATAGTGGACGAACCCCCAGCGTTATGGTCTGGGGTGCGATTACGTATCATGGACGATCTCAGCTGCTACGAATTGTGGGTAATCTTAACAGCAACCGGTACATCAATGAAGTTCTGGAGCCCGAAGTTGTTCCCTTCCTTCAAGGCATTCCCGGAGCTGTATTTCAACAGGACAATGCCCGCCCACATATTGCCAGGAATGTTCAAGACTTCTTTTCATCACAACAGATACAGCTTCTTCCTTGGCCTGCCTATTCGCCGGATATGTCGCCGATTGAACATGTGTGGGATTTCGTTGGTCGGCGTCTCGCTCGTGATCCTCGTCCCATAGCTACTACAGATGAACTTTGGGGTCGCATACAAGCAATCTGGAATGCTCTTCCTCAGGCACACATTCAACATCTGTTTGATTCCATGCCACGTCGTATAGCATCACTTATTGCAGCGCGTGGTGGCTTCACCAAATACTGATTTTCGACATGTAATATTGTTTTTTTTGCTTTGTAATTTTAATCATTTATTTGTATCAACACAGGTCGTTTGTACATTAAATTTCATTCAATTAGGACTAGGAATTTTTCATAGTAGTTCCAATTTTATAAAGTGAGTTTATATATATATATATATATAATGTTTTATTATAGAGGAACGGAAACTGGAAGAACAAGTGGTGTTGGCTTCTTAATCAACAAAAGAATTAAAGATTGTCTTCTGGAAGTTGAAAGTACATCAGATCGAGCAGCGAGGCTCGTTGTTCAACTAACCCAGCGATACCAACTTCAGATAGTACAGGTATATGCACCAACATCAAGCCATACCGACGAAGAGGTTGAAGAATTTTATGAAGAAATCAAACAGTTACACACCAAAGGGAAACAACATATCAAGCTCATCATGGGGGATTTCAATGCAAGAATTGGACAACAGGAACAAGGAGAGACATCGGTTGGTAAATACGGATATGGGGAAAGGAATGAACGTGGCGATCAACTCATCGAATTTGCAGAAGCTGAAAATCTTAGCATCATGAATTCATTTTTTAAGAAGAAACTACAAAGAAAATGGACATGGAAACACCCCAATGGAGGAACCAGCGAAATTGACTATATACTGGCAAACAAGAAATCAATTATTGAAGATTGCAGCGTACTGAACAGATTTAATACTGGAAGTGATCATCGAATGGTGAGATGTAAAATGCACTTAAATACTAAATTAGAAAGGCAGAAGCTCATTAGGAAACAAGTATGTAAGAGGGTGGATTTAAAGAAATTAAAAGAAAATACCGAGGCATTCAAGTTGGAATTAAAAAATCGCTTTTCTGCACTGGAAGGACTTATTGAAGAAATTGATATCTCAGAAGCAAATGAAAACATTGTTAAGACAATAGTTGAAACTGCTGGGGAAATTGGTGGTGTAACCTGTAAAAAGCACAATAGCAAATTATCTGAGAAGACGAAACAGCTCATGAAAAGGCGAAGAGATATGAAGGTGGACAATCGAAATACCAGTTCCAGGATTGAGTACATAGAACTTTGTAAAACTCTGCGCAAAAGCATGAAAGAAGACATAAGAAAATTCAACTGTGAGCTAGTAAGGAAGCCATTGAAAATAACAAGAGCCTTAGGGTTGTTAAAGGAAGTTTATCTGTTGGGAAGAAACACATCATTGCATTAAAAGGAGAGGATGGCACCGTAACAAGAAATAGGGAAGAAATACTTAGAAGAGTTGAAGAATTCTACAAAAATCTATACGAAAGTAACAGTGAATTAAACGAAGACATTGAAATAGTCGAAGGAACAGCTCCTAAAATCTTAAAAGAAGAAGTTTCATTTGCAATAAAAAATATGAAGAAAGGAAGAGCCCCTGGTGATGATGGTATTACATTAGATATCCTAAAAGAAGCTGGAGAATATGTAGAAGACATACTTGCAAAATTCTTTACCAAATGTCTTAACAGCGGTAACATACCAAACCAATGGGATTCTGCAACAGTAATTCTTTTGCATAAAAAAGGTGATAAAGAGGATTTGAAAAATTACCGACCAATTAGCTTGTTACCTGCTATTTATAAAATCTTCACAAAAGTGCTAACACATCGCCTGCAGAAAAAATTAGATGCAGCTCAACCAAGAGAACAAGCTGGATTTCGAAGTGGATTCAGTACAGTGGACCATATTCAAGTATTAAGAGAATTAATTGAAAGAACACATGAATATGAACTTCCATTGTGTGTGGCATTTATTGACTATGAGAAGGCCTTTGACTCTATTAAAACATCAGCAGTCATCAACTCTTTAAGATCAGCAGACATCGAGGATGTGTACATTGACATGGTGAAATGTGTGTATAAAAATGCAAGTGCAAAATTTCGGTTACATAAAGATACCAAAACTATTAAAATTGGTAAAGGTGTGAGGCAGGGAGATACCATTTCTCCAAAACTTTTTACTTCAGCTTTACAGATGATTTTTCAGCAGATAAATTGGAATAACAAGGGAATAAAAATAAATGGTGAATATTTAAATCATTTGCGGTTTGCTGATGACATTGTTATTTTTTCAACGAACCCATCAGAACTCCAAGACATGGTACAGGAGCTCTCAACTAGAAGTAAAGAAGTTGGACTCAAGATGAACCTACAAAAAACTAAGATCATGTTCAATAATTTCGTAGAGGAAACAAAAATACAAGTTGACAACATTGAGCTAGAAATTGCTGATTCATATATTTACCTTGGCCAGCTGATTTCAATGGATGGCAACATTATGAAAGAACTCAACAGACGTATTAAACTTGGCTGGAGTGCATTTGGAAGAAACAGTTTTATCCTGAAGGGGAAATTGCCTTTGTGTCTAAAAAGAAAGGTCTTCAACCAGTGTGTATTGCCAGTCCTCTCTTATGGATCAGAGACATGGAGTCTAACAGTTGGAGCAATACGAAAGTTACAGACAACGCAAAGGAGCATGGAGAGGTGCATGCTTGGAATAACTAGGAGAGATCGGAAAAGGAACACTTGGGTGAGAGAGCAAACTAGAGTAGAGGACATCATTGTTAAAGTAAAAGGGCTGAAATGGCGATGGGCTGGGCATATTGCAAGAAGAACTGATCAACGATGGACAACAGAAATTCTGAACTGGATTCCAAGAGACCACCGAAGACCTAGAAAACGTCCTCAAACTAGATGGGTGGATGAAATAAGAAAACAGGTTGGGGTGACGTGGAAGCGAATTGCTCAGGATAGACTTGTGTGGAAAGCATTTGGAGAGACCTTCATCCAGCAGTGGATAGATAATGGTTGAATATGATGATGATGATATATATATATACACATGCATATATATAAACATACACGTATATGTATAAAGGTTATTGGCGCATGCAGGAGGGTGTTGATGAAATAACCCCCATTGAAATGATTTTTTTATATCTAATATAGGAATTTGGGTGGGGGTTGGAGAGTTAGGCAGCTGACCAAGATAATGAAAGTTGGACGGAAGAACGACATAATACCTATTCGTTTTATTATTACTTCATTTTCATTTCTCTAAAATAGGCGGTGCTTCCGGCCGTTGAAAATGTTAACGTTCAACAAAAGTAAAAACAAAATAATTGGGTCAGTTTGTTTTTTCAATGTCAGATGGTTACTATAAGTAAGTTGAAGAATACGTGGCATAGACTGAAGATAATGTTTGTGTTTGATGGCGCAAGAGAGTCAAAGTCATGCTGCGCCAGAACCTACAGTTTTCTGCGGAATCTAAACCCCTGTCACCTAGTAAATCCACCCCCTGACTGCGGATATATATATATAAAAAAAAAAGGTAAGCGCTAGATACCTGCTAGGATCGAACCTGGATTTTTCTCATGAGAGCCAAATATAAAAGTAAATTTTACGGAAGGAACGGAAGGAACTTTTCGCTATACCGCCATATGGTAATGTAGACGATGATAACGATGACTGGGCATGAATTTATTGGGAAGGGTGGCCGCCTAAGGGCAGTGCTGTAATCCCAGATGGTAATGTAGAGACAGTGCGATTGACTCCCGTGTAGCAAATCAGGGTTTGGCTTGCGCTGATGCCGAACCTGTGTCTTTTTTTCTGCCAATCTGTATTCCAGCGGTTGATTTACTCGGCAACAGAGGTCAGAATCCCTCGGCAAACTGTGGGTCCTAAAGCAGCATAATTTAAGTTGTCCTTGTGCCATAAAACATAAACAAATCAGTTAGTTTCGTCAGACCACAGTTAACTGAGTACCTTGTGTTTTCTAAACACATTTACATATGACGCTGGCTAGCAAATGATTTTTAAACAACATTTATGAACCTTTTTACATTGAAAATATAACATACTGTTAAAAAATGGATACGTAACCCGATAATTGAACATTTTCGCCCTGCGGTGGCGCAGTGTGGTAACGCGTTCTCCTAGTGCGCCGCTAATCCGGGTTCGACTCCCAGCAGTGCAAAGAACGCTTACTCAGAGATCTCATAAAGATCGCACTGCTCACTGTAGTCCGGGGTTTGGTTCCCTAGGCCTTAAGAGGTTCGGATTCCTCGGAAAACAGTAGGTCCCGGCGCAGCATGACCACTGTAGTCTTTGAGCCGTAAAACCAAAAAACAAACAAACAAACATTTTCGAGTTGCATTACTTACACATTTATACGGGAATGAGAAAAATTAATAAATAAAAAAAATCCGGATCATATTATTGATAAATTAAAATGGATCACATATTCAAATTGTACGAATTTGAACAGGAAACAGTTCTGAATAATATTTTTATCTCTTCTTATATCCAGAGGCTAGGCTAGGTGAAGGTGTCCTTCGAGTCAGTATGTGGTTACACTTAACGGAACATACTGGGAATAGAACCAAGGCTGTGAACAAGGGAAGGATTTGGGAGTTAATCCCCACTCCATTTGAACAAAATTACTAGCTTTAATTCCTTATGACGGCAAAAATTTTACTTCTATGAAAATCCATATCCTTTTTCATCAAAATCACTCTTCCTTCTTCCCTGCTTGAAACCCTGTACACGGGCGTAAATGGAACCGGTGGCAGTATATATTAATCCCTGTCGCCAAAACTCATGCTATACTCTTTTGACCCGAAAATTGACCCGAGAATTTTTCATCCGTAGTGGATGTGCGCAGCAGTTGTATTGTAACGTCCGTTCAGCCATTTCATTTTTGTCTGCGTTTCCCAGTGTTCGTGTTTTGTGAGCTGCAGCCATAAACCGAGCGAAAGGCTACTCTCCAAAAAATTCCGACGTTGAAACATAGAGGCAAGTTTTTTCCAAACACTTGTAAACGGTAATCCATCATGGCGGCCGATATTTATTTTTGAGAAGTTTAGTACACATTACATAGTACCTGAATCAGTGGATGCTTAGTGGGACTCGACCCTCCACCCCCTACTTAATATTGTTAGACTCTCGAGAATCTGACTGAATAATAAAAGGGTTAAATTAGTATAATATAAATATGTTGCCCATTAATAAACGGTAATCCATTATAGCGGCCGGAAATAAAGCAGAAGCGCAAAACAGCAATTCATGATGACTTAATCCGAGAAGGAAGTTAGCGCGCCTTTGGCGACCCGGATTAATATGTACTTTCGCCATGGAACCCACTTCAGTTCACAGCGCTGATCATGATTACTGGGAACATGTGAGAACAGATTAAAGTTACTTACCAATTGAATCCCATATCCAAATGTATGTTTGTATTTTTACGTTCCTAAAATGATTGACGAGTTACCTAGCATGGGATAGAGAGCTTACAGTGATCCCGGAATTAGGATGATGTTTACACGTACGTCCAAGTATACCTGGAGTTCAGGCTAAACCAGTGAATTTAAATAGCTTTGTCGGAAGCTACAAGACCGCGAGAGCACCACCGTGTATGGAAAAAACAGAAATCTTCACACATGGACTGAAATATCAGTTTTCGGTCAATGGTCACCACTTGAAAATAACCGTTTTCTTCAGACCATTGTATTTAAATGGTCGTTTGTATATTATATGTCCCAGGACAAGGCTATGGGTCATCTAGGACGGGACCGTCGGCTTAACGTAACACACTATGAGTCGAACGCTGCCCAGTGGGCTGAAGGCAGTTGTCATAATTACTAGGCTACTGGGACGCACTTGAACTAAAGCACTATTGGGCACAGCCAGTACCAAAAAGTAGAATCACGTAGGAACATATCTCGCTGTTGTCATCAAGGGTTGTGCGTCGGTCGCCTGCTATAATGGCGTTTGTTTCGCTAAACGACTGATAGTTAGCCGTCATTATTAGAACCTTGGCAGCTAATCATCCATGATTGAAAACTAATAGCCAATATTGGGCAGGGGAAACGAAACTTTATTTAGACGGATACAATTCATTCAATGCAATAACAGGCAATGTTCCAAGCTATTCGCGTTCACCGTAACCTGTTGTATTATTTCCTGTCTACCTAGTCGTTATGGGATTTCTTTCGTCTTCACGTGATTACTTTTCCTCGGGAATTTCGGTTGTTAATCGTTGGTTAGTTCCA
This sequence comes from Dysdera silvatica, assembly GCA_006491805.2. Taxonomy (NCBI): domain Eukaryota; kingdom Metazoa; phylum Arthropoda; class Arachnida; order Araneae; family Dysderidae; genus Dysdera; species Dysdera silvatica. Next base: position 170,385,898 of record QLNU02015360.1, on the reverse strand, counting down.
TTTGCAGTATTTCTGGCATCTGTTTTGGTTTAGAAAACGCGACGTCTTCAACCCGTGTCTGTTTTCTTACTTAAAAGTTTTGATTGCTAAGTTATTCCGTAAGTTCGTTATTTTGCGTTTTATGGCTCAAGGACAGCGAAGGTTATGCTACGGGTTTCTGGGGAATCCAAAACTCTGCACTCAAAGGAACCAACCTCTGGATTACGGTGCGGTGGAAAACAGCATGCTGTCTATATTATAGGGAGTTGAACTTGCTTTAACGGAATGCAAGAAGAATGCGGTAAAACTACGCTATCGTAAGGTAGTGTGCACACATTTTCCCGAGGAATTTAAACCTCTTAAGACCTAGGGAACCAACCCCCGGATTACAGTGAGTAGTTAGTTGGTAAGCGTTCTTATTTTTAATGTTGTTGGGAGTTGAACCTGAGTTAACGGTAGGCTAGGCGAACGCGTTGCCACTGCGCTAATACAAGGCCTATTCCATAAGGGATGCGTTTCCACACACATCTAAATAGTTTGCAGTCTTTGTATCGTTTTCACGGTTAGCGGTTTTGTGTCTATACAGACGTATGGAAGATTGTGCAGAAACTACACCTTGGCTGAATAATTCTCTTTAAGTACAATGACATTTTCGATGTTTAGGGTGAAACAGCTTTTCGCATACATCTCAGTTGAATCTAAATTATGTGTTTTTTTTATGTACTCCTTTTATAATTTTGCTCTTTGCGAATATTTGCTTTCCGACGTGGACATACACATTCACATTTTCTGATTTTCTATCATAGTCCGTGTTTTTTATTTATAAAAATAGTTAATTGGCTTTTTGTTTCTTGTGGGGCTCGTTTTCAATACTAGTTACACGTAAAAGTTTTTAATGAGGTCTATTAATAAATAAAGTGTTTATTATATATTTTTTCACTCTATGCCTTTATTACTAAAGTTTAATGATAGAAAAATTCCTGAAAAATCAATGTGAAGATTTTAGGAGGATGTAATAATCTTTTCTGCAATGGGCTTTTGTTAAAATTCAAGGTTTCAGTAACTTGATATAATAGGAATTCGGCCGCTGCTTCTTTATAATTTCTTCAATAGAAGTGGTGTGTATTTTTCAATACTTACCAATTTTGGAGAATTGACAGTGACAGGTATTTTTAATTGGAGTCGAAATTATTCCCGTATATAAATGGGCTGCATAGTGTAGACCATGGATAGGCAATATTTGGTGTACTGTGCCAAAGTAATACTGCAGAGTCATTTCGGTGTTAGCGGAATCACTCATAAAAGTGTGCTGCGTGCCACTCACCAAATTCCGACTGTTTATGTTATCATCTACAGGGGTTGGACAAAAATATCGAAATATCTTGCAGAATTCGTCCTTAATTTGCAGTCGTGCTACAGTTTATTTTGTAGGTGGTTATGTCTGTTTGTCGTAATGAAACTATAACGTCCTCTACATATTGCATGCATCGGCGTCGACGGCATGAAAATATTGGGGGGGACAATATACCTTTAAAAGGCATTTTGTTTGAAATTGAAGGAGGATATGTAACACTAATGCCAACATTGGGGAAAGGGTTCCTCTGCCCCCCCCCTGCTAACGGCGCCCGTGGTTTCAAGCACCATTTGTCGTCAAGACAGCACTCTTTGCAGTTGTCAGTGAATTATATCAGAGCTGACGGAATTCCAATGCAGCCAAATTGTTAGGGCTCGTATGATGGATGCTTCTGTAACCAAGGTAGTAGAAATTTTCGGTGTACCACGGGGTACAGTATCCAAGATGATGACTGCGTACAGTAAGACTGGAAAAACCGCATCTGACAAACAACAACGTGGACGGAAATGTGTATTGAATGACAGATACAGACGGACGTTGATTAAGGTTTTGATGAAAAATCAGAAGTCTATAGTTGCAAAAGCGACTACTAAGCGGAATACTGTGTTTACAAATATTATCAGAATCAAAACAGTACGGAAGGAACTGCACAAACAAGACTTTTATGGACAAACTGACATTCCAAACGCACTCATCAGAGATTAAAATGCTACTAAGAGGAGACAGTATTGTCACAGTCATAAAACCTGGACTATGGAGCAATGGACAAAGGCTATTTACTTAGATGAGTTGAGCTTTACACTATTTCTGACTTCTGTTCGAATTTACGGATATTTTAAACAATATTCAAAAATATTCAAAAGTGCTATCCACCTCCATCATCAAGAGAACTTGCCAATATTTGGTAGGAAGAATTATGGGCGCTCATACGAATACTTTTAGGGGGTGGCTGATAAAAATTAACAAGTACTTCTAGGGGGCTGAGAAAAATTATTACCTCCTTCTCATAGCTGTCGAGAATTTTAGTGAATGTACAAGATACCAAAACGCTACAAAAATAATTGATATTGCTTGACAATTAGTAATGAGCTAAAAAGTACCTTATTTTAAAATGTGACTGTAAAACTTTTGAAAGTAAATGCATAGCAGGTTCGGGCAAATCAAATTTTTAAACGGCTAGGGAGGCTCGAGCCACTTTCTGACCCCCCCACATGGGCGCCCATGGGAAGACTGCTACGATATTCTCTTATAGGACTTCTATTAACCATTCTAAGAAGGTTGCAGGCAGTTCTGAATGCCAAAGGTGGTCCAATGCCATATTAGTCAAGGTTACTGTATACCGCTGAGGAGAAGATCCCTATAAGTTGTTAGACTAGTTTAACTTGAAATAATCGATTAACCAAAATAGGGTAAGGGTAGTGATCCGCGGACCTTTGTTTATCAAGTTCGCACAGAACCTACCACTGCTATTATATTTAGCAATCAATCGCCAAAAAACCGGTTATTCATCGCGTTGCCTCCCCAACTCCCCCTCAAAATAATCGATCTGCTTTCATTGACAGTTTCGCTAGGGATTTTCTCTTCACCGGTGCACAGTATATGCTTTGTGCAAGGTGAATCCTGAGGTGGAGGGAGGGGGGATTTTATGTTGATTGTATAATAAATGAAATGTTTACATGTAATGAATCCTTCTTTTATTAAAATTAGTTCTTTAAATTAATTTGAGTATTCATTTAAGTGTTATTGATAATTAAGTTGAAATTTGAAGTGCATACTGAATTCGTAAATAACTAAAAGTTATTCAAATAATATTTAAATCGTTTTTTTTTTAACCTTACTAAGTTTAACATTGTTGGATTGTCCTGTTTACTTACCTTTATACACTGAATCGCGTTTCATAAAGTAATCGTATCTAGCCACTATTCTGAAATACCATTTGTCTCTATAAATTATTAATTATATTTCTTTTAACCTGCACGTTGGAACTTTGACTAGGAAATTAATTTCCTAATTTCAAATTGGAAGTCAAACCCTTTTATATTTTAATTGGAATGAGCCTGAAAGTTAAATTTAGAAGAATCAAATCTAGGGAAGTATGTATGTTTGTAACAACTTGTTAACCGTGTGATGGCATAACATCTCGCCAAATTGGCGACATTATAACTTAACAACCAACTATATGTTTAATAATCATTTAAATCGATTCCTTATTTTGGTAACAACAAACAAAATTATTATTAATAAAACAATAATCATAAAAATTGAATTCTGATATTTAAAGAAGTCCATCACATTGGTACTGTGCATTCGCGCTCAGTTGGCGCGTGATACCGTTAGCAGACGGGTTAGTCCATTGCAGTTTAGGGAAGGCCGTCTTGGAGGAACTGGTTTTTCCCGCGCGAAAAACCAGTTTCGGCAAGACGCCCTTCCCTAAACTGCAATGGACTAACCCGTCTGCAAACCCGTCTGCCCCGATGCCGTCTGCTAACGGTATCAGGCGTCAGGTCTGCGCGAACGCACAATGCGCGTACTGTAGGTTGTCGACCTCTGGTGTAGGTTATATTCATTTGTGTTTCAAGTAGTTCTCGTAAAATTAGTTCGCAAATCTCTGATTTTTAGTTCTGTTAAACTAAGAAAAAATGTTTGCTTTAGCGCGCGGAATTTAGAAATGTTTCTCTATGAAAGAAAAACCTAGGAAGAGAATGAGAAGAGGAAGTGCTAGCTCGTGAGCAGTTTATAAACTTGTCGGGCTGTTTGAATTTAATACTAAATACATAGAAAGTTTCCTTCGCCGCAAATAAACTTAACTATATATGCATTGTTTCTATCTGGCAACCACAAGAAGCACAGATGAAAATTCTCTTCTAGACGTTACTCTGTCTATTATTAAAATTTTTACCTCGGTCTATTTACAAAAAATGTCTATAATTTTGAGCATTTTTATTCTTATTTGAAACATAGAAAATGTATTGGACGCTGAATGAATCAAGAACATAGTCTGTGTGGTCATACTATGTATGAAAGATGGCGGAAAATTGTAGCACCTTCGTGCAACAATTACGGAATAATTCAATGATACCAATTCAACTGCGTGTTTCTACCGCTAATGACCAACAAGTTAGTTTCCGTTTTTAGAAAAGATTTTTCGGTGCTAAGTTACGTGCGAGCAATTTGTCAATATGGATTGGAAATACACACGCACGCCACAACGTCCAAAATGAATTTGGAATCGTTTCGTTTCCGTTCTAGGTGTCGTGAAGGGCCCGGAAATCATGTTGAGGACCCTAATTGCCGTGATTTGAGCGGTAAGTCTGCAACGATATTCAACACGAACAGTGGCATTGGTGGCACCTCGACCCCCGCCCTACATACTAAAAATCATTTGACTGCAAGTTGCCACTCAAGTCGAGTACCTTCAGGTCACAAGCCTGTAATTTATATGGGTTTGGAACGATAAAGAAACATGGTTTTGTGGAATTACTTCGGAAAGTAACGCACTGGAAAAACGGCATGAAAGCACAAATTTTGTGTAATCTGTATATGCTTTACAAGAAGCGTTATACTAGGACAGTAGTTTACAAACATTTTATTCACATGACTGGTCACAGGACCTTTTTGTAAATATTATTCAAGGTAAACCTAAAGAGCATTTCATCACTGCTTGGATATAACAAAAAACAAAAACAAACAAAAAAACAATCAGCATAAATTGGTAGATAATGCTTTTCTACTGTTAAGGGTACTGATTAAGATTAGTTAGCTTATCTAAGAGGTTGTCATTGGAGAAAATCACAGAATTTTCAAATTTTCTTGAAAATTTTGTCACTGTTTTAAAAACTGCTCAGGGAACCCCTGGATTGCCGTCGAGGAACACACTTTGAGGAAGACTGTACAGGATATGACAAGTAACGGCGCCTGTTATCCCAAAATTTACTATAAAATTTTAGTCTTACTTCCAGTGGCGGCTCATTGACAAGAAGGGTGATGCGGAGAGCTCCTCCACCCCAAAAACCTGAAAAGTGGCCAATAAATTTCCGTTTTCTAGCAAAATAATTGTATTTATTATGATATATATATATATATATATATATATATATATATATACAGGGTGATCCAAATTAAACAGGTGTTCAGACCTCTCTGTTGGGAAAACTACTTGGCCAATTTCACCCAAATTTCGTACACATGCTCTCCTGGGTATGCGGTTTTGATTTCTGAAAGAAAAAAAATGAGTTCATATTTCGGCCGCTAGGGAAGGAAATGGTGCTGCGGAGCAGGCAATTTATTAATATTAACAACGAAAAAGTGTTTTAACATGCAATAACCTTTATTGCAATCACATGAAATTAACTACAAATTACAGTATACCGTAGGACAGTAGGTATGACTAAAAAAAGATTTGTGCAATAACTTTATTGCTATCACATGTGGAACCACACTATCATCACAGATACGGCTCGGTATGTCCGCCGTCTCTTTGCTCTAGAAATTGCATTCGATGCACAACACATTCCACGGCAGAACGTAACTCATTCGCTTGGAGGTGGGATACATGTTGCGAAATTCTGTCTTTTAAGACTGCTAAGTTCGGAACATTGCCTTTATAAACGCAGCTCTTTAAATATCCCCACAGCCAAAAGTCACAAGGGTTAAGATCGGGTGACCGAGGCGGCCAAGATGTTGAAAATGACCTGCTAATCACTCTGTCATCCGAAAAGTTTTGCCGTAATAATGTTTGAACAGGCAACGCGATGTGCGGGGGTGCACCATCTTGCATGAAGATTGTAGTGTCAAGACAATTTCTCTGTTGAAGCGAAGGAATGACAAAGTTCCAGAGCATAAATGCATACCTAGAGACAGTAACAGAACATGTCATTGGCCCCGAGGCCGTATTTTCTTCAAAGAAGTAAGGACCAATGACGAAAGATGAGGTGAAGCCACACCACACTGTCACTTTTGGAGCATGCAACGGAATTTGTTGATGAACGTGGGGATTTGTGTCAGACCAAATACGGCAGTTACGTGTGTTTACAGCGCCATTCAAGTGGAAATGGGCCTCATCACTCCACAGTATCTGCCAAGGCCATTCATCATCCACTGTCATCCGAGCAATGAACATCAAAGCAAATGTTTTCCGCACGTCATTATCACCAGAAAGCAATTGCTGAGTGTGGGCTATCTTATATGGATAAAACTTCAGGACATTTCTCATAACTCTCCACACTGTCGTATATGGCATGTCCAATTCCCGTGATATCGCACGTGCACTACTGCTACCATGTGCACTTGCTGCTCCCTGCTCCACTACTGCAGTTGCAACTTCTTCAAATTGCTGCACTCGAGTTGGTTTGCGGCCTCGTCCTGGTTTAACGGTGAATGTTCCGCTCTTTTCAAAATACAAGACCATTTTTCGAAGATTTGTAATTGTGAGAGTGCGTCTGCGTAAACCTTTTACCTGCCGAAATGCTTTAAGTGCAGCAGAAGCATTGCTATTTCGTTGATAAAAGAGCTTAACAAGTAACGCGCGATCTGGTAAAGTAAGTTTCATGACGGAGTCCTCGTATGGTGAAAAAGTGCTTCACGACTCCTTATATAGGCAGAGGATGTTGCGCATGTTAAGTAATATGTAAATTGCCTGCTCCGCAGCGCCATTTCCTCCCCTAGCGGCCGAAATATGAACTCAATTTTTTCTTTCAGAAATCTAAACCGCATACTCAGGGGAGCATGTGTATGAAATTTGGGTGAAATTGATCAAATAGTTTTCTCTACAGAGAGGTCTAAACACTTCTTGTTTAATTTGGCTCATCCGGTATATAAAAAAGTTTTCCTCGCCCATTCTTGGCGGAAACAGGCTTTGGGACGGGCAGAGCGCCATGTTCCCAAGCCTCTCACATCACTTCTTAATGTGCCATGTCTAGAAACTTCCTGACAATGTGACACGTGTTTAGGATTGTGGCTTTTTGTATTTCAATGTAGGTGTTTGGGTCAATGTTGAGTATCTCCAAATTCGTCGCAAGCGTTTTTGGTACTATCCCTGTTGCTGAGATGACTAACGGGATGATGAGGATCTTTTCCATACCCCATATATCTCGTACTTCATGTCTGAGATCTTGGTACTTGGTGATTTTCGTTGTGTAGGTTGTCTGTATGTTATTGGTGTTGGGTACTGCTATGTCGATTAAGTACGTGGTCTTATTCGATTTATCGACGAGGGTTATGTCAGGACGGTTATGTGGGACTGTCTTGTCTGTTATGATTGCTCTATCCCAGTAAAGCTTGTGTGTTTCGTTCTCATGCACGGTCTCTGGCTCATATTTGTAGTACGGGCATTTTTCTGTCAGAAAGCCAGCATTCGCTGCCAATTTCTGGTGGACTATTTTCGCTACTTGATCGTGTCTATGTTTGTAGTCTGACTGCGCAAGGATCTTGCATCCTGCCATCACGTGTTGGATTGTCTCCGATGCCGCATGACAGTGTCTGCATTTGTCGCTTTCTATGTCTTTTCTCTGGATGAATTTCTGATTGTTCCTTGTTGCGATCACTTGGTCTTGGATGGCTAGCATGAATCCTTCTGTCTCTGGCTGGAGAGTGCCTTTGGCCAGCCAAGAATTTGATGCCTTTTTGTCAACGTGTGGTTGTTGCAGGTCATTGTAGTGCCTGCCATGTAATGGTTTTCCGGCCCAAGTTCTCAGTTTCTGTTCGTTGGCTGTTTCGAGGACACGCTCTTCGGTACTACACAGGTTTAGTGGCGTGTAATTTGCATCTGCTTGTATTATGGCTTGGATGAGTGGCGATCGGGGACTCTTCAACTGGAAGTATTGCCTCATGCTCTGGATCTGCTTGTCATGTAAGTCTTTGAGGTCCGCTTGTCCGCGTCCTCCTTCTTCCCGGGGTAGTGTTTGCCGTTCAATTGCCGTTGCAGGGTGTAGTTGTCCGGCTCTTCTCTGGATGGTTCTCATTTTCCGCTGGAGTTGTTCTAGTTCAGTGTTGGACCATTTGATGATCCCGAAGGAGTAGGTGAGCACTGGTACCGCATATGCGTTAATTGCTTGCGTGGTGTTCTTCCCGCTCAGTTTCGTCTTCACAATGCTTCTAAGTCTTTCTTGGAATGCTTGCGTGAGCTGGACTTTGACTTTCTTGTGCTCCTGCTGCCGTTTTTGCATTATCCCTAGGTATTTGTAGGTTTCGCCCTCGTCCAAGGTCTTCAGTAGTCTCCCGTCTTCGAGTTCGATGCCTGGTAAATCTTCTTTGCTATTCTTCTGTATTTTGCACTTATCGAGGCCGAATTCCATTCCTATGTCCTTGGAGAATGTCTCTGTTATACTGATGAGTTGTCGGAGTTGGGTGATTGTTGGCGCGTATAGCTTGATGTCATCTACGTACATGAGGTGGGAGACTTTATGTAGGTTTCTCTTGTCTTTCTTCAGCATGTATCCGTATTTACTTGTGTTCAGCATCCTTGACAAGGGGTTTAACGCCAAGCAGAACCACTGGGGGCTTAGTGCGTCTCCTTGAAAGATTCCGCGCCGGATGGGGATGCATATATACCGAATCTGATATGGTACTACATGTTGTACAGACAGAGATAATATGTGGAGACAACAAGCAAAATAAAAATATGCAATATATGCTTACCCAGTCTTTATTTTTTGAATATAAGTTCGATTCTTTTAGACTTGCAAACTTGTCGATGATGTGAAAAAATGGTTGAGTTTCTATTAACTCTTTTAATAGTTCCTTTTCAATTGAAATTTTTGACAAGTTTCTATGTCTGTCTTCAAACATCGTATTACGTAGACTGATTTTGATTCTGTTTAAGCAAGAAAAACTCCGTTCTACAGAAACACTAGTGGACGGAATAGTCACTATTAAGCAAAAAAGTTTATAAGCTTCTTTAAAAATGTATCTGTTTTCTGTTAAAATTTCCATGAATGTTTGTAATTTCATATCTCTATACTGCTTATCCAGATATATGTGTTTTAATTCATTTTTCAATCTTTGGAAGTCAGTAAATATATTGGGGTAGTACACATTTAAATTATTTATTGTTTTTGTAGGAAATTTATTGGAATACTCTATAAATTTTGAAGTATCCATTAATGTAATAAAATGAAGCTTTTCCATATCTTGAAAACGTGTGGTAATTTATCTAAGGTTATCTAATATTTCATAAAATATGAATTTTATATTTTGCAAGAACTTTATTTTGTGTGAGCGTCACTTTTTTTTTGTCCCTCACGGTGTTCAGTTGGAACTGTTGTTTTCGAAATCACTAATTCGAAAATTTCCACGAACGTATCCTCCTTTCGTTTGCTGTTTAAAAGAATCTGCGTATTTTTAATTTGTGAGATGCAAAAATTAATGTCAAATGACTTATTTTGTAGTACATTGAAGAGAACATCCGTAAGTCCAAAAATATGGTTAAAAACAACAACCAAAAGTGAAAATTCAAAGTCGTTAAATATATTTAAATAGCCGACACTCTGCCTAAGCGAAGTTTGATCGGAGGTTGGATCGTTCATAATCTCAGTAAATACTTCTTTTAAAGAATCCCATTCTTTATTTATAACACTCAACATTTTAGAGTTTGATGTCCATCGCGTAATAACAGAAGTAGGAATTCGTCTTCCGACGACTGTATCGACCACGTGAGTTCGTTTGGCAGAATGATGAAAAAATGCAGGTATGCCGCTTACAGTTGCAAAAAATATGCGACACTGTGAAATGCTGTTGCAGCTTTGTTGTAGCACTAAATTCAGACGATGTGCCAAACAGTGAATAAAAACTGCTTGTGGCGCTACTTCTTTAATTTTGGACTGAAGACTATTTAAGTGCATAGACATTGCGCTTGCCCCATCAAAACATTCTCCTATAAGTTTTGATTTATAGTTAAATTTTTCGAGGCATCTTGATACAAGGTTAAACAATGCTTCGGCAGTCCGATTGGAACTGACGTCATAAAATCCCAAAAATCTTTCCACTGACTTTCCACCAGCAATAACATACCTAATTATGATACTACATTGAGATTTTTGGACAATATCTGTGGAATCGTCTACTTGTATAGAAAAAAATGCAATCCTTTATTTCTTTTTCGATATGTTCATTGATATATTGCCAAATGCAGTCAATTATTTCATTCTGAATAGTCTTAGAATTGCCGGCAAACATGGGTGTGATTTTTCAAAAGTGCTCATGAATGTCCACAGGGCTTATCGAAATAAAGGTTTCTAACAATTCTTTAAAATTACCATGATTAGTGGAGGTTACATCTTTGTGATGACCATGAAATGCTAATTCTTGCTTCCCCAAGTAAAGAACAGCACGAATGGGCGGGCAATTGAATGAAACGTCCATTAAGCTGCATATTTTCGTTGAAGCGTTTAATATATATTGCCTAAAGTATTCTTTTAAAGCATCCTCAATACCACTTAAATTTTTTTTTAAGTTTGAAAAACATAATGTACAATCCACACGATCAAAAGAACCTTTATGTTTGTGAAGAGCACGGGTAACGTTACCAAAATCATTGAAACCACTCTTATTCCACACATTTGATTTAACACCAATGATTAAACATGGCATACAAAAAAGTTTATTTAAATAATAACTCCCACACAGCCATTCAAACTCCGAATATCACGAAATCTTAAAATGCCGATTATATACTTTGTCCTTTTTTTGCAACTTTACTTACATTTAACACAGGCATGGGCTTTTCCTTACTTAAAAAATCTTTTTTATCATCGTTATTCCGCTTGGAAAATGGGGTTTCTAATAAAATACATACCTGGTCATTTAAGGGAAACGTCATATTGTAAAGGAACCTATTAGGTTTAACCTAACGAATCAAGTAACGGAAATATTGATTTCCTAGGCGGTTTGAGAACTTGTAGCATAGTGCGCATATCTGAACTTTGGACCATATAAAAGATGGACACAGCAGTGTCCCCAATTTAACGACTGCTCTTCGAGCGGCTCCACATCACGTGACGTTAAACGTAATTCATTGGCGACGTGAGGAAAATGGAAAGGACGTCTTATCCTTCCTAGCAAGCTCCTCGCTATTCTTCTAGTGTGTTAAAACGATCATGGTGCGGTACAGTGTAGCATATAATTGCAAGGAAAGGGGTGGGGAAGTAAGGCGGAATTTACTCATTTCACAGGCTTATTAATGTGTATATATCTTCTGTTCACATTGTAAATGATACGGTTCCCATTATCACGCATAAACATTTCATTCACACATACACACACACAAATTACCAAGAAAGGCATCAGCTTTAACCTAAAACCAGAAAATATGGAAGAAATAAGTCATTAAAATGTATAAAAAATAATATATAGCAATTATATAAAAAATCGACATATTTTAAATATCATATTTCTTTTAAATTATTGAAAATATATTTTTACTTTGTCAGTTGGTTTTAAAATATAGGTATTTATGATATAAAAGCATATTAAAAATTTCAGAACTCTAGTGCGCATAGATCTGAAGATAATCTCTGCGCAATATAGAAAAAGTGATTTTGAGAAAAAGAGCGTTCAAGTTGGAACTTGGTAACAAGGTAACATGTAATAGTTATTTTTATTTTATACAATAGTGCAAGAAGTAATTGAAGAATTTTGATGCGGTTTGTTTTAAAACACTGCCAAAAATCGATATTATTTTTTAAACTAATAAATAAAAAATCGATTTTTTAAAGATTTAAAGGTCCTGTGTCCCCTTAAGAAACAAAAACACAACGAAATTACACGCTTCTACTGTTACCACTCAACGTGCCTCGAAATACTTCAGGGTAATTAAATAATTCTAACAGATATAACACTAAACTGTTTGTAGTTTGAATCAAAGTTTTATTCAATTCTTTCATTTAAATTTTTTTTCTTTTACCAGTAACACCCCCACAGAAAATTTTTTACCTCTAGAAACCTCTGTGGTAATCAAAAATCTCAATTTTTATTTCTGATCAAGCCATACCTCTGTTTTGGTAATTTTTACCTTTTTCCCCATGCAAAACCTCTAGATTCAGAGGTAAAACCTCTGATCTGGCAATACTAGCTGACATGATGATGCGATAAAAATTTCTCTTCTCTGACAATACTTGCTTTCGCCGTAAATATTCCATCGCCATGGTAACCATGTTCGCAAAGCATTTCCGTTTTGAAGCGAAGCTCTGAATTTCTATCGTCGCTTCATTCGGCCCTTTTTCTCAGCGGGCAATATTTCGTTGGTGCGTTTAACGCGTTTAAAGCGCTGACTTAAAAACGTAGCCTTCTGTTCCTGAATGTAATTCCAATTATATTAAAGGAATTAAATTCAAAAAAAAATAGTGGGCTCAAAATAAAATTTCGAATTTTATTTTTCTAATT
>QLNU02015360.1:170357616-170370458 GCA_006491805.2 Dysdera silvatica | reverse complement strand
AATACCATTTCTCGCCTCATCATTATACTATTCATGCGCGTATATGCTTTTTTCGCCCATTCCTTCACCAAGGTTTTTTTTCATAAAATTCCAGATCGTTTGCTGGCTGTACATCTTAAACTGGCTTATCCTTATCATGCTAACATTAAATTTGCAAAGGAACGTTGTGAGAACTCAAGCATGTAAAGAACCAAAGTTCGACTTAATTAAGGTGTCTAAGAAACACGCAATTCGCATACAACAAAGCATAATTACTAGTTACAAAAATCTTCGTATTTAATATTTAATGCGTGTAAGAAGGGGTTCCCTTGATTAAATTAAATGCATTAAATGCTTCATTAAATCACTGAAACGCTTTGTACGATGGAAGAAAATCTAAATTTCCTCCCTTCATTATTTATTTATGTAGAGAACTTTAGCCCGCGAATTATACGTTACCAAACCATAAAGTTTTATCTGTTACTGTAACGTAATCATTTAACCATCATTAAATTTTTATTTCATTTTTCATGTCCAATCAAATACCCGATATAACGGGTTTAAATAATTTAAGCTTGAATTATCTCATGTTTCTCAACAGACGATGTCACTTCGAGTAGCAGATGGCTGAAAATCAAGCAATTTTTTTTTTAAGTTTAATTAAGAGACAGTATCTTGTGGCCCCGTGTGGCACAATCAGGGAGCACGTGGTCCGATAATCACCTGGGACACTATCAGTTCCACCATTATCACTTCCGAAGGTTAGCGAAATCTTCCTGTACACGATCAAGCTTCTGGTTCAAACGACGACTTGTTAGTCCCCTTTCTTCCCTATAGTTTAACTTGGATTTTTGTGTGCGCTCCCGTGCGTGATGTTCGGGGAGAGACCTTGGCCGGATTGCGTGTTTGGAGTGCAGGACCATGGTCACTTGAGCAACATCCATGACTGCAGCCTCTTGAGCGAGGTCCTCCAAGATTACCGGTGAGTGGTTTTCTTGGTCGACTCTGCTACTACTATTATGGCTTTTCCTGAAAATATATTTATAATATTGAAAATACGAATTCTATATTATTAGCTTTTCCCCCTTTGATTAAGGAAAATAAAATAACATACATCCTATATACCGCAGTCAAGCGTTAAGTTTAATAAATAACTAGTTTAATAATTCTTTTCTTTTGACCAAAAAAGTACTCTATTTTTATATTTCTCCAAATATAATATTAATATAGAGTATATTAAGTGTCTTATTGTCTTGACTGTCAATATCTTTATGTACTTTTTCATAAACTCCACGGAATTTTCCATTCTAAAGATGTAAATATATTTAGAGCTATTAAACACACTCCACACCAAAGAGTCGGACCAGTAACACAACCTTGCCAGATATTAATTTTAAAAGGCATCCATATTTCTAGCAGTAGAGAAAACCCCAGATTTAAGGAGTGACCCCCAAATCAAATGTTTCGTTAAATTTAAATGTTTTAAAATGATAATATTTAACATTATATTCCTGTAATTTTAATAATATAACATGAAATATCTAACGTGTTTCACGTTTTAATATTAAAATGAAATGTGTACTGTAAGATGAAGCTTCTATAGCAAAGATATATCGACGACGAAATATCTTCCCAGAGAACGTTGTTTTCGCTCAATCAAGGTGGGAGGAGGGTTTGCTATATATACCAGTGGTTTCTAATCTGTGAGCCACAGGAACCCCAGGACGGCATGAAAATATTTTCACAGTGGAAAAGGAATAATAACGTGGTTTTAGAACGTTAGGTACTCCATAGAAAGCATCCTGATGCACTAAGGATGCCGTGAACCTAAAAAGGTTGGAAACCACTAGTATATGCGAAAAAAATATAAATGAGGAGAATATACTATAAATCATTAAAAACTAGGGGTATTTAAAGGTAGAATTGGATTTGCCGTTTTTCAATTCACAGTTTCTTAAAACGGTATCGATTTAAGAGATATGAAAATGCCCAGTATTTTTTATATATTTATGCTCAATATTCATTATATATTTGTGTAAATTATTATTATTTATTGCTAATATATGATAATTTTTATAACAATAGGAAAAGGGAAGGGCATTAAAATAATAAAGTTTTATATTTTGTGAATGATTACTAATCCCATTATGATCGCTGTAAATTATGCAGAAGTTAATTTTCATCGTAAGTTTTTGGAAAACTGTAGCATCAATGAAGTATAAACAACTTGATGCGAAAAGGATAAGATTAAGGTTTTGCATTCCGAATTTAAGAGTAAATGATTTAAAACGTTTTAGCATAGTGCAAATAGATTTTATTTTACAATGATAAATTTTGTGTTTCAATAAAAAGCAGAAGAATCAGATATATGCTAGTAATTTTTTAATTCATCTATTTACTTCTGTTTTATTTCATCTATCAGTTTTCGCTGTTAAATAAACAAAATTTTTTAATACCGTCCTTCAAAATTTCATTCATGTAAATCATTATCACCTTATGCAAATGCTATCACCTGTGTAATATATCCCTTCATGTAAATATTATCATCATTTTTGTAAATCATTATCACCTAATGTAAATGATTGTATCCGTCTGAAGAAAGTTTAATTTGAAAACTCCATTTTAAATTTACACCTGATATAAAGGAAATTTTATTGAGTTGATTATTTAAAATCATGGAATAAAGTTCTGAAATTAGATCGGCGTGACTTATTTTGTTTTCAAGTATCAAACAAGAAAATATGACTAGACGCTAGCGGCTGAGTAAATGCGAGGCATGCTGAGCGAGACAGAACAGAGCAATCCTTCTGCGCACGTGCGTGGACTTCGTGCGTTATTTTATGTGTTGTTTGTTACTACTGTAATAAATAAAAGTCTTACACCAAAGTCTCCAAGCCTTGGAGAAATGCGATCCAGACGTTTTTCCACGAATCTATAAGCTATTCGCCTTTCAAACTACATTTTCAGTAAGGGTTACTTCAGCATAACGTAGTTTTTTATCGTTGAAGCGCCGTCAAACTTGGCTTCGAACGCGGATGACAGAAGAGACTTTTAATACACACCCACAGAGACATTCATATTGATGTAAATAAAGTGATTGACAAATTTTCAAAGAAACCAAGATGGCTCGACTTTGCACTATAAACTTCAAGTTTTTTAAAAAGTTGCTTGTTATAAAAAAAGTAAAATAATTACGATGTTTTTGTAGTTTAAATTTAAACTTGTTCTATTAATTACATTGTAAATTATCGTTTTGGTTATTGTATATGTCTCCTTTACTAGGTTATCCTTCTGTCATACTTGACTATAATCTACCCTAAACCATATAGTTTAATTAAAGAAAAGCCCAGCTTTAATTCATTGTCGTAAATTAAATATTTTGGTGAGTATAAAGCAGGGTTGTCCAACCTTTTTCGGTAGCGGGCCACTTAAAGAATTTTCACGGATCTTGCGAGCCAGCGGTTTCTTAAAAAAAAAAGGAAAAAACTATCACTTCACAGCCTCCCTTTAGAGTTTCTTCCAGTTATTTGTTTGTGTACTTTCGATATATAAAGGCTCACCTGTGCTGTCCCCACAATTTTTCCATATTTCTGAGAAAAATCTAAATCTAAATTTTTTTTGTTTGGTAATTTTTTTTTTTAATTTCAAACACTTGTGTGCGGACCGGATTAATATTGTTCGTGGGCCGGATTATGGCCTGCGGCCGTATGTTGGACAACCCTGGTATAAAGGAAGGCTAGTAATATAACAACATTTACCTAAACTATTTAACAGTCCAAAACTAAAACTTTTCCTGGTGAGGGCCCCTGCAACCCCCCTTAATAACATCATGGATCCGCCCTTGGTCTAATACACCTAAAACATCCGACCGGCGCGCCACATTGCCGCAGATAACTGCAACTTTCAATGCTGGGATCACAAGTGACATCAGCGTTCGAATAATGTAACATTCTCTTCCTTCTATGGGGCACAGGAGCCGACGGCCTACTCAGGTTTCATTGCTGATCTGGTAGCACAAGGCTCTGTGTCTAGTCTGGACTTGTGAATATCGCCACTGGACGCCAAATGACCGAAAATGTGTTGGTTGGTTTTATGTGTCGAGATTCTGATTATTTCATGTAACTGGACGATTAGCTTAAGTTGATATTCATATTTAGTGTTTGTAAGCATTGGGTTTCTGTTAATTAATAGTAGATTGACTCAAGAATATCCACCCACAGGCGTACGTAGAAAGTTTGTAAGGGGGTTATAGGCTTAATGGGGGGTTACAGAGCTACAACTCACATATTCCTATGTTAAATATACAAAATTTCATTGCAATGCCCCATAAACATCACCTGCGTACATCAATGCATCAGCCCGTCAACTGTCCTTTAGCATTGTGTTAATGATTCTTTAATTTCATTCGGTAACGGTTCTTTAAACGTAAAAAGTAACGGTTCTTTAATTTCATTCTTATTGTTGATCATTTGTAATATCTCAACCCCAGGGCTGTCCTGAAGAAAATTATTGAGAGTATGCGGTGCTGTCTTAATTAAAGAGTATTGTAATTGCGGGGTTACTGGACTTGGTGATGTCACCGCGCCACACTGACTGGCGTTTGACTGGTCATCTATCCAAGCCCAAGGTGTCAGTTGCCACTTTCATCAGTTTTTCATTCCTCTTCTGGTCATACGCAGGATATTATTTTGAGGCCTGGGGGATTCACAGGAGTTTTCCTCATTTGTTTACATTCAAGTTTGTAAATGACTAGAAAAAAAAAAGGCTGAACTTTGTTGAAAGTTGCCCAAAAACCAGCAAATACAAAAACTTTATTGAGATCTTGAGATTACGCTGCGCGTATTCTGTGTTTTTTTTAAATTTCTCAAGAGTACGCAGTACATACACCGCGTACCTTTGGGGGACAGCCCTGCTCGAGCCAACTATTAGTTTAAGTTTTTCTCCTTTAGTAATTATTTTCTATTTTAACTGCTTCTTATGTTTTCCTTTCCCGATTATATCCAGGTGTTCTTTGTGTGCATTTTTCATACTCCTCAAAATTATTTTTAATCCGCATGGTGTACTTCTTGTTCAGGGGCATGTCTTTAAGTAATAATTATTTATTTATTTTGTACATACGTGTACACAACATTAAGATTTTGTGTCAAATATTTATGAACAATCTATGCACAGTTAAAGTACCATCGAAAAACACGTGCATTACAAGAAATGTATTTTTAAGCACAACAAGTTCCATTGCTGGGTTAAAGCCCTTTCTTCACAAATGCACACTGATACTCTAATCAGGCCTTCCAGCGGTAATGCGTTCATTTACCATGCTCTTATCTTGGATTCAACTTTCACTGCCGCCAAAAAACAGAACGTTTACCGCCGTATTGTAGTCCGGGAATTGGTTCCCTAGGTCTTAAGAGGTTGGGATTCTTCGGAAAACTGAAGGTCCCGGCGTGGCATGACTTCTGTTGCCCTTCCGTAGTAAAACACACAAACACACACTATAACAGTCTTTAATACTTCTGTTGAAGTTCTTTCATGCCGTTGCTATTTGCTGATCTCAGTTAGCTTCTCGCAAACAGCTTTTACTTATTTTTTTTTAACAATTCATTTTAAGTTTAACTTCTCCAGTCCTAAATGTGAGTGCTTTGACTTTTCGCAACGATTTGTTTAACACTATGCCGGAATTTGGCGTGCTTGGCCATCATGTGAATCAGGGGGTTTTATTCTAGCATGTAACCAGTGTTTGCCAGTTATTTTCTACGGATTAGCAGTTCCGGGTTTGATTCTCTAGACCAGTGATTCCTAAACAATTTGTCCCTCGGAGCCCGATTTAAAAAAAAAAAAAAAAAGAATTTGACCGCAGAATCCCTGAATCTTTTTCACTCTTAATAGGTGCCCGATATGTAGGATGTGTATGTAACCTATGTTAGTAATAAAGAGCAGATACAGAACGAAAAGGTCTTATTGCAATTACAAAATGAAGTACCTGGTGAGAGGGAATGAGTTGTTTGATTTTGCATAGTTTGACGATGTCCGGTTTTATCGTGGATGGTTGTAAACAATTTCAAGTGCAGGATAGATGCGGCTTTTGTACTAGTTCCCAGTGGCTTAACGGAAAATCTCGTCCCCCCCCCCCGCAATATTTTTTTAGGGGCCCCCTGTTACGAAAATTAATTTGTATATGCATATATGAAACAAAAATTAGAGAGATATAATATATATATATATATATATATGTAATAGTGTTGTGTCTTCTATAAGAAATTAACCAGCGATGCATTCCAATATTTTAAACAGAACACATGTCTATTAGTCACCGTTTCACGAAGTAAGGTTCTGATGCAAAGCGTATACTATAGCTTCAAAACTCGTCCAGATTTTATAATTTTCGGATGTTGAGTTCAATTTTAAAGGCAATAAAATCAGCTAAAGTAAATACGCGTAATGAGTTTGCCACAGTTGGAAACCGTTCATTTTATTTTATATTTTACCTAAAGATTAAAAGAAATCCTTATTAACTAAAAAATATAATATCTTTTACTTATAAATTTTATGAAAAATAAGCGACGACAAAAGGGCCCTTTTCTTGGGGGAGGAGGGTTGCGGAAGTTATTAGTACACCACTGCTAGTTCCATTTCTAGTTTCCGTTTTCAGTATTTGTTTTTAATATTGCTGTACAGGCGGAATAATGAGATGCATACGAATAAATTGTGGTAAAAAGAAGAAAACTTGCTTTTGTTTTATCCGGCCAGTAGTTTAAAAATGTTTTTTAAACTTTACTAAAATTATGAACAAGGCTTATTTTGGCAGGCAGTTTCAAAAGCGGTATCTGAGGTATTCATAATCAGTTAATGTCAGGAAGATTGGTTTTAAAGTGACTAAAAACGCAGATTCATGCCTCGTTTATATTCCTTCAGTGTTTCCTCACGGGCCGTTGAAAAGTGTTGCTTGACGCAATCACTCAGACATCGTAGGTAGAGATGAGCTAGGGCTCAGCTCAAGCTTGAGCCCGTTTCGGGCTGGGGCTCTATATGTCATACTGATTTCGGGTTCGGGCTTAGCAGACGGATACAACTAAATCCGAAAACTGACTTTTCAATACCGAAATTTGCCTCTTTATTATATGATTCGTTTTCGAGGATTGTAGGAATACGTGTATATGGAAATTCGAAGGGGCCCTGCGGTGGCGCAGTGTGGTAACGCGTTCTCCTATTGCGCGGCTAATCCGGGTTCGACTCCCAGCAGTGCAAAAAGAACGCTTACTCAGAGATCTCATAAAAGATCGCACTGCTCACTGTAGTCCGGGGTTTGGTTCCCCAGGCCTTAAGAGGTTCGGATTCCTCGGAAAACAGTAGGTCCCGGCGCAGCATGACCACTGTAGTCTTTGAGCCGTAAAACCAAAAAGAAAGCGAAAGGGGGAAATTCGAAGGAAATTAAGTGGTGTAGTTTAGCAAATTTCTTGAAAATTTAAATCGTACGTCAAGGGGTTAAAGCTATATTTGAAGGTTCGGGCTCAAATTTACACAATTTCGGGCTCAGGCGGGCTCAAATTGCAAATCTTCGGGCTCGAAGTGTTTAAAAATTTGATATTAAGATTATAGATGAATGGGTGATTGATAAAAGAGACGTAAGTCAAATCTGCACTGCTTTGAAAAAATTAATATACGAACAAAAAAACCTATAACATATATAATTTTCATCATCATTAAATAAGACAAAAATTGCATAATACTCTCCATGGTCAGACAAATGTTTAAATGGGTGTCCATGGATTGTTTGTTTGTTTTGTGGTTTTACGGCTCAAAGACTACAATGGTCATGCTGCGCCGGGACCTACTGTTTTCCGAGGAATCCGAACCTCTTATGGCCTAGGGAACCAAACCCCGGACTACAGTGAGCAGTGCGATCTTTTTATGAGATCTCTGAGTAAGCGTTCTTTGTACACTGTTGGGAGTCGAACCCGGATTAACGGCGTACTAGGCGAACGCGTTACCACACTGCGCCACCGCAGGGCGGGTGTCCATGGAAGTATTTCATATCTTACAAGGCCAAAACATCACAAAATAGTATTACAAAACAGCAAATTTATTCTAGATTCCCATTTTAACAATCATTCATTCATACATAGGCATGATTTGGCGGGGGCAAGGGGACACATGCCCCCATTTCTTTTAAAACACAGAGGCAAAATCGTATTTTTTCCGCCTAATTTTTTTTACCCCCTCCCCCGCTTTACGCTATATTTATCACTCAAGTTACGCCTATGCAGTCATATGTAGTAATCATGATGTGATGAAAAATGATTTTCTAAAAATTATGATCATCTTTTGTGGAAAAGGTGACTAATTTTTATGAATATGCCCTTTTATTTTAAATTCTACCGCGAAGCCCCGAAGACTCCGTAGAGCGGTAACTTTTTCCCTAGTAGCAAAAATGTTCTGATTCCTCGGAAAATTGCATGTTTTGACGTGGCATGTTCTTAACTGCCCTTGCGCCATAAAACAAATGAAAAAGACGGGTTACAACCTTAATATAATCTGACAAACGTTAAATCATTTAAATATTCCTTATTTTCCGCTTTTTTTTCATTATTTTAGTTAATCTACTGAAATTCTTCTGCAATACTGAAAGGGAAAATTTAACATGTATTGTCTAATACTGGCGAGTTGATCCCCAGACGTTGTTATACTGGTTAAAATCGAATCGAATCAAACTTTATTCAGACGGATTCCATTTTTTTTTACATAATGTGATAATTATTTACAATTTTTCAGTTAGTTTAATTCGTCTAGGCAGCAAAGGGTAAAACTTTGGGGCTGACAAAGCCCCTGCTGCCGAAAATACAATAAGATAAAAGAGTTGGTTGTTTAGCAAAAGT
This sequence comes from Dysdera silvatica, assembly GCA_006491805.2. NCBI lineage: Eukaryota > Metazoa > Arthropoda > Arachnida > Araneae > Dysderidae > Dysdera > Dysdera silvatica. Next base: position 170,361,606 of record QLNU02015360.1, on the reverse strand, counting down.
ATGGAAGGTATAAATAGAGAAAGATGTAGTGATATTATAATTCTCTATCCAATAGATGTCTGCGGATGAGTTTTTTATATTGAGCAAAAGAATAAATAGATTTAAGTGAGTTAGGAAGAAGATTAACGTGGAACAGTTGACTAATTAAAATCGGGTATGGATACCCGATTTTGATTAGTCGGCAATACAGGGACCTTTGTTTATCAAGGTTGTTCGTAGAGTTACATTTAGGCGTAGAGTTATATGGGCCCGTGGTCCCCCAATTATTTTAAGTAAATTGCAATTTTACATATACTGTAATGTATAAATGTGCATAAAATGTGCTTGAGCGCCCCCCCCCCCCAAAAAAAATAATTTTGAAATCTCTACGTTGCTGATCTCCATATTATATTTGGCAAACGATCGCCAATAAACCAGTTACGTCTCCTCAACTCCTCTGCGAAAACATCGATCTGCTTTGATTGACAGTTTCGTTACAGCTCATCTCTTCAGCGTTAGACTGTATGGAATCAATCAGCTTTCATTACAGATTTAGTCTTCTCCATATTTTTGGCATTGTTATGGAGCCTGTATTTAGTACCTTTATTTGTTATATATTTGATGCATTAGAATGTACGCTTTCGATAATTCTTGACTTCAGGGGACTGATAATTTCCGAAGCTTGTAAAGGGCATACTATATTAAATTCCCATCAGAATTCAAATGAAACTCTGTGGTGGCCAGGGTTTAAGCTGCAGTCGCATTTTTCGCAAAATGCGACGAGTTGCTCGAAAATGCGAAGAAAAAATTATTGCCCATCGCGAAAATGCGACAGGCATTTTTAACCACAGTTTATTCTCTGAAAACAGGATTCCTCGATTCCAGAATATCCGTTTTGCACTTCAGCGATCTTTTCTTGTTCCTTTTTGTTTCCTCTTCAAAATTCTTAACAGCACCTGTTAAGCATCGTTGATATAAATAATTTCATTGATACGATTTTTCGAGCAACGAAAGCAACTAATATTTTTTAGCATTTTGCTACAACTTTTTTGCCCCATTTTAGCATTTTTGCGACAGCATGTTTTGAGCCAGCTTAAACCTTAGTGGTGGAGCAATGGTATAGGCATATGAGTTGTGGGCTCATGGGGCCAGAGACACCCCCATAATTTAAAATAAATTGCAATTTAATATATAGTGTAATGTATATAATATGTGCTTTCTCATCCCCCGCCCCTTCCAATATTTTCAAAAAGCTTATGTTGTTGCGTCATGGTAACCCGTTCACTAGGAGTTTCGTTGATTGGAGTTCGACTTCCAGCAGTGGAGAGAGAGAGAGACAGAGAGAGTGAAGAACAATATGCACCGATTAACTGTCACTGGGGTTAATCGTCTAGGCCTTGGGCTTCTCGAATAAATGTAGGCCCACTGCTCTACTGCATAGTGATAACGGATTTGTCTATCATGTGATTATTCGGAGTTCTTTCCAATGGTATCATAGACCGCGTGCCGGTTTTTATCCACAGTAGTCTAGGGTTTAGCTCCCTTAGTAGCAGAGGTTCAGAGCCCACGGGAATACTGTAAATCTCGACGCAGCATTATCTTTGTTGTCCTTGCGTCGTAAAAACACAAACAAACTACAAATTTCAAAGGGAATTTTTTCCCCCATACCTCTTCCAATACGGCGATCGTGAGGATTTCTAGATATACGCTCATTGTTTCCCGTTCCTTGTTTACTTTAAATTCCAGTTGCTTCCCTATAATTGAACTAAATCTATTTCTTTTCAAAATACGATGCAATGGTATATCATTGAAAGCTTTGTAAATAAATAAGAGGGTGTAGTATTGAGTGGTAGAAATTAAGTTATGAATCTGCGAGAGTTTCTGTCTTTTATAATGAAATAATCGTTACACTGCCCTGTTATTTAGGAATATTTGTATCATTTGGTCATTTAATAAATATTTTAACAAGCACATCTCCGGGGCATAACGATTCCATCTTGTTTGAACCATCAAGCAAAATAAACACGTACTTAGGACATCAAGGTTAGGGATCTCAGAAATTTTTCAATGCTGGATTTACCATCGACCAAATGGTGCAAAACGGCAAATGGTTCAGCCGAACCAGGCCTCTTCTGATCTTTTCATAAAAAAGGCTCCCATAATAAATTTAAAAAAAAATTATGCGTAATCACATATAGGTCTATAGCTGTGCATGAGAACAGCGTGAATGGTTTATATATATCATCATCATCATATTCAACCATTATCTACCCACTGCTGGATGAAGGTCTCTCCAAATGCTTTCCACACAAGTCTATCCTGGGCCATTCGTTTCCACGTCACTCCAACCTCTTTTCTTATTTCATCCACCCATCTAGTTTGAGGACGTTTTCTAGGTCTTCGGTGGTCTCTTGGAACCCAATTGAGAACTTGCTTTGTCCATCGTTGATTAGTTCTTGCAATATGCTCAGCCCATCGCCATTTCAGCCCTTTTACTTTAACAATGATGTCCTCTACTCTAGTTTGCTCTCTCACCCAAGGGTTTCTTTTTAGATTTCTACTTGTTATTCCAAGCATGCACCTCTCCAAGCTCCTTTGAGTTGTCTGTAACTTCGTATTGCTCCAACAGTTAGACTCCATGTCTCTGATCCATAAGAGAGGACTGGCAATACACATTGGTTGAAGACCTTTCTTTTTAGACACAAAGGCAATTTCCCCTTCAGGATAAAACTGTTTCTTCCAAATGCACTCCAGCCAAGTTTAATACGTCTGTTGAGTTCTTTCATAATGTTGCCATCCATTGAAATCAGCTGGCCAAGGTAAATATATGAATCAGCAATTTCTAGCTCAATGTTGTCAACTTGTATTTTTGTTTCCTCTACGAAATTATTGAACATGATTTTAGTTTTTTGTAGGTTCATCTTGAGTCCAACTTCTTCACTTCTAGTTGAGAGCTCTTGTACCATGTCTTGGAGTTCTAATGGGTCCGTTGAAAAAATAACAATGTCATCAGCAAACCGCAGATGATTTAAATATTCACCATTTATTTTTATTCCCTTGTTATTCCAATTTATCAGCTGAAAAATCATCTGTAAAGCAGAAGTAAAAAGTTTTGGAGAAATGGTATCTCCCTGCCTCACCCCTTTGCCAAGTTTGATAGTTTTGGTATCTTTATGTAACCGAAATTTTGCACTTGCATTTTTATACACACGTTTCACCATGTCAATGTACACATCCTCAATGTCTGTTGATCTTAAAGAGTTGATGACTGCTGATGTTTTTATAGAGTCAAAGGCCTTCTCATAGTCAATAAATGCAACACACAATGGAAGTTCATATTCATGTGTCCTTTCAATTAATTCTCTTAATACTTGAATATGGTCCACTGTACTGAATCCGCTTTGAAATCCAGCTTGTTCTCTTGGTTGAGCTGCATCTAATTTTTTCTGCAGGCGATGTGTTAGAACTTTTGTGAAGATTTTATAAATAGCAGGTAACAAGCTAATTGGTCGGTAATTTTTCAAATCCTCTTTATCACCTTTTTTATGCAAAAGAATTACTGTTGCAGAATCCCATTGGTTTGGTATGTTACCGCTGTTAAGGCATTTGGTAAAGAATTTTGCAAGTATGTCTTCTACATATTCGGAAAATTCGATGAGTTAATCGCCGCGTTCATTCCTTTCCCCCATATCCATATTTACCAACCGATGCCATCCCTTGTTCCTGTTGTCCAATTCTTGCATTAAAATCCCCCATGATGAGCTTGATATGTTGTTTCCCTTTTGTGTGTAACTGTTTGATTTCTTCATAAAATTCTTCAACATCTTCGTCGGTATGGCTTGATGTTGGTGCATATACCTGTACTATCTGAAGTTGGTATCGCTGGGTTAGTTGAACAACGAGCCTATCTGCTAGATCTGATGTACTTTCAACTTCTAGAAGACGGTCTTTAATTCTTTTGTTGATTAAGAAGCCAACACCACTTGTTCTTGCAGTTTCCGTTCCTCTATA
>QLNU02015360.1:170327793-170357516 GCA_006491805.2 Dysdera silvatica | reverse complement strand
ATATATATATATATCATCATCATCATCATATTCAACCATTATCTATCCACTGCTGGATGAAGGTCTCTCCAAATGCTTTCCACACAAGTCTATCCTGAGCAATTCGCTTCCACGTCACCCCAACCTGTTTTCTTATTTCATCCACCCATCTAGTTTGAGGACGTTTTCTAGGTCTTCGGTGGTCTCTTGGAATCCAGTTCAGAATTTCTGTTGTCCATCGTTGATCAGTTCTTCTTGCAATATGCCCAGCCCATCGCCATTTCAGCCCTTTTACTTTAACAATGATGTCCTCTACTCTAGTTTGCTCTCTCACCCAAGTGTTTCTTTTTCGATCTCTCCTAGTTATTCCAAGCATGCACCTCTCCATGCTCCTTTGCGTTGTCTGTAACTTTCGTATTGCTCCAACTGTTAGACTCCATGTCTCTGATCCATAAGAGAGGACTGGCAATACACACTGGTTGAAGACCTTTCTTTTTAGACACAAAGGCAATTTCCCCTTCAGGATAAAACTGTTTCTTCCAAATGCACTCCAGCCAAGTTTAATACGTCTGTTGAGTTCTTTCATAATGTTGCCATCCATTGAAATCAGCTGGCCAAGGTAAATATATGAATCAGCAATTTCTAGCTCAGTGTTGTCAACTTGTATTTTTGTTTCCTCTACAAAATTATTGAACATGATCTTAGTTTTTTGTAGGTTCATCTTGAGTCCAACTTCTTCACTTCTAGTTGAGAGCTCTTGTACCATGTCTTGGAGTTCTGATGGGTCCGTTGAAAAAATAACAATGTCATCAGCAAACCGCAGATGATTTAAATATTCACCATTTATTTTTATTCCCTTGTTATTCCAATTTATCAGCTGAAAAATCATCTGTAAAGCAGAAGTAAAAAGTTTTGGAGAAATGGTATCTCCCTGCCTCACCCCTTTGCCAAGTTTGATAGTTTTGGTATCTTTATGTAACCGAAATTTTGCACTTGCATTTTTATACACACGTTTCACCATGTCAATGTACACATCCTCGACTTCTCCTGATCTTAAAGAGTTGATGACTGCTGACGTTTTAATAGAGTCAAAGGCCTTCTCATAGTCAATAAATGCCACACACAATGGAAGTTCATATTCATGTGTTCTTTCAATTAATTCTCTTAATACTTGAATATGGTCCACTGTACTGAATCCACTTCGAAATCCAGCTTGTTCTCTTGGTTGAGCTGCATCTAATTTTTTCTGCAGGCGATGTGTTAGCACTTTTGTGAAGATTTTATAAATAGCAGGTAACAAGCTAATTGGTCGGTAATTTTTTAAATCCTCTTTATCACCTTTTTTATGCAAAAGAATTACTGTTGCAGAATCCCATTGGTTTGGTATGTTACCACTGTTGAGGCATTTGGTAAAGAATTTTGCGAGTATGTCTTCTACATGTTCTCCAGCTTCTTTTAAGATATCTAATGTAATGCCATCATCGCCAGGGGATCTTCCTTTCTTCATACTTTTTATTGCAAATGCTACTTCTTCTTTTAAGATTTTAGGAGCTGTTCCTTCGACTATCTCAGAGTCTTCGTTTAATCCACTGTTTCCCTCATACAGCTTTCTGTAGAATTCTTCAACTCTTCTAAGTATTTCTTCCCTATTTCTTGTTACAGTGCCATCCTCTCCTTTTAATGCAATGATGTGTTTCTTCCCAATAGACAAACTCCCTTTAACAACCCTAAGGCTCTTGTTGCTTTCAATGGCCTTCCTTACTAACTCACAATTGAATTTTCTTATATCTTCTTTCATGTTTTTGCGCAAAGTTTTGCAAAGTTCTACATACTCGATCTTGCGACTGGTATTTTGATTGTCCACCTTCATAAGTCTTCGCCTTTTCATGAGTTGTTTCGTCTTCTCAGATAATTTGCTATTCTGCTTTTTACATATTACACCACCAATTTCCCCAGCAGTTTCAATTATTGTCTTAACAATGTTTTCATTTGCTTCTGAGATGTCAACTTCTTCAATAAGTCCTTCCAGTGCAGAAAAGCGATTTTTTAATTCCAACTTGAATGCCTCAGTATTTTCTTTTAATTTCTTTAAATCCACCCTCTTACATACTTGTTTCCTAATGAGCTTCTGCCTTTCTAGTTTAGTATTTAAGTGCATTTTACATCTCACCATTCGATGATCACTTCCAGTATTAAATCTGTTCAGTATGCTGCAATCTTCAATAATTGATTTCTTGTTTGCCAGGATATAGTCAATTTCGCTGGTTCCTCCATTGGGGTGTTTCCATGTCCATTTTCTTTGCGGTTTCTTCTTAAAAAATGAATTCATGATGCTAAGATTTTCAGCTTCGGCAAATTCTATGAGTTGATCGCCACGTTCATTCCTTTCCCCGTATCCGTATTTACCAACCGATGTCTCTCCTTGTTCCTGTTGTCCAATTCTTGCATTAAAATCTCCCATGATGAGCTTGATGTGTTGTTTCCCCTTGGTATGTAGCTGTTTGATTTCTTCATAGAATTCCTCAACCTCCTCGTCGGTATGGCTTGATGTTGGTGCATATGCCTGTACTATCTGAAGTTGGTATCGCTGGGTTAGTTGAACAACGAGCCTCGCTGCTCGATCTGACGTGCTTTCAACTTCAAGAAGGTAGTCTTTAATTCTTTTGTTGATTAAGAAGCCAACACCACTTGTTCTTCCAGTTTCCGTTCCTCTATAATAAAACAAATGTCCGCTTTTAAGTTCCACCAACTCTTCACCTTTTCTTCTAACTTCACTGAGTCCTACAATGTCCCATTTGATCTTGTCAAGTTCTTCTTCCAATTCCTGAAGTTTTGCTTCAGAAGCAAGGGATCGTCCATTAAACGTAGCCAAGGTCAATAACAAATGGCAGCCTGGGCCATTCCAGTGATTCTTAGCACCCCCTGCTTTCATGCCACGCTGACCGCTGCCTTGATCAGGAGCACTCCAGCACCTGGAGACTAGAGGCCATGGGTTTGGTGTATAATCATAGTTGAGGAATTAGCCATCATTTCACCACGCTGGCTAGACAGTTTGGTGAATTAGCCCTCCCCTTCCGCCTTTCCATCCGTGCAGCAAATATTAATTTGCCACATAAATAGAAAGTTCAGCCTGCACCTATATATATATATATATATATATATATATATATATATATATATATATATATATATATATATATACCTTATTCTTTTATAAAATACTTTTCGACTTATGAAATACTTTCAGAAAATACTTTTCTGCTCGAATAACAAAACAAATGAGCGAGAAATATCTTTGTTACTATAACGTAATCGACTATCAACAGAACAGATTGGCAAAATTAGAACAATGTCGGTTGATATTGTTTTTGTTTTTTTCAGAAACGCCCTTTTAAAGACCCCCACAAATGTGGCTAATAGGCCCAATACTTTTGTTTATGTTTTATTATGCAAAGACAGAGCCATGCTGCTCTATACTACAATTTCAGTACAGAATCATACTGCAATTTCAAAACAGAGTCATACTACAATTTCATACTATCATTTCAATACAGGGTCATACTACAATTTCAACACAGTCATACTGCAACAATTTTCCGAGGGATCCGAAGGTTTCCTGCGTAGGAAATCAATTCCGGACCACGGAATAGAAATAGAAATAATTTTATTCAACCTATATACAGTGGTTGTTCATACACCTGTTATGATATCAATTTGACGATACATTTGACATTTGGTTAACTTTAGAGAATATAGAAAATAATAGGCTAGAAATGGAGGAGAGCAGAAAGCAAAAACTTATTGCAAGGCTCTCCACAAATTAGATAATGTATTTCAAAAATTGTAGATTTACCAGTTTGGGGTTGCTTCATGGGCATTACTTATGTAGGATCAATGTGTAGTACAATAATTTTTAGTGTGTACATTTATCTGAATTCATTATAAAACAAAGCTTTATTTTATGTAGCCTCATTTGAGAAACTGCGATATAGAGCAGGATGAAGCGTTGAGTTGACACAAGCGTCTAATTTTGATAAATAGGTCCGATAGAGTTTGAGTGCTGAGAAAAAAATTTAAATTGTTTTAGTGGAATAATTTTCATATGCATTATCTTACGTTAGTACTTTACAGAATCAGGACTAAGACGTCAGTTAACATTAATAAAAAAAGGGGAAACATCACGGAAGTGGAACAAGGTAATCTATCCAGCCTATATCGCAATTTTGTCTGGGGAAAAAAACATTGACAGCTAGTTTAAACTTTTTTGTGATTCGATATAGTTATGTGCCTAGCGAAATTTTGAGCCGAGTGGAAAAAAACAAAACAGACAGCCATATTTACTGAAGATGCTACCGTATGTTAGTATCGTTTTCTGGGGTGTCGTTGAATGTTCATTGACTAAAGTTCGAAGAATAGCAGTGAAAAAAAAAAAAACAAGCAAGCAAGCTTTTCGCACTTTTTGGACTGAAACCCGGAACCTTTGTACCATATACAATCGCGTTATCATTACGTCACCGTAGAGCAGGTCCAATATCCTCCGGACTGGTGACCAATTTAAGTACAATAATTAATTAAGTAGTGTGATGATTAGCATGCGCTAAGAAAAATATGATGATTGATAATGAGAGATTTAAAAATGAAGATAAAGTGTGGATTATAAGAGGATCAACGATAATTTCATCCCGTTATTATTTATGAAATTAGTTAAAGTAATTACTTATTTTTTTATTGTATTTTATTATTTATTTGCACATGCTACACTACAATTCTACAAACAAACAAAGCACATATATTTTGATTGGAGGGGGGGGGGTTGACGAGTAAATGCAAAGTATAACTCGCTCAGGATCCGATCGTTTATTTAGCTGAAGCTTTGTAAAATTCTTTATTTTTAAAATTATTTCAATTCAACGTCTTTATAACCTCCCGTTTGAAAAGATATAGACACATGAAAAAAAATTAGCCGTTTAATAAAAGAAAAGAGGAAACAACTTCCTCATTCCCAAGTAGTGATAAAATTAGTGATGTAGAGATAGTTGTTGTTGTGATGGGGGTGGGAGGTGGGGAGGGCATTCAGTTCGTAAACAGTATCTCTTAGTATTATTGCCATTCTGTTTGGAAATACTTCACATTGTCTTTTCTTTTAGCTTCCAGTTTATAATTACCCGGCGAGGGTTTCCCCGGTTAGGGTTTCACGAGCCGGAACTGCTCCGCACCAGATGACGTCAGATGGGGATTCCCAACATGCGGGTATATAAGCTTAGGACTTTCACGAACTCTTCATTCTGCCTTCACTTGACAAAGGGAGCAGTTGGCTCCCGAAACGTCGTGTTTTTAAACCTTACGCCAGTGTCAAAATAACTGTTTGTTATAGTCTGGGGTCGACGAACAATAAGCTCCATCATGTATAAGTGTATCGTGATTTAAAATTTATGTTAAGCAGTCGGTCCCCTCCCAGGTGACCCATAGCCGGATTTACGTGCAGGCCATGTAGGCGCAGGGCCTAGGGCCCGTGACTTTGAGGGTCCACTCAGGCCTGTAGCCAAGTCGGGGCCAGCAGGGGCGAGGCCCAAATTGCCCATAAAATTTAAAATACAAACTTTGATATATGCTAATATTACAGTATTTATAGTTGCAATAAATAATAAAAAAAAAGCCATCAGAGGAGTGTCAAATTTATTTGGGATTATAGTGATCCTGTATTTCTTCTGATAATTATTTTACACTCGTGTCCCCAGGTACCCTGTACCCCATATGCCCTTTGCCGCGCGCCAGTTGCCCCTTCATCTTGGCTACAGGCCTAGGTCCACCTCAGGGGCTTGATATTATATGAGTTGAATAATTATTTTACTCTTGTTTATTCACAAATCTCTGAGTTTCATTATTGATAAACCTGAATATTGTAGATAATAAAATCCAAAGAAAACACGATGCATTGACTGAATATTTCGGAGGCCGCATTCTTTAGTGGCCCATCCTTTTTTCCGACCTAGGGTCCATAAAATCCTTAATCCGTCACTATTGCGCCATCATGGGACGTTACCCAAGAACACGCCTTTTCTTTTGTATTTAGAACTGATGGAGAGGCTAAATTAAACCAAAGAAAAAAAAAACTATCTCGTGCACATTAATGGAAATTCAACAATAATTTATATCCCATACAAGCAAGCAAATTACGTGCCAAAAAGCATTGCATTACAGCCATTGCAGAGAATAAATAAATATACTGAAAACGAATTCGCGCTAGAAAACCCATTTTCAGAGAGTAAATACAGCGGGTTTTTTTTTTTTTACATAACGAACTTTTTCGGAAGATCAATTATTGGGAAGACAGTCTGTGAATTATTTAGTATATAATTCTCACTCAGTTTATCATGTCACTTACACAAGCTTTTCTTTCCTTTTCGGCGGCTAAATTTTCAGAAAGTCTGATCACTGTTCATTAATTTTATGAATTTTGCGCAGCATAGATATTTCTTTATTTTAGTTATACATTTTCCTACGGAGGATATGCATGTTAATGTATTGTGATTTTTTAATACCAGATGGCTCGATAGTAGAAAAAGCGGGACTGAGTTAAAATTACCTATTCAGTAAGTGTGCTACATTAAAAACTAATCGCAAAACGGAAGGCGGGAGCAAATACAGACCTTTTAAAAGATCTTTAATGAATTTTTTACAATTTTTCAATTGGACAAAAAACGGTTTAAAATAATTTGTTGCATTCTTTAAAATCGAGGCTCATATAAACTGCATTTGAACTATAACCATCTAAGGATGTTACTGTACTACCAGTGTGAGTATAAGCATCGATATTTTTTTTCGATATTAACCGTATCGGTGCATGAGCGCATGCCCGTATCCAAGGGGGGATCTTAAGGACCGGTCCCCCCCTCCGAAACTAAACTTTTAATGGAACTTGAGTACAGCTTTACATGGTGTGATTGTATAGATACATACTATCACATCCATCCATCTAGTTTGAGGACGTTTTCTAGGTCTTCGGTGGTCTCTTGGAATCCAGTTCAGAATTTCTGTTGTCCATCGTTGATCAGTTCTTCTTGCAATATGCCCAGCCCATCGCCATTTCAGCCCTTTTACTTTAACAATGATGTCCTCTACTCTAGTTTGCTCTCTCACCCAAGTGTTCCTTTTTCGATCTCTCCTAGTTATTCCAAGCATGCACCTCTCCATGCTCCTTTGCGTTGTCTGTAACTTTCGTATTGCTCCAACTGTTAGACTCCATGTCTCTGATCCATAAGAGAGGACTGGCAATACACACTGGTTGAAGACCTTTCTTTTTAGACACAAAGGCAATTTCCCCTTCAGGATAAAACTGTTTCTTCCAAATGCACTCCAGCCAAGTTTAATACGTCTGTTGAGTTCTTTCATAATGTTGCCATCCATTGAAATCAGCTGGCCAAGGTAAATATATGAATCAGCAATTTCTAGCTCAATGTTGTCAACTTGTATTTTTGTTTCCTCTACGAAATTATTGAACATGATCTTAGTTTTTTGTAGGTTCATCTTGAGTCCAACTTCTTTACTTCTAGTTGAGAGCTCCTGTACCATGTCTTGGAGTTCTGATGGGTTCGTTGAAAAAATAACAATGTCATCAGCAAACCGCAAATGATTTAAATATTCACCATTTATTTTTATTCCCCTGTTATTCCAATTTATTTGATGAAAAATCATCTGTAAAGCTGAAGTAAAAAGTTTTGGAGAAATGGTATCTCCCTGCCTCACACCTTTACCAATTTTAATAGTTTTGGTATCTTTATGTAACCGAAATTTTGCACTTGCATTTTTATACACACATTTCACCATGTCAATGTACACATCCTCGATGTCTGCTGATCTTAAAGAGTTGATGACTGCTGATGTTTTAATAGAGTCAAAGGCCTTCTCATAGTCAATAAATGCCACACACAATGGAAGTTCATATTCATGTGTTCTTTCAATTAATTCTCTTAATACTTGAATATGGTCCACTGTACTGAATCCACTTCGAAATCCAGCTTGTTCTCTTGGTTGAGCTGCATCTAATTTTTTCTGCAGGCGATGTGTTAGCACTTTTGTGAAGATTTTATAAATAGCAGGTAACAAGCTAATTGGTCGGTAATTTTTCAAATCCTCTTTATCACCTTTTTTATGCAAAAGAATTACTGTTGCAGAATCCCATTGGTTTGGTATGTTACCGCTGTTAAGACATTTGGTAAAGAATTTTGCAAGTATGTCTTCTACATATTCTCCAGCTTCTTTTAGGATATCTAATGTAATACCATCATCACCAGGGGCTCTTCCTTTCTTCATGCTTTTTATTGCAAATGAAACTTCTTCTTTTAAGATTTTAGGAGCTATTCCTTCGACTATTTCAATGTCTTCGTTTAATTCACTGTTACTTTCGTATAGATTTTTGTAGAATTCTTCAACTCTTCTAAGTATTTCTTCCCTATTTCTTGTTACGGTGCCATCCTCTCCTTTTAATGCAATGATGTGTTTCTTCCCAACAGACAAACTTCCTTTAACAACCCTAAGGCTCTTGTTGCTTTCAATGGCCTTCCTTACTAACTCACAATTGAATTTTCTTATATCTTCTTTCATGTTTTTGCGCAAAGTTTTGCAAAGTTCTACATACTCGATCCTGCAACTGGTATTTTGATTGTCCACCTTCATAAGTCTTCGCCTTTTCATGAGTTGTTTCGTCTTCTCAGATAATTTGCTATTCTGCTTTTTACATATTACACCACCAATTTCCCCAGCAGTTTCAATTATTGTCTTAACAATGTTTTCATTTGCTTCTGAGATGTCAACTTCTTCAATAAGTCCTTCCAGTGCAGAAAAGCGATTTTTTAATTCCAACTTGAATGCCTCGGTATTTTCTTTTAATTTCTTTAAATCCACCCTCTTACATACTTGTTTCCTAATGAGCTTCTGCCTTTCTAGTTTAGTATTTAAGTGCATTTTACATCTCACCATTCGATGATCACTTCCAGTATTAAATCTGTTCAGTACGCTGCAATCTTCAATAATTGATTTCTTGTTTGCCAGTATATAGTCAATTTCGCTGGTTCCTCCATTGGGGTGTTTCCATGTCCATTTTCTTTGTATGGTGTAATCCCATCGAAATAAAGCCACCACCCCTATTAGTGTTTTGGGTAACTCTCAACATTCGAGCTGCTACAGGTAAACAGGTTTATGACGTCAGGAAGTTGTCAAATAACTTACCTGTTCTATCCCAGTCGAATGTTGACTTCAGAAGGTTGTATTTTCTATTTCTCCTGCAGTATTGCAATGGGAAAACGAACCCAGCTATCAGAGTTCGAGAAAGGCCAGCTAACAGCTTTTAAGGAACAAAGTCTTTCATATAGACAAATATCTAAGCAAATCAAACGATCTAAAACCGTAATAGACAATTTTGTGAATCAGGGCAATGCGTACAGGTATCAAAAAAGGAGGTGTACAGGCAGAAAAATGACTTCCAGGCAGGAAAGAGATATTGTGCATCGTCTTTCACAAGGTGGTATTTCCCTCAGACAATTGGCCAAAGAGGATAACATCCCTGTGACAAAATCAACCCTGTCACGGATTGTAAAATATACAAAAAACTTCCAATATAAAAAAAGGAAACAGCAGCCCATGTTGAAAGCTATCCACAAGCAAAGGAAAGTAGATTGGGCCAAATATCATCAAACCTGGAAAGACCAGTGGCATCGTGTTATATTCTCAGATGAGAAAAAAATTACTTTGATGGCCCAGACGGCCTTACACTCTGTTGGCGTGACATGAGGGAAGAAGAGGAAATCTTCTCCAAAAGATAATAAGGTGGAGGCTCATTAATGGTGTGGGGAGGCTTCGGCTATGGTGGTAAACTTAACCTGGCTTTCCCCTTAGGCCGCATAAAGGCTACCGATTACCAAGAAATGCTAGAAATCCAGTTACTGCCATTTGCAGAGAGAATTGGTGGCCCAAGTTGGATTTTCCAGCAAGATAACACCCGCATTCACGTTGCAAAACCCTCTTGTGAATGTTTTTTGCATAATGGGGTGCATGTCATGGAGTGGCCTGCCCTTTCCCTTGATCTTATTTCCCAAGAAAATGTGTGGGGGTAACCTCAGTAGGGCTGTATATGCCAATGGCAGACAGTTTCAGTCTGTGGCAGAATTGAAGGCTGCCATCATTGAAGCCTGGGATAATATTGATGCCACTGTCCTCCAGGGATTGGTAAATGGTATGCCACATCGTGTTTTCCAAGTCATATATAATCATGGCGGATATATTGGCTATTAACAGTAGTGGCTTTATTTCGGCGGGACACTTTTTCCCCTCTTTTTTTACACGTTCATTTTTTTTCCTGCCCAGGTGGGGCAGGGAGTGAGTTACTCCTTGTAAATATGTATTTGTATATAGACTTTCTTAATATATTTGTTTCGTTCTTATTGGTTTGTTTCGTGTCCAGTCATGGCACACAATCACGGTGGCTTTATTTCGGTGGGACACACCTTAGTTTCTTCTTAAAAAATGAATTCATGATGCTAAGATTTTCAGCTTCGGCAAATTCTATGAGTTGATCGCCACGTTCATTCCTTTCCCCGTATCCGTATTTACCAACCGATGTCTCTCCTTGTTCCTGTTGTCCAATTCTTGCATTAAAATCTCCCATGATGAGCTTGATGTGTTGTTTCCCCTTGGTATGTAGCTGTTTGATTTCTTCATAGAATTCCTCAACCTCCTCGTCGGTATGGCTTGATGTTGGTGCATATGCTTGTACTATCTGAAGTTGGTATCGCTGGGTTAGTTGAACAACGAGCCTCGCTGCTCGATCTGACGTGCTTTCGACTTCAAGAAGGTAGTCTTTAATTCTTTTGTTGATTAAGAAGCCAACACCACTTGTTCTTCCAGTTTCCGTTCCTCTATAATAAAACAAATGTCCACTTTTAAGTTCCACCAACTCTTCACCTTTTCTTCTAACTTCACTGAGTCCTACAATGTCCCATTTGATCTTGTCAAGTTCTTCTTCCAATTCTTGAAGTTTTGCTTCAGAAGCAAGGGATCGTCCATTATACGTTGCCAAGGTCAATAACAAACGGCAGCCTGGGCCATTCCAGTGATTCTTAGCACCCCCTGCTTTCATGCCACGCTGACCGCTGCCTTGATCAGGAGCACTCCAGCACCTGGAGACTAGGGGCCATGGTTTTTGGTGTATTAGCATATTGGAGGAATTAGCCATCATTTCACCACGCTGGCTAGACGGGTTGGTGAATTAGCCCTCCCCTTCCGCCTTTCCATCCGTGCAGCAAATATTAATTTGCCTCTTGGATAGAAAGCCCAGCCTGCACCACTTGAAGGCGGGGTAGGACACTAGGTTACTGGCCTGGCCGGTTCCACACATCGTCACATACGTTCAGCGTGTGGGTCTCCTTCCAGTTAGATACCAGCAACCCTTTTGCAGGCCATATATATATATATATGTAATGACATGTGTGTATTATTATTGTGTGTGTGTGTGTGTGTGTGTGTGTGTAGATGAACAGTTACCAAAATTAATATAATGGTCTTTTGTATTTGACATTATGGATTATATGCCGATGATGGATGATAATATATATGAAAAATGGTTGAGTTATTATCTTATTTTTTTACGGATTAAGTTTCGTTTACGAAAAGTCTGCTTTTAACTGAGATAATTTAACACGCGCTATCGGTATTTTGCTTTCTTCTCGGAAAAGGATCGGATTTATATTAGCCAAATAATCTGCGACCTCGTTTGTCCTTCGCCGTACCATTTGTATAATAAAAGCATTTTTAACAGAGTAAAGAAAACACATTAAATATAAAAGTGTATACCCCGTTAGTCCCAAAAAGCTTTGGACCTGTTTTGTCGTCTTTGGTTCCGGAAACTTTTGGACTACTATTGTTTTAGATGGAGAAGGTTTTATTGTGCCATCTCCCAGTACATAGCCTAAGAATTCGATTTTCCGTTGCAAAAATTTACATTTTTTGAAGTTGAGTTCCAACCCATATTTTGAAGCTTCTTCTTACACACGCCTTAGCTTGAGTATGCCTTCTTATTCATCTCTGGAAGGTATAATAATATCATCTAAATATATTTCTACAGTGTGGTCATTTAAAAGGTCTCTAAATACATTCTATACATATCTTTGGAATATCGAAGGACTTGTTGATAACCCTGCTTTAACTTTCATAAATTCATACTGACCTTCATGCGCTTCAAAGGATGTGTATGTATTTCGTACTGTGTTCGCCAATGTCAATATGCAAAATCCCATTTTTCAAATCTAATGACGTAAACACTTCAGCTCCCCCAGGATTATCCAAAACATCTTCGATTGATGGAAGCGGAAAATGATCCATAATTATTTTCCTATTTAATTTTCTGTAATCTACGCATGGTCTAGAACTATCATCTTTTTTCTTACATGACACTACCGGTGCCGCAAAATCTGAACAACTGCGCTTAATAATTTCGTTGTTAAGCTATTCTTTGACTTGTGTTTCAACAATCTTTTGTTCTGTAAACGATAGCCTTCGACAATACTGACTTACTAGTATCTCATCTATTAAAACAATATTCAATTTTAAGTTGGTGCTTCCTGTTTTGAAACGTCGATAACCTTTTATCAGATTGGCAATTTCCTGTCTCTGTTTAACATTTCGAATATGCATTAAATCAACTTGTTGAAAATCTACGGCGTCCCCTATTAAAACGATAAAATTATCTGTAGTTGCAGATGAAGCTTCATTTCTGTGTAGTAGCCCTGCGGTGGCGCAGTGTGGTAACGCGTTCTCCTATTGCGCGGCTAATCCGGGTTCGACTCCCAGCAGTGCAAAAAGAACGCTTACTCAGAGATCTCATAAAAGATCGCACTGCTCACTGTAGTCCGGGGTTTGGTTCCCCAGGCCTTAAGAGGTTCGGATTCCTCGGAAAACTGTAGGTCCCGGCGCAGCATGACCACTGTAGTCTTTGAGCCGTAAAACCAAAAAACAAACATTTCTGTGTAGTTTTCGATCTCGGAAAATATAACGGGATGCTTCATGGGAAAGAGAAAATTATCGCGTTGTTTCGTCTGGGAAGTGGAATTTCTACAGGCCATTTGTTTACAATTTGTGTAAACATTGGCAGCATCCGCTGTTCGTCCTTGGGTTTTATGGCTTTGCGTAGCCACTTTCCCTTTCTCGGTATTGCAAACAACTCTAATATAGTATCATTGGGATTGTCATTTTTAGAAAATGTGAAAATTAATTGGCATAACACGTCCATTCCTACAATGATTGCACAATTTAGATTTTCAAGCGCATAAATGTTGGTATTACTCCTGATTCCGTCTATGATTATGTCTGTATTAAAAAATCCTAAAGGTGTTATTGCTTCGCTCCCAATTCCTACTAGAGATATGCTGTTGTAGAACAAATTTGGGGATCCAGTTAATTGACGGGAGTCTTTTTTCAAGTCTTGAATGTCTTTCACGTCGTTATGGCACATATACGACACAAATATTCTGTCATCTGTAAAAAATGGTTACACAGTTGATCACGTCATCTGCCCAGCTCAAGGGTCGTCTTTATCCAGAGTCTTCTCGTCGTCCCGTCATTGTTTTACCAACGAAGTTCGCTTCTTTTTTTCAAACGTTCAATTTTTTAACGTATAACTATTTATGTTTTAGTTCATCCCGGCCAAGCCCCCATTTGTGGGACTTTTGCTTATTATGAAGCACTATGAAGAACTCTAGAATAAATAATATCTCTTTTAATGAGTAATTACTACAACTAGTTCACACAATTAAAACGTCGCGCCGTCACTGCCCTGCGCCCAACCTCCACCTCGGTTGCTTCACGTCTCTCCAGTCTTCTCCGTTTCCACTCCACGCATGCGCAAGCGTCACTGTCTACGCACTTTTATAGGGAAGGGCGTCCCAACCTATATATAATGTACTTTTATATTTAATGTGTTTTCTTTACTCTGTTAAAAATGCTTTTATTATGCAAATGGTGCGGCGAAGGACAGAGGGGGTCGCGGATTATTTGGCTAATATAAAACTGGGCAGCAGCTTGAAAATGATTGGGAACCACTGCACTAGACATTGGCATTACATGCTTGGTTGGTACTAAGCCAAAGGCAAAACTGTAGAAAATCTTCATTGTCATAATCATGTTCATATTCATAAATAACATACATCTTCATGTTCATATATAACATACAGTTTCAGTGTGAAGACGAAACTGAGCGGGAAGAACACCACGCAAGCAATTAACGCATATGCGGTACCAGTGCTCACCTACTCCTTCGGGATCATCAAATGGACCAACACTGAACTAGAACAACTCCAGCGGAAAATGAGAACCATCCAGAGAAGAGCCGGACAACTACACCCTGCAACGGCAATTGAACGGCAAACACTACCCCGGGAAGAAGGAGGACGCGGACAAGCGGACCTCAAAGACTTACATGACAAGCAGATCCAGAGCATGAGGCAATACTTCCAGTTGAAGAGTCCCCGATCGCCACTCATCCAAGCCATAATACAAGCAGATGCAAATTACACGCCACTAAACCTGTGTAGTACCGAAGAGCGTGTCCTCGAAACAGCCAACGAACAGAAACTGAGAACTTGGGCCGGAAAACCATTACATGGCAGGCACTACAATGACCTGCAACAACCACACGTTGACAAAAAGGCATCAAATTCTTGGCTGGCCAAAGGCACTCTCCAGCCAGAGACAGAAGGATTCATGCTAGCCATCCAAGACCAAGTGATCGCAACAAGGAACAATCAGAAATTCATCCAGAGAAAAGACATAGAAAGCGACAAATGCAGACACTGTCATGCGGCATCGGAGACAATCCAACACGTGATGGCAGGATGCAAGATCCTTGCGCAGTCAGACTACAAACATAGACACGATCAAGTAGCGAAAATAGTCCACCAGAAATTGGCAGCGAATGCTGGCTTTCTGACAGAAAAATGCCCGTACTACAAATATGAGCCAGAGACCGTGCATGAGAACGAAACACACAAGCTTTACTGGGATAGAGCAATCATAACAGACAAGACAGTCCCACATAACCGTCCTGACATAACCCTCGTCGATAAATCGAATAAGACCACGTACTTAATCGACATAGCAGTACCCAACACCAATAACATATGGGTAATCTACACGACGAAAATCACCATGTACCAAGACCTCAGAGATGAATTACGTGACATATGGCACATGAAAAATATCTTCGTCATCCCATTAGTCATCTCAGCAACAGGGATAGTTTCAAAGCTGCTTTCGACCAATTTGGAAATACTCAACATTGACACAAACTTTATATTGAAATAAAAAAACCATAATCCTAAACACGTCTCACATTGTCAGGTATTGTATGAAATGGCATTTCCTCTAGCCCAGTGTTTTCGGAGAAAAAGACAGCGCAAGCCATGAATTTCACAATTTCTTCTTCGGAAAATTAGATATAGAAACCAACTTTTTAAAAGATTTTTGACCTCTCGCTGTTTAACAGATCTCGGAGAGTTTCGATCATATAGGAATTTACTTTCAAAGGATCTTAAAAGAGCGAAATCACAATATTATTTTGATTTATTTAATAACATTAACTTACGCCAAATTTGGTATTATTTCAATAAACTTTCTTATGCATCTCGTACTGGTGGACATTTTTTATCAAAAATTAATTATCGGGGCAATCTTTTTATTGTCCTCAGAGTATTGCTAATGCATTTTCTGATTATCTACAGAGCCATCCTTTGGAGTTATTAAATTCTCTTCATTCTACAGAGCCATCCTTTGGAGTTATTAAATTCTCTTCATTCTACACGAGTGGACTCTTCAGACTTTCTTCAGCTTACCCTTGATTTAGATCATTCTTTTGTGATGGAACCTATTGACCGTGTTGAACTTCTGAGGCGTCTTGCCTCTTTGAATATTAGACATTCGCCTGGATTTGACGGGATATCTTCTCGAGCTGTTGTGGCGGCTGCGGATCTGCTGGTTGATCCTATTTTAATTTTATTTAATAATTTTTTTGAACAAGGTATTTTTCTAGATTTAAAATTACTCGTGTCACAATGGTTTATAATATATATATATAGATGAGAATGAACACACAAGCTTTACTGGGATAGAGCAATCATAACAGACAAGACAGTCCCACATAACCGTCCTGACATAACCCTCGTCGATAAATCGAATAAGACCACGTACTTAATCGACATAGCAGTACCCAACACCAATAACATACAGACAACCTACACAACGAAAATCACCAAGTACCAAGATCTCAGACATGAAGTACGAGATATATGGGGTATGGAAAAGATCCTCATCATCCCGTTAGTCATCTCAGCAACAGGGATAGTACCAAAAACGCTTGCGACGAATTTGGAGATACTCAACATTGACCCAAACACCTACATTGAAATACAAAAAGCCACAATCCTAAACACGTGTCACATTGTCAGGAAGTTTCTAGACATGGCACATTAAGAAGTGATGTAAAAAGAGGCTTGGGAACATGGCGCTCTGCCCGTCCCAAAGCCTGTTTCCGCCAAGAATGGGCGAGGAAAACTTTTATATATATATATATCGGGGGCGATCCCGGGAACTATAGGGCGATCTCAATTTTATCTGTTTTTGCCAAAGTTTTTGAGTCATTGATTAATACTAGACTGATTAAATTTCTTGAACATTTTAATATTCTACACCCTAATCAATTTGGTTTTCGAACTGGAATTTCTGTTGAGACTGCACTTTTAAATGCCCATAATATTATCTCCTCTGTACTTGATAATTGCCTGTTTACTATTGGAATCTTCTTAGATATAACTAAAGCTTTTGATTCCGTTTCTCATGATATTTTACTTGAAAAACTTAAATATATTGGTATTCGTTTTTTAATTTTATTAAATACCTACTACTATTACACTTACTATTACTAGATTTTTGTAAATTTTTTAATAAAAATAACAAATAGAAAAGGTGCAACGCATCACTATTCCAATAAGTTATAAAATAATGATAAAAATTAATATATAATTAACAATTTATGTAAATATTTTTATTATAGTTTTATAGTTTTTAATAATTTCTAATTTAATTCTAATTATTAAAGCTATTATCCAAACCATAATGATGTAGGATCAATGAAAAATACAATTAGCAATGATGATAAAGATAAAATGCCAATCACAAAAGACCTTCATAGTTTTTCATTGTATTTGTAATTGTATTTTCATTGGTGCCTGTCGTATGGTTTGGATAATAGCTTTATCAGTTCAGATTAATAGAAGTGTCAAAAACTATAAAATATTATATAAATTAATTTTTATCATTATATATATATATATAAAATTAACAACCATAAATAAATAGCAGGCCAAGTAATTAACGTCGTAAAATTTCATTCACGAATAAGTTCGAAGAAAAAACGGCTATCTATGAAAAAGGTAAAAAGCACTGCAATTAATTCGTAGGCCGACTGAATTACATTTGTAATTTACATTATCTATATGCCGATGAAGGATGATAATAAATGTGACAAATGGTTGATTTATTATCTCCTGTTTATACAGATTAGGTTTCGTTCACGAAAACTCTTCTTTTGATTGTTTGTTTGTTTGTTTGTTTTTTTATGGCGCAAGAGCATCTAGGCTGCGCCAGCTCTTCTTTTGACTGAGATAATTTAACACGCGCTATCGGTATTTTACTTTCTTTTAGGACAAGGATCGGCAAAGTAAAGGGCCATTTTGATCTGATTGCCAAAATAAATAAATAAAAATCAAGAATCCCACCTCAGCACAGGCTGGGATAGTGAGTGGGGGGCGGGTATTTAAATATATTAAATGAAACGAAGATTCTTCTTATTAAAACATCTGCCTTGAAATATGATTTATTAACTGAAAAATCTAATAAATATTTAATTCCATATGAAGTAATGTGACTTTCGTTACCAAACGTCTTAAAGACCAGAAGTCAGAGAACTGAAGTTGTATGTTCTAACTTTTCTAAACGCCACAGATAACCTTGCGTTTAAAACTTTCAGCATAATTAAATAAAATTAAAACACACAGTCGTTAAAATAAATACGATGGTTTATAGCTATTTCGGAAGCGCGTTTAGGCTTCCTTCTTCAGAACCCTAGTTACACTAATGTGACACACGTGCTAGAAAAACTATCGATGCCAAATTGCTAGTCAATCGATAGCATCGATAGTTTTCTGCTTGCGTGCACATGATGTAACTAGGGATTCAAAAGGAAAACCGAAACGCTCGGCTCATCGTATTAATTTAATGTGATAAACTATTAATCTTAACTCAGTGTGTCGTTTCATCTTTACTATTTCAGCATAATGTTCGGTAATTTTTCGATTTGAGCATATTACATATTTGTAGGCAAAAGCAAACGTTAAATAAATAAATAAATAAATCAGGCGCATAAAAGTGAAGGATACGACCTTCTTGTGATTTTTTTTCTTTTCTCCAAGAACGTCCCTTAACTATTAAAAATTGGAGAAGTGATATCCGACTATACTCTAAGTTTTATGTGCACTGGGAATGAAGAAACCGAAACCTAAATACACAACAAACAAAAAGTTTGGGAAGCAATGAAGCGTGCCGGCATACTCCTCTGCTCCTCCCAGAGAAGAACTGAGGAGCAATGCCGACTGGATAGGGGGCCCAAGTCTGGAATTCAAACGCGCATAAACTCCACCTCGAAGGGTTGGTTCCTGGACTCTAGGAAGCCAATCCCCAAAAGCCGTTCACAAATATCGCCAACGTGAGTGGCACCGCATCTCGTTGACTCCTCCTTCTTCCAACAGCGCGGTGAGGACAACGAGGGGGGAAGTCCGGAAAAAAGGAAAGCGAAAGGTGGGACGGACCCTGTCTTTTCGAAAAAACAGGATGGCTTTTCACTAGACAGACGGTCAATCGTCTAAGTCGTGGGCAGACGGATCAGCGCGCGACTCAAAGGACCGAAATTAACTTTTAAAAACCCATGGGTCAAAAATGAAAATGGCTGTGTGTGCGACAAGCGTTTCTAAATGCAGTAGTTTTTCTGTGCGGGATATTTTGGATTTACCAGAACCACGTTCTCCTTGCAGCCTGGTTCCTCCTCCACCTTCCGCGATTTCGTCATCCGTTGCAGAGCCATCTTCATCCCTGGAAGGTCTAGCAGACGTTCCTGGAGCTTATACTGGAACAACGAATCCCTTGGCCTCATATGGGGCAGCTATTTACAACGACCACCTCCACAGATGGGCCAGTGAAGAAGCTACCTCCTATCCAGGGCCAACGCGTAAGTACAATCTTAAATAACTTTAGTTTCATACTCTGTTAATGCAAAAATGTTTTCTTGCTTCTTAAAGTCCCTGTGTAATGAATGCTACTGAATTATTAATCCATAAGTATCTGAATCACACTGCAATGTCCAAGCATGAAAGAACTCTTATTTACTCTACTGTTCATATGAAATGAATTTAGTTTCGTTCGCTATTCGTTCATACGAGATAATTATAATGGCATTGATTTTGTTTGTACCAGGGACTAAAATTAATTATTAATGTTTTATTACAAGTATATAATTTTCCTATAACATTTCTTGAAAATTCAACATTTATCGAAGTATAGAGAGTGTTATAAGATTATAGTTAGCTATGTCAAGCCACTATTATATATCTCTTCCTTTTTGAAAGTAGTTTCTATAATAATTTGAAAGCTGTAGAACTAATTGCCAAAAACAATGCAATTGCCAACTTATAAAATTTGTTTCGATGAAAATAGTCTCGTAACATTGCATAGTTGATTTAAAAACAATTTAAAGAATTGAATGGATTATTGGAAAAAGTACGCACTCCAATGTTTCAGTAACAAAACTTGGTTTTGAGAGCGTTGTGGTCAAGTTCGAATTAAAATAAATGTGGATATATGTCAATATGTCCCTTTAAGCAGGTTGTCTCGTCTGAGATAACCCATTGGTAATCTCGGAACGTGAACATTGAATATAACGATCAAGAAAGTTCAACAAATGTTTAATTTTCTTATTTCGGAGTGCCGCGGATTATTACCAGGTAAAAAAAATTGTATAATTTCTGTTTCTTATTATCGGTATTAAAATGAAACACTTGTACCTTACGCTTTTTATGCTAACTTTAAGTTAACTTTCTCCTAAGACCATTTAAATATCGACTTCAGAAACTCAAATTTAAATAACTTAATTTTGGTTTGCGAATTCGAGTCATTTCTAAATGTCAGTAGCAATCTTTAATATTCTGTTTCAGTGGATATGATAAGATTTGCCGTATTTATGTTGAGTTTAGTCACGAAACGTAAAACTTCCCCTCTTCCGCTATCACCAAAGTGTATCTTATCTGGTAAAGCGCGGGGAAATTGTTTGCTTACGTAGATAAGAGAAGCGATAACGGTAACTTATTATTCTGTAATCAGACTAGTCTCTCTACTGATTTTAGACGTCGTGTAAGGTTTCGTTAATGCTGGTTATTAAATGTGTTTTAGAACCCCAGTATGCTATTATATAATTCACTATTTTATTAATAAATATCATGGAGTCTTTTTTTTTTCTTCTGAGAATCAAAACAGAAATCGCTAATGCTTAAAACAACTGAAATATTAACTTTTTCTCTCTAAAATTGAAGTTTAGTTTCGATTATTTATGGAAATTTTCGAGGTCCCCCCCCCCCTCTCTTTCTCTTCTTTAAAGTATATTTAAGTTTGATGCATTTGTTTTGTCATCCGTAAATTTGAGCTCATGCCAATCTTTCTTGTTTATTAAAATGGTATTCTTTGTTAGATATTAAGTAGCGAATTGAGTAGGCACAGGGCCTAATTAACGCACAGGCCTACGCGGCCCTGGGCCCCCAAATTGTCAGTTTGAAACCTAGTTTTATAATTATAACTTGGTAATTTATTAACATTGCATTTTTCTTAATTAGAACTTAGGTGTTATTGAATATGGCTTTAAACTATTGATTATGCAGATAATTTAGGCCTATATAACAAGAGTCTACATTTGTTACTTACCAACTAATTTTGTTGAAGGTGTGTGGGGGGAAGGGCCCGAATGAATACTACGCCCTGGGCCCCACTTTGGCTTGGTGGGGCCCTGAATATGCATTCTTCCAGTAAGGTAATTGATGACAAAAACATTCCTGAAAAGATATATCATTTGGAGAGTATTCTTATAAATTTAGGTGTAATTTGAATAAATCAATAAATCTGTTAATGTAAATATTTTAGAAACGGAGGAAAGAATAGCAGTGTTTATTAAGAGAAGGTTTTCAAGTTATGTTACGAACGAAAATTTAGAATTTAAGGCGTTAGCTATATTTAATGAGTGGGGGTGGGGACATGCAGTTCAGTCTCGTTAATTTGACATATATGTGATCACGCTATTGTTGGATTATTGGGAATAAACGGACACGGAACATAATGATGATTAATTAATTAAAATGTAATGATCTTTTATTTATAAAATATACAATCATATTTAAAATAATATATATATGGAGTTCAATATAAATAATCGCTACAGAAAGAGCGATCCAGTGGTTAGGATCTTAGCCTTAGGATTGTTGGATTGGACTACCAGTAGCTTAGTTGTGTGGGTAAGTGTATTATGTTTCGGAGGTCATTTTTAGCCATCGGTCGTACCAAATGAGTCGTAGCGCAATCGTGTGACGTAATATATATAACTAACCACAAGGAAAAAAAAAAGTTTTAAATGAGTTTCATTTTCCCCAAGAAACTTTCTATTGTTTTCTTTTTATTATTATTATTATATTTGCTTATTTTTTAATTATTTTTGTTGTTATAACGTCGAATAAACGAACCTGTCAGATTAGCGCATCACCGAATTACAGAGACTTTACCTTTTATCTTACTAATTTTGTATATATATATTCTTCTTACGGATGAGAAATACCTATCTTAAACATAATTCTTTCTACGCGTATGCTTTGACAGAATAAACGTGAATAAAATCTTAAACAACGCAATAAAAAAGGCTATTAAAAATAATTGTAATAAAGGTCACTTCTTTAACAATTACTAATTAATTTAGTTAATTAATACCAGGTTAAATAATAACAAACAATTAGTCTATACCAAAGCAGGATCGAAAAGCCTTTAAAATATCTTTTCACAAATTATTTCTTTTAACATTATCCTTTTATTCGCTAAATTTGCTGGCATTGGATTTCAAAAGTCTGCAAACTGCAATTAAAATTTGCAAACCCACACGGAGTGCTTAAAAGACAGCAGACGTCTAGCTAAATACAGCATTTTTCACTTTTCTTTCCTTTGCTGGATCATTAATTTCACATTTTCTATTTTTCCTGAAATTATTGGGACATATTTCTAAAATAAAGCTTTACTTTTTATAGAAGAGAATTTTGAAAGGAATCTATTGTGCAATGAACTTCAATGATGTGGTTTTTAGTTTCAGCAGTGAAATTTGTAACTCTGAATCCGAGTTCATTTGCAATGATTGGAAGGGTTAAACGTATTTATAGGAGACAAATCAGGTTTTGGCCGAACGTATAAATCTGTAAAAATAGATTAAAATGTCGTATATTTATAGAACTATTTCCATATAACTTCGTTAATTGTGCACTTCGTATCTGTTGAAATCGTACTAAATGAATACTTTGTTGATGTTATGTGACTATCCTGTTAATTAACTTTTATGATATAAAACGTTAATTTAACGAACTAATAATAATAATAATCTAACAAAAAAACTTAACTTGAGGTAAATGTAAACGTAAATTGCGGTTAAGCTGAACTATATATAAACGTTAGAATTTTTTCCCCATCATAAAAAATTAAGCCTTGTTTAAAAAATTGCAAAACAACCTTAAATTCTTCTGTTAAATACAATTTAATTTAATTTAAAATAACTGTATTTAAACCGTAAAAAAATTAGAACACTGTAGAAATAAAAGTTGAACGTTTTTACAGAAGGAAAGGAAAGATGTTTTTAACATGTGTTTTTGGATAATTTTGCAGTGCCTTTTTCCTAGTCATTAGTCTGACAATTAAAAGAAGAAAAAGTGCTGACTAATTCAATAATTTATGGCAATTTAGTAAAAATTATTAAGTTATTCTGCAAATCTTTAAAAAAAATAATAGCTCACATAAAAAAAGGCATAAGAGATAGTTTAGTTGTCATCATGTTGGCTTGCAATAGATCTAACGACACCATGTTTAATTTTTTTTTAATTTAAAGGTTTAACGGTGGGCTGTTACAGAAATGTAATTTTACTATTTAGATGCGTAACATTAAATGCTGAAAATGGTAAAGATGTTTGAAACAAATTAAAATTGGTGGAAGTAAAAAAATTGGTTCATGCATGGTAAGCACGACGTACACAAACTTAAAATTGGTTATATTATCCAGTTCTTAATTAAAGTAACAAGAATTTGTCAAAATAATTTTAAATTTTGTATTCATACCAATAATATATTCTTGTATACCTTCAGCTCCAAAGCTACCTTTATCTCGCTTCACAGAAATAAAAGTTCAGTAGAGATCCGTTTATACGTCTTTCAGGGGATCAACCCCAAATGGCTTATTATTGAAAGAGTTAGTGTATGGAAATGATTAAGGACCTTGGAAGTTATACAATGCCGTATTCAGCGGGGGGATCTTAGGGACCGGTTCCCCCCGAAATTAAATTTTTAATGGGACTTGGCTACGGACTTGCATGCTGTAATTGTATCGATACATGCTGTAAAAATTTTTGAACCCCCCCTTGAAATTAAATCCTGGCTACGGTCTTGCGTTGAACGGCGTATAAATGGAAACGATATATGACTGAGAAACGTATAAATTGTGCTTCACTGTATATGAAAATACAGATCAAAAATAAAGCCTGGCATTTCTCTAAACGTACCTTCGGTTTAACTTTTTCTGCGCATAGTGTATGCTTTTGATCGTAATTGTTTTCTCCACCGTAGTTACGTTGTTAAGCAAATACTTGGCATTTGAGTGAACATATTCAATACCAGAACGTTATTATATTTTCTTCGAGAATTGATCTTGTTCCTTCACACTAGATTTCTAGTGCATACGGCTTGTGAAGCAATTTGCTTCCTTTCTGGACTTTTTCCTGTGGTTGTGGTCTATATAACTGGTATTTTGAGTACCAGGTTCTATTTATCTACTATTAATCTAACAGCACTTTAGGGAATACGGGCGTTGTTAAAATTTAATCTATAGTATCTGCGTTACTTGTTTTCTTACGGATACAAACAGCATATCACGCATTGCAGTTGAAGTACTTTCGCAAATATCTACCGAGGCCTCTTTATGACTTCATAGCGATGAGCTTTTTATTTTACCATAACGTCTGCCCATTGGCGTACGCAGTGGGGTGTCGATGGGGGTTGTAAACCCCACCCCCATTGCGGTGAAATTTTGTATATTTAACATGGGAATATGTGTATTGCAACTCTGTAACACCCCACGATCCCATAACCCCCTTACGAAATTCTGGTACCGCAATCATCCGCCTGAAAAGTCACCCTGCTAGCATTTAAGAAATCCTATCCTAAGACTCCTGCCTAAAATATCAAAAAGTTAAGCGGAAAATTAAATTGATGTGGTGAAATGAAGTTATTTTTAGGCGGATAAAATTTGAAATAATAGTCATTAAGCAAGCGGTTATCAAACGTTTGCAAATTATCTCCAGAGATGAACAAATTAACCCAATTTCCCTTTCCAGCCATTATATTACGAAAGATTTATTTCAGTATATCACAATAATTGGATATTTCTTCGTAGACATTTGATTCGGAATCAAATTTCACGAGAGAAAATTGACCAAAAATAGCATGATACTGACATTTCAAATACCTTTTCTGTGAAGGAATTACCCGATTTTTTTTCAAATGAGAATAGCGATATGAGAAGTTCCTGTTCTGTTCCTTAATTGATGTTCTATGAAGAAACATTTTGAAATTCCTAGTGCAATAATATATATAAGAGAACTTATTTTATTGCCTAACAGAGAAAGGGGAATTTCGTCATTTGTGGTCAACGAAGTCAGTGGAAACTGTAACGATAATGATGATTTGATGATGAAACGATCGCTCTTAGGAGAAGTGCAAGTTTCCTTCAAATATAACCTACCCAACGTATAACGAACGTTCTCTCCCCAGCGTAGATTTGAGTAGTGACGTGTGTGTGTGTGTGGAGATCTATGTACGATTTCCTTATACATTTCCATAGTTGTAATTTTTATAGTAACTGGGAAAGTTTTAACGCATTTGAAGAAATGAGAACCATCAGCGAAAGTTCCAAAACACATTCGTTGTCGATAAAGTAAGTTTTCTCGTTAATTTGAATTTTAAGCTGAGCGCATGCAGTATTACGAGCAGAAAGATATGTAATATTGGTGAACAGTAATTAATACTCGTTCCACATATTTTAGGTTTTCTTTTGAGTTACTATAAATATGTGGTCAGTAAATTTAGAGAAGAAAAGACTCGTGATTGTGTAAGGATCTTTCAGCCTTGCTGTCTAACTGAAGGGGAAAGGTTCGCAATTATGTGGGATTAGTTGCTTTATAATTAGATACGCTTTGGGAGTGATTTATGATTTTTAATCTTACTTGAACTTACTTCTTTATGAATGATTGAAATTAATGTGCAAAATTTTATTTTACGAATATTTTTTCCTGTTTCTTTTTCTCTGGCTTTCTAAATTTTTAGGGTCGCATATGCACAAGGCATCTAAACTGCATATGATGTTATTTGTTTTTTTTTGTTTGTTATTTTAAAGTATTTTTATTTCCATATATAAAGCAATCAGCATTGCACATACACGCATGGGCGCCTATACGAGTGCTCTTGTTGGGGTTGAGAAAAACCAACGCATACTTCTAGGAGGGTGGCTGAGAAAAATTATTACCTCCTTCTCAAAGCTGTCGAGAATTTTTGTGAATGTACAAGATACCAAAACGCTACAAAAATAATTGATACTACCTGACAATTAGTAAAGAGCTAAAAAGTACCTTATTTTAAAATGTGAATGTAAAACTTTTGAAAGTAAATGCACATCAGAATCAGGGAAATCAAATTTTTAAACGGCTAAGGGGGGACCCGAGCCCCTCCCTGCCCCCCATATGGGCGCCCATGCATACACGCAATATTTTGGCCTCACAAAAAGAAAAAAAAAAAGAAAGAAACCCTTAAAAGAAAGGGGAAAAATTAAAAAAAAAGGGTGGAAAAGAAATGAAAAAGTCTTGATTCTAGAAATCTCTATCTATTGAAATGTGAGCATCGCTCCCGTCTTTTAATGCGGGGTTCCATTTGACCGGAGTTTTAATAGGTAACCGTTGGTGGAATGGTTTCGTAAGAGAGTCGTCGCTGCTAAGGGCCACTCGAAGAAGGCTCCTCCGAAAATTAATGTTTCGACGATTGCCGGGACGGCATTAACAGTTCTGTCTTTTTGCTCCAGCGCGCCTCGGGAAAGCGATGTCATCCTGACCGTCT
Source organism: Dysdera silvatica (assembly GCA_006491805.2). NCBI lineage: Eukaryota > Metazoa > Arthropoda > Arachnida > Araneae > Dysderidae > Dysdera > Dysdera silvatica. The sequence continues at coordinate 170,330,996 of QLNU02015360.1, read as the reverse complement.
TAACGAGAAGGGAAATGGAGCACAGATAGCCGTGCACAGTTCCTACTTTTCTAATTACAGATGGAATCTTAGCTAGATGGAGGCTTTTAATGTGGAGTTCCGCTGGAAGCAAACGGCAGACATCAGGACCGCTGCCAAATGTCCGACTATCCAATTGCCGCGTAGGGGACGGCTAATTAGGGTCGAGTGTCGATGGTACCTGACGGAAGGAGAGGAGATTCTTGCTCTGATGATGACGAATTTTGCCGTCCATGAGGCGTTTGGCGGAAGACCATCTCGTTACTCTTGCTTTGTGCTTTCGACGAACTCTAACCCGCCCATTTGGTCCCGGCTTTGTATCTCGGAAATAATGTGCTCCTTATTCTAACTGATTTGCACGTAACTCTGGTGTATTTAATATTTTCAGAGTCTGTTGCAATAGTTTGTGGCCAGTCGACAGTTTTTATCGACGTTTTGCCTAGAATACCGAAGTCATATTTTTAAATATTTTGGTTAGGGAAACGTAACATATCGTTGATAGTAGGAATTGAAGACAGGGTGGCAATCGAACAATGCTTTCTAATATTTTTTAGCATTCAGCGTTTGTGATGAACGAAATATAAGGGATATTTAAAGCTAAAATCTAATATAAACTTATTATCTATATCCCTGATGCGTCATTTTACAAAATAAATATAAAAATTCAGCGTGCACAATGTGTTTATGCGGTCTGTTCATCTTTCCAATACTTGCTAATAGTTACTGAACTTTCAGGCATATGAAAACAAAGGAATAGATCCCCATATTACTGTTACCCATCCTTCCAAATTCTAATGCAAACATAAACATTTGAACCATTTCTAATTATAGAAATTTATTAATAGAATACGGTTGTTTAATGCTTGTATAATGAGTATTTATAGGTATAAATCAATGTATTAAAAAATACCCTACTTACATACATAGATGAATAGACACAAAGAATAGAAACCGTCACATATTTTTCTTTATGCGCTCATGAAACCCCGAAGAAATATAAATTTCATATTAAATTTATAAGAATAACAAATATTTTTATGAGTGTTTTACGTTGATATTTAATTTCACACAAAGCTCAATCATCACAGCGCTTTCTAAAACGTTCATAGGAACTTCAAGGAAAATATTTTAAAATGGTCAAGTTTAAGTCAGATTTTCCAGTCACATGAGTATTCTTTTTTTTTTTTATCATGGAAGATTCATGGACTTCAGTAAAACGTATCCAGCATTATGAAAAACAGTCGACTTTCGCTGAGGAATGAGAAAAGTTAACAACCGTGGCTCTATGCATTGGCGGATTTACCAATAGGCATAGGCGTACGCAAAAAGTTCCTAACGGGGTTATAAGCTCAATGGGGGTTACAAAGATACAACTTGCACATACCTATGTTAAATATGCAAAAATGTATTACAATGAGGGGTTACAACCCCATCAACACCCCCTTGTGTACGTCAGTGCCAATTGGCTAAGTATGCTAAAGCCTACGGTAGCCATTTTTTGACGGCAGTACTTTTCCGACGAAAAGTTTCCCTTCGAGAAGTTTGACAAGGTGGGGCTGAATTTTTTGGCGGCCAATTGACTTATTATTTTTGAATTGTTACGTTCGGTGGTGTAACTAGACATTAACAAAAAGCGAGCTGCTATGGACGCCGCCGCGCTCAAAAGGCGCCAAATTCGCGAATACTTGGGGAAAAAAAACCCCGAAAATGAAATAACCGCCAGGGGCGTCAAATTAAAATATTGACAAAAGCGACAAAATCTCTGTTTTGCCACTAGTTACGCTTGGTGAGATTAGGCGGCAAATCGGCCTTTGATTACGTAATGTCGTTCAGGCTGTGTTTATCTTTTCTTTTTCGATGATTTTTATTTCGACTTACGTTTAAAATAATTTTGCATGCAAACCATGGAGGCAATTGCAATATTCTGCTCACAATTGCGTAATTAATGCCTTTGCAAATCTCACGGCACGGAAAAGTAAGTCATATGGGACTTCAAACGAACAGAATATTAAAACAGGCGAAGTCGTTGCCGGAGTGCCGCAGATCATGCTATGAGGGAACGATCAGTTATTGCACTATTTAAATATCGAATGATATTTGTACATGCAAAAAGCTTGAAGATTTCTAAATTGTAAATAAAATTTTAAATCTTAGTAAAAATTTTACTCATTTATCATTTTTTAGCACTGTCTCTGAAGAAGTTCGAAAAAGAAATGACACGAGTGACAGTAATCTCTTAATTGAAATTTATCATTGCCACTTTCAGCGTGTCTTGTAGAATTTCCTTAAGTTACATTTTGTGTTACGGGTGTTAGAAAAAGTAGTTAAATCTAATGGCACCTAATAATTCTTAATCATATATTAATAACACAAACATCATTAATTTATATATTTTTGTACGTATGGGTTGATTTTACACGTACGATGTATATATTTTAAAATTTACCAAATATTTTATAAAATTATATTGTATTATTAAATTACATATAAAATTTAATAATTTACTTCCATTTTAAAATTTTCACCGGAATTATTTATTTATAATAGTGGATAACAATTTTTGATGAACGGCAATTTTATATATCAAGTCTGATCAAGGGTTTTGTAGTCTGTATGTCCAGTAATTCTTGTTTAAACTAATTCCAAGCATTTTTTTTTGTGCATTCCGTTAGTTTGAGCAATATCGACAAATGAAAATATGGTCCGTCATCGGCAACTGCCGGTAAAGATTCGAACTTTCGATTAGTCTTCAATTTATGATTAACGAGGGACAAAAGCAAATAAATTAAATTTAACGAATTTGCTTAATATTTCATGTAAAGTTTGCTTCTGCATCGTTATCTTGAACGCTGAATGATTATTTCAAAGTATTGTGATTGATTTTAGTGTCGTGATTAATGGAAAAACTTGCGTTTTCTCCAGTATCCTAATAAAGAAATTAAACTGCACACAAACGATTTTGTGACATTTGTTTTTGCGTAATGATATTTATTTTAAGTATGTAAGCAGTTTTCCCTTCTCACTCGGTATTTTATAGAACATGAATGATGACGGAAAGTAAGATATTATTACCCTTCACAGGGATAACACAATTGCCAACGTTAACGTTACCTTTAAACTATAATATGTTTTACACATGATTCAGCTCATTAGGAATAGAACACCGCTGAACCCTGTAAGTACAA
>QLNU02015360.1:170255487-170282101 GCA_006491805.2 Dysdera silvatica | reverse complement strand
CCACTTAATTATTGAAACCAGTTACAAAATTTATTGGTACTCTGCTTTAAATACAATTCAAGAAATACATCAAATCGGGCATTTTCAACGAATCCAGTTGCAAATGTTTTTTGATAATTGATATAAATCTCGTTCACTCCCGCAAGCAACTTGCAAAAGCTCTTGTCATCGTTGGATGGGCGTATAGAAACAGCAGACCTCCAGAGTTCAGGGGAAGGCTAGGAAATCCCATATTCTGCCAAACAAAGCACCGTTCTTTGAAACTGACGACGTAATTGACCGATCTGTTTGTATGACATTCACGCTTACCGTTTCGAACCCCACATGATTTCTCACGGACATCGATCAACGATTTTTTCAAATAAGAATACGAAGGGTAAATTGTCATCCCTTTTTATTTCTGAACACGGTTTTCCTTAAACCACTATTTTCATAAAATTTAATTCAAATTTATAGTTATTTTATTTAACTGTGAACGTATCATAAATCTTTCATCTTCGAATTACGGTAGAACCTTAATTATCCGAATTTCGCTTAACCGGAATTTGAATTAACGGAAATGATAAGATCTTTCGAGGAACGAAAGCAACTAATATTTTTTAGCATTTTGCTACAACTTTTTTTCCCATTTTAGCATTTTTGCGACAGCATGTTTTGAGCCAGCTTAAACCCTGGTTCTATTTTATATGAACATGGTAGTGAATTCGAGTATGTTAAGACTTCGAAGTATATAGCTTATGTAAAAATTTTACTAATATTACATTAAATCACAGGTTTCGGATGGCTACAAGTTTAGTTGCGCCAACCATATTAACTTGAAATACATTGCTGTTTTCCAAATGAATCTGGAGAGGTTACATCAGAAGTTTCAAAGACAATTTTTTTTGAAGTTCTGTTAATATGTATTTTATCTACATTTTGTTTTTTTAATATAAATTAATACAGATATTTCCTGCAAGAAACGTTGATGTTTGACCTCTTTCTATTCAATTTATCGATTTTAACAACTTTATGGATTTCGACAAATTTTTATCGGATGCTCAATTTTTGCAGGTAAATCTAATTAACGAGCAAAATGCACTTGCGCAGTAGAAAAGGTTGAAAAAGTGCTTAATTGGAAAATCAATTAAATTCATAGCCTAGTCACCCAAAATACTTATCACGATGGGAAATATTTAAAAGTTACAAAAACTTGTAAAAATATAATGATGATCAAGTAGTTTAAATACGCAACCGATGTTCATGTTATAGATAATATACGTTTATAATTAAATACATAAACACTGATTTTTACATTAGTTTTCCAATAAGTTAAGTATTTTTTCTATAAAAGATCAAGAGAGCTAAAGAAATATAAAGCAATAAATCGAATTTTTTAAATTATTTATTTTAGTACCTAGTTGATCATATATATACACTGAATGGGCAATTCATTATATATACAGAATATATACAGAATTAGTAAATGATGTGTCCAACTCATCAGCAATATATCGAGACATAGACACCACATTGTCTTGGAATTGTGGGGGTAAAATAGCGGCCCGGATGTCTATGATAGTCAGTCGAAGATCGTCCAAATTTCTTAGTTGTCCATTTCGGTCTCGTACTTGACTTTCCAAATGGTCCAATAAATGAACAATAAGGTTCAAATCTGCAGAGTAAGGAAGAGCCATTTCAGAATGGCAAACTTAGTTGAAAATTCATTCAGGTAGAATCAGTTGCCAATCTGGTACCTTATGCGACGAGACATTGTCCTATTAAAAGAAACCATTCTGCTGTGGAAAAGCTGGCCACAAAGGGATGCAGATATGTGGTCGGCGAATATATTCGCATGGTTATGACCATACTAAAATTCTCCGGATCTGCTAGAATTTATTTGGAGGTACGAGGGAATTCATTGGCGTCTATGTGAACCCATCCTAAAACATTACACCACTGTCATTGCCTGTCACACTCCAGCTTGGGAGGCGTGGTCCAGAGCCTTGAGTGGTTTCTGCCCCTATATGCCGTTGGCTACGTTCCGTTGGCGTGATGCAATTCGAAAATTAACTCATCTGTCCCGATGAATCGCTTCCAGTCCTTTGTGATCCGATTAGGGTGTTTTCTGGCCCGTTATAATGACATCTCCTAGTGCGTAGCATTGAACGAAGCTTCAAAAATTTAAATATCTGACTCAAAATCCCAAACGTGAAATCATACGCCATAATGTTTTTAGGCACACATAAAGTGAATGCATCCTCACTGAATCCTGTGATTGTTTTCGTTTTAATGTTACTCTCCGATTGGTCGTTGTGGTATAGGACAGTTAACTCTCCCCTCAGGGTTCAATTGCTTGTTTTCTCCACAGTTTTCTCTCTGTCTTGCAGTTTTACGGGATTTCACTTACTCTTTATCATTCAAGTCGCTGCCTCAACGCATCTTAATTTTAATATGCTGTTATAAACTCATGTTTGTAAAAATTGCAACACCATGAAGGACTCGTCCGAATTGAATGAAATTTAATGTACAAACGACCTGTGTTGATACAAATAAACGATTAAAATTACAAAGCAAAAAAACAATATTACATGTCGAAAATCAGTATTTGGTGAAGCCACCACGCGCTGCAATAAGTGATGCTATACGACGTGGCATGGAATCAAACAGATGTTGAATGTGTGCCTGAGGAAGAGCATTCCAGATTGCTTGTATGCGACCCCAAAGTTCATCTGTAGTAGCTATGGGACGAGGATCACGAGCGAGACGCCGACCAACGAAATCCCACACATGTTCAATCGGCGACATATCCGGCGAATAGGCAGGCCAAGGAAGAAGCTGTATCTGTTGTGATGAAAAGAAGTCTTGAACATTCCTGGCAATATGTGGGCGGGCATTGTCCTGTTGAAATACAGCTCCGGGAATGCCTTGAAGGAAGGGAACAACTTCGGGCTCCAGAACTTCATTGATGTACCGGTTGCTGTTAAGATTACCCACAATTCGTAGCAGCTGAGATCGTCCATGATACGCAATCGCACCCCAGACCATAACGCTGGGGGTTCGTCCACTATGACGTTGGATAATGCACTCCGGAAGGTGGCGTTCACCGGTATAGCGTCTAACACAGATGCGGCCATCACTGTACCCCAAATTAAAGCGGGATTCATCAGAAAACACCACTTGTTGCCAATCAGCACGCCAGTCTCTATGTCCATGAGCCCATTGTAGCCGCAGGCGCCGATGGTTTTGCGTCAGGAGGATCCTGTATAAAGGAACTCTTGCACGCAGTCCACGGTGCAGTAGACGCCGACGAATTGATGAAGCACACAATGATACACCTGTAGCAGTGCACCAACGTTCTGCCAACTGTCCAGATGAAGCAAAACGGTCCGTCACCGCCATGCGGACCAGGTGTCTATCATCCCGTGCTGACGTCACCTTTCGGCGTCCACTCCCGGATTTCCGAGTTGTCTGGTTCTCTTGAACCCACTGCTTCCACACTCGCATCACTGTGCTGCTGTTACGCCCCATACGAGCTGCTATTGCACGATAAGAAAACCCTCCTTCACGAAGGCCGATCATTCGTCCCCGTTCAAACTCCGTAACTTGCTGAAATGTCGCCCTCTTTCGTCGTAGAGGCATAGTGACGTCTCATGTAACGTTTACCACTAGCAGATAACCATACACGCCCCGCTACAGCCCTCTATTTATACGGATCCATCAGCAGTTCAGAGGGCGCTGCTCAGCCCACGCATGCGTGATGACTCTGAAATTCTAATCATTTGAATAGCATACCCTAATTTGCATTTCCTGAAAGTTTCAGCTCAATCACATGATTCCTTCATGGTGTTGCAATTTTTACAAACATGAGTTTATAATGCAAGGATCTTCAACTTTATTTAATTTAAGAACCAATGCTTCTATCTCTTATTGGCTCGTGGGTCGCAATGCTGTACCCGCAATGTTAGGATTGAATATACAGGCTGCATAGGCGTACACAGAAAGTTCGTAAGGTGGGGATATAGTCTCAATGGAGGGGTTACAGAGCTTCAACTCACATATACTATGTTAAATATACAAAATTTCATTGCAATGGGGGTTACAACCCCATCAATATAAGCTAAATTAAATTAATTTATTACAACTGCGCCTATTTTGTTAACGTATTTTTATCGAGATTTACAATATATTTACTCATTAATGTACAAAGTAAAATCAAAAATTTTCAGTATAATTTTTGGCACTGTTTACTTTTAACATGCATGTAAATATCAGGTCTTATTTTTAATATGTGACACAGCTATTTTTTTTAATATCACAATAAGTTGACACCCACGTTTTTAAGCTCATACTGGAGTTCTTTACGTATAGGAGAAAAAGAGACATCGTCCGCGTCCTAGAGTCGAACTAAAGTCCCTCCGTTGAGCCCTGGGTGCCTTAACCGCTAGACCAACGAGGGCAGGTACAACTCTCCTTTTCTTCGTACATGAAGTTGTAATCTGTGGCGGTTTTAGCATTTGAGAGGCCTCAGTCGCAATCTAATTTTGAGGACCCCTCCTTCTAAATATTTTCCTTGCGGCCTTTCCCGCCCCTACTTATCTTACAACCATTGATGTAACTAGGGGGCGTATCCCCCATTAAAAAAATATTATCCCTCTAGAAAATTTCCGATTCAATGAAATATTTACGTAATATGTGCTGGCCATTGAGGTGGGAGTTATAGCCCCCCCCCCCCCCAAAAAAAAAGCAATTAGCCCTCTACACTTCGAGGCTAGTTGCACCAATGTTAAAAACTATTAGGTGGTACAAAAATTTTAGATTATATGAAGGGGTGAAAATTATAAAATGTAAATGAATTTTATAACAATTTAAAATAGCCTTATAAAATCGGGGATTGTTTATTTAAAATCTCAAATTTTCACGTAATTCTGTTTATCAAAAAATATTACTCTTTTACTATTATAGTTTTACCTCTTCATATACTTGAAAGCTGTCTCTTGAGTTTTTCTCACCTTCAGTCATCATGGCTCATTATTGAACCAGGGGCGTTATAATGAAAATTCATGAATAAAAAATTATAGCATTAATTGTTTATTAATAAAAAACACAAAATATGCATTCAAAATACAAAGAAATTTGTGTATCACAATCATATAACTTCGTTATCAGTCTTATTTATGAAAAATAAAAAATGTATTTGAATAAAAAATAGCATCTTATATCACACTCATATTAATTTATGTCCTTTTGTTATTATATTATATATATTAAATAGTAAGTGTAACCATGTCAATGACTGTTAGAAATCGATAATTTCAATGACACTTTAAGTAAAAGTATCACTGGCTATCCTGAATCTGTCTTTGATTTTTATGCAAAATAACTATACACATATCTATAATTGTTATTAATACCAAAAGTTAAACTAAAGAGGAACTTTTCTCTCTTTAGCATATTTCTTAATCAGTGATTCGTAATCTAATAAGTGAATAATATCATTTTCTATAACCATCATTGACAATCGGCATAATGGAACTGAGTTAATGAATTTCGCAAATATTTTTTAATTATTTTCAGAACTGAAAATGAACATTTGTCACTGACGTTTCAAAAGGGTATTGTCAAAAATATTTTTAGAATTGTTTCTACGAAATTCTACTTTCGGAAATGTAGATTTCAAACCCCCAATTAATATTTTGTACAAATCAACCGGATTGGTGACATTATCTCCTTTTATGAATGCAATGCAATCATAGATGGTTTTAGGGGAGGGGCCCGAGCCCCCATTGAAGAAAAGATAAGAAAGAAAATGCTAAAACTACTGTAAACTTTCATATATAACATAAAAAGATTAAAAATATTAAAATATTAAAAAATTTAAAAATATTAAATTTTTAAAATATTTAGTGTAAATTTAAAAATATTAAAATTTTTGGTAACATACCTTTTAAAAATATTAAAAATTTGTAATATTAAAATTTCTTTAAAATATTAAAATTTTTAAAATATTAAAATTAGCTAAAATTTAAAATATTTTGTAATTCTCAAAAATATTAAAAAATTCTAAAATAAAAATTTTATTAATAAAATTATATTGTACATTTTACTTAGTATAATATGGGTTGTCACTTTTACAAAAATTAATACTAGGTATTTATTTTCAGTTTGCTTTTTTTTTCGAATTTCATTTAGTCTCTCGGTTACGAAATCGCATGATTGAGGATCGATTTGTTGGATTATAACTTCTTAACATTTACAGGGAATATCACTCACCTGTGATAAAATTTCTAATTGTTTTGCTAAGCAGCATTCAAGGGGATTGCAATTTTTAAACGTTATTAGCGAATGGTAACTGTATTATACTTTATTTAAGTCACGAGTTTATTCTGTTTCCTTAACATTCATATTTCAAAACGTTTTAAAATTTATATCGCTTAGCGTCAAGGATCGAAAATTGTTTATATCTACTTAAGTACACCAGGTATATTTTGTGAAATGGTGATGCTCTGCGTTCCACATTTGGAAAATTGGTTGTTTTCACATTGGTTATTTTGAGCTTGAATGGTGATGGTTTATATATATAATATATATATATAATATATATATATATATATATTTAACCTTATTTTTTATTAACTTTACTTATTATACTACTTTAATCTTACTTATTATATTTAATTGGTTTTACTCCAGACATTGGCGCCAGAGTGATTCCAATTTAACTAAATTTACTTGTACCTCTTACACTTAAATTCTTTTTATTTTGTTTATTATATAGTTATATATATATATATATGAAAAAATAAGCCGGCACAGCGAAAGCAACAACTTAATGGCGGAAGAACAAAAGGGATGCCAGAAAGGGACTCTGGGATGTAAAGAGCAGCTTACCATCGACTCAGTTATCCTGGAACAAGCAAGAAAACAAAAGCGAAAACTCAACACCGCATACATAGACTACAAGAAGGCTTTCGACTCTGTTCCGCACTCGTGGCTCCTTGAAATACTCAGCATATACAAAGTGCATCCCTCAATCATCCGATTCCTACAGAGCAGCATGAAACAATGGAGAATATATATATATTGACTTTGAGATCCTGAAGGCCACAAGGGCGCGCCTGTGCGGAAATTCGCCACACTAGTTGTAAGATATTATTATATTTTTATTATATTTTATTTTGGTTACACTGATGCTACAAAATAAAAATGTTAATAAAATAAAATACGTAAGTTTGAGACTGAAAGGGAACATGGGGTGTTACTTTTACTTAAAATGATTTATATTTTCCATTAGCCGGCTGACCGCAAAAAATGTTGTCAGGTTACGGGTTGAAGACCTCCATCTCTATATGCAATTTAACTATATATATATATAATCGGCAGCTAGTTTTCTTCCACATTCCCTTATTGGCTTCAAAAACCCCGAGTTTCCGTTGGTGGCCAGAGTGTATATAATAATTAGCGCTTTCAGTGTATACGGTAAGTCAAGTTCGAGTAATAAATGGTACCCCAATATTGTGTTGCCAAAATTTTTATACAATTAGTTAATTAATATAACTAGAATCATATCGTAGGAAAGAGTAGGGCGGGTATCCTTAAGCTTCGTGTTGTTTTAAAGTAAGGGCGCCTTTTTTAAATTAATCTCCTCTTGAACACTACAGAATTTCTGAACATGGCATGTATATCAAACTTTTAATTCATGACAATTAACATTAAGTTTAATTTCCTCAAATTCGTTTCAATTCAATTATAAAATTACGATAAATTATTCTGATGGCTAAAATCAGTAATTTCTATTTTAGGTCGAATGTTTGATTTTGGCAGTATTAGAAATATTTAATTTGATAAAAATATTACATCTCATTTGTACCAGTCAAAAAAAAATTGTACGAAAGAATTTTGGTAAGTTGGTTAAATATTTGCACTTCTTCTAAAAAAAGTTGACTTTGCCTGAAAAGAAACAAATTCTCCATCAGTTGAAAAGACAATTCTTTATATTGTGAGACGTACAACTTATTTATATACCAGTGTCTCTAACATGATACGAACAAGATATAGAATATGCAATTACCAGTTTGCTGTATAATAATATTTTATTCAGAACGCATCTCGTAATTTTCTTCAATGTAGTATTTGATGCTCAGCTATTTGTTAATAATCAAGAATAAGTATTTGTAAATTGAAGTTTACAGAAACTTTGCCTGAAGAAGTCCCATAGCATCGTTTATTATAGCTCAGGCATATGCTAAATAGTGTGTGTTTTGCGACTACTGGAAGTTATGTGTTTCGCGTCGACTCATTTTGCTTTGTCTAATGGATTTTTGATATTCGCAAATCACGCATCACTACGCAAGTGTATGAGCCCGAGAGATCTGAAATAAAATCACCTTACGAAGCAAAGCATAAGTTAAAGGCAAGAACATAGGCATAACCAAGTAAGAGACTACCATATATTCCGAATCCATGATGGTGTTGATCTCTCCAGGTGTGGTGTGCTCTCCCACCCCCCACCCAGGTGCAGGCGGTATCGTAAAAGTATGACAGAAAATTCCAGTTCCGTAAGAGCTAGTTTTAAACTGGGACTGTTTAGACAAGTGCCAATGGAATTTCGTTTGAAGGGCTCTCCATCTGCGGATCCGTTTTACCACAGACCACCCTACCATCTAATAAAAACAGCGATCCATCCCCTCTGACCAGAAAAGCTGCGGGACAAAACAACTCGTAAAAGCTCGCCTTGTAAAATCTTGAACACGGCGTTAAAACGTGACACTCGTGTGTACCTTTTAGTACTCTTTAAGCGGAACACAATTTTCATGAAAGAGGAAACTGGTAATGATAGCACTCGGTTCACAGATAGCAGATAGATTCTGCTATAGTCCAGCGAAAAGAAATCACAATACCAAGTACATGAGGAAAATACTCGGTTTGCTTTTGCTGTAAGGACTCGGGTGTTGTCGTGTTTCTGCCCTCTCCTTTTGGCTTGACCCTATTGCGATAAATCTCGCTAATGTTGAATTTTAGTCCATTGTCGAAAAGAATGGTACGACTGATATAGTTTCCATTATCAATGGACATTAAATCCGGTTATGTTAAATCCTGTTGTAACGTTTATTACTCTATTAACTAAATTATATTAAATCCTGTTGTAATGTTTATTACAATTAATTAAATAATGTTAAATATTATAAGTAAATACTTATTAAATCGAGCTAAATATAATGGATGAATTATAGGTTAAAAGTAAAATTGCATCACGAGTAAACACTAAGTAGAAAAGCATTCTACACTAGTAGAAACAGAAGGTAATGATGAGTAGTCATTAAAGTTGAGTAATTCACACCTGCACATATATATAAAAATAATTTATTTTATTGAAGTTTCTTCAATGTTACAGAATTACGCTGGTGTGCTACAAACGTGCGGCAAAAACTTCAGTTTAACTATGGAAGCTAAAAGTTTGTAAAGGTGTAAACTATTTTCGCAAACTGTGAAAAACTCTCGTGATATTAAACCATGGATTAAAATGAAATGTTAATAAAATAAGTTTAATAAATTCGCTAATATAAAACAAAAACTGAAATTAAATAATCCATTTTGAACTAAATGGCTTACGTACTGCACTCTTTGCAAAGGTTGTATTATTATTATTACTGCATAATATTGAAAGATTTTGTTTCTTTAATTTGTCCATACATTTGTTAAATCTTTAAGAGTATAATTTAATTTATTTAAAATTAACGACGGGTTTCGAAGACTCTTTCACTTTACAGTAAGATTTTATTTAATTTAATAATCACATGATTTTATAAGGGCTAAAAATTTCCTGCCTAAAGATGTATATAATATTGTAGCATAATGTTACAAGCTAAATATTCAATTACCTTAATTTGCTTTTCATTGTTTTAAACATTTTAAAACTAACATTTTCTTTGAAAAATCCGAATTGGAAGATAGTTACCATATTACGCAGTTAGGGGCGTTATAAATTTCTACTAAAGTAAATACAACATTTTTAATATATTAAGAGACCACATTATTTATTTTTGACAACTTTGTATTTATTTTTATAATGAATAAATAGGTGAATATAGTAGATGCACTGCCATAGCTACCCTGGAGGTTAGGGTGTGGGGGAGGAATACTATATGTAGAGCGAGTATTCGTTTATAATTTTTGTTTTTCTAGGGAGATCTAAATTTTTTCTAGGGGAACTCAAGTCACCCCTGAGATCCCCTTAGTTTCGTTTATGAATAGCTGACTAAAAACCCAAAACAATCTACTATTGGAAGACTCGAAAAGAAGAAACAGGGAAGATCTATTTAAAAATGAATAGATAACGCAAAACAGATAGTGAATGAGCGGAATTTGTAAGAACAAGTTAAGCGGGTCCGTCCCCCTTCAGAAAAAAAATTTATTTATTAAAATTATGATTTAATTTTTTGAGTGTACGTTTATAGGGCATACAGTATTGACATTAGGAGAAAATATAATTTGCAACTAACTTACTTTTTAAGAAAAAATGCACGATATGTTGAAAAAGGACATTGAATATATTTTATACTTGTCGTTAAGTTTTCCACATTTTTTTTATTTTTAATATTTTATCTTATTAAAAATTAAGTAAAGAAAAATCCGACTGAAGGATTTTTTGTTAACTTGCATAGAACCAGAGAAAAAAAATTGATATTTTAACAATATTTCATAGTGAGAAACATAAAACAGAATAAAATGTGTACTTAAAATTAAAATATCAAAATTTTGTTAAGATAGTTTGTTTATATCTGTACATAATATATGTTTGCCAAATTTCAAGGACCTATCTTGAACGGCTTAAAAGCCTTAGCATTTTAAAGTTGAAAAATTTATAAAAATGAAATTCCAAGTAAATTTGACTGAAAGTTAAAAATGCTCTCTTTTTATTGTTATATACCATTAGTAAAAATTTCTACATGATGGTGTTCCGCTTGACCTAGAAACAAAATTTTGATCTTATTAGATTTGCAAAGATTCATATATATTTAAGTAATAATTTTTCAAGTTTGGTCATTGGGGTGGGGCACAACAAGTAAGAAAGTCTGAATTAAAAATACTAATAATATTATCTTTTTTTATCTAATATTGGAATAAAAATATATACTTGTGGGCTTCCATAATAGAAATACCACTTGTTCATTTTACCGGCTTCATTCATTGTTGCCGCTTAGGAGACAAAGAAAAAACTCAACTTGAATATTGACAGTTTCTAAAGTTGGCAACATTCCAAATTGTTTTCTGTTATTTATATTTTGTAAATGTTTAACATAATCTCACTTTTCGTATTTCGCTACACGTATTGTATATAATTTCACTTTGTATATTTGGCAACAGTACGTGTAATTGCGTTCTGAATTCTAAAATTATGTTCAGTCTTCCATTTACCATCAATATGTGTATATGTACCATCCAACGTTACGCCAAAAATGTGTACAAAATTCTTTTAACTTCGCATTACAATTATTTTATCTCTTGGCATTTTAATGAATAGTTCTAAACATATTATGTTCAATAAAATATTATTTTACATCGGATAGATCGGACTCGCATTTATTTACAACCTTAAATCAACGTGCACCACATACTCATAAAAGTATTCAATTTACAGTATTAATAATTGCACAATGAAACACTAGTAAAAAATATGTCAACTTTTAAGTGAAGCGAGTCAAAAGCAAAGAGAACAATATACTCGAATATACGCAATATATTTAAATATGTCACACGTACCAATTGCGTGATGCATAAGCTTTTATAAAGAATAAATAAAGAGTAAATATAGGAAAAACCTGAAATATGTCTCAAAATTCCAAGAAATTTATATAACTATAGAAATATTTTTTAAAATATTTTACGATTTACAAAATAAACTGAATTACTGTTTCATCAAAAGCATTCGTTTCAAATGCGTTTACTAATCTTAAGACGAATGGAGCTCTGTTACCTTAAAAAGCAATAATAATGATAATAATAGCCGAAAGACAATATTTCAAGAAAGAGACTATCCTGGTGTAAAAAGAGTTATGCAAAAGACCAGTTTAGAGTAATTAGCTAGTCTAATATATAACAATTAAGCACTGAATTCAACAAAGGCCAGGAGCAGCCGTTTAAACTCGAATGATGTGTAGAGATTTACAAAAGTTAGATCTAGGCAATCAACAGCTCATTCTAAGGACACTTGTTACAGCTAAAGAAGAAAATATCTGCTTGCGATGATTTTAAAACACTGTAAGGGTAATGTTGAGTAATGGAAAAGGGTCGTGATCGGATAAAGTACGCCTTATATTGTTTTGTACCAAAGTATGGAGCGAAGCTCTTGAATAAATAGCCCTTACATACGAAATATATAATAATATAAACACGGTATCTAGCGGTGAGATACCATAGGATGATGATATTCTGTTGGTATACACTGAATCTGGTTACATCAATCGAAAGTTCCCAATAGAGCGACATCCAAGGTATATGTGAGTGTTGCAAAATATACGCACAGAGTATATTTTACACTATTACATCTCTGTCTTGCATGTGATGATTTCTTTATGCATGGTAATGCAGCTGCACACCGTGCCATAAGATTACAGAAATGGTTTGGTGTAAGTATAAGAAAGATTTCATCCCCTTTTCTGGTTTTTGCAATTATCTGCTCTTAATCCCCAAGAAAATATGTGGCGTATACTAGAGACAGGTGTTTTGTGTTGATGACCTTATCCACTGACACAGTCATAGGCGTACGCAGAAAGTTCATAAAGGGGTTCAATGAGGGGGAGCTACAGAGCTACAACTCATATATTCCTATGTTAAATATACAAAATTTCATGGCAATCAACACCCCTGCGTTCGCCGATGGACACAGTTGAACTATCTTTTCGAGTAGGAGTGCCTACCTTCCAGACAAAACCATCCATACACTTTATACAATAAACGCTACGATGAATATTTGCTGTCATTCACAACAAAGGTAGTTATCGATATATTCAATACCAAGTAAAGGTACGTAATTTTTGCTTGGTGTGTTTATTACAAAAAATATATTTTTAATATAGGTCCAGAAATTTTGAACGGGTAATTAGGCTTTTGTTAAATTATTTGAACCTCCAGTGTTTATTGAAAACCCGGAAATACTTAAATTTCTACATATGCAGCATTCTATGTATTTTTCAAATTAAATTTTAGAAGGACATATAAACAAGAAGTATGTGGATAATGCAATGTCCGTTTTCATTTCGTACTCTCCTGTCTTCAAATCACTAGGATAATATAAAGCTTTACAAAACATCTCCATTTTCCGCGGTTGCAAGTCTCTTGAGTTCTCCCCGTGTTTAATTTAATTTGACGACGAGACACTGTGCGGCAATAAAATAACCGAGAAGGTAACGAATTAATACAGTTGAAATGGTATGCTTAAACGTTTACATCTGTTTCAATAGCCTTGGGCTATTAAAACAGCCGTGAACGTTTAATTATACAATTTCAACTGTGTTAATTTGTTGTTTGCTCATTTTTTTTTTTCTCTCATGGTTTTATCCCTCTTTAAGTTCGTTTTCTACAGCTCTCCTCTTCATGTATTTCTTGATCTATCTCCTCTATTTCTTCTTCATGGATTCTACTCTAGTGCTTATCTACTGATATTGTTTTCCTGGATGTACATTTGATAGCCAACTGTATATACTTTGCATAATTATTACTCACAAGCGGTTTTAGCTACAAACATTCCGTAGTTCTATATATTAGTTACCTATTTTATTTTTTGCTAGCTTTTCTATTTAATATGTTAATGCAGGTCATCATATGTTCCGAACGTTATGTCTTAATTGTTTTACAAATTTTTAGATATACCTCTTCCCTCAGTCCAGAGAGAATTGTGTTCCAATATACTGATTGCTTATATCCGACTTCCCAAGCATGTCCAGTTCTTTGGCTACCATCCTTTTCTAAACGGGCACTTTGACTTTTCCAAAGTTTTTGAATTAGGAGTTTCCTCTACTCACCAACTCAAAAATACCATTCTAGATTTCAACCGGGTATAAAACACGGAACTCTGGCGAAGTTCATGGATAAGACGGAAGTTCTTCTGAAAGGAATTTGTCTTCAGTTCATTTGCTGCCGATATCTGTTCAGAGACGAGTTTGACGACGTTCTTTTTTGCATAAAGAAATGAAGAACGTTCTCGGATGGGAACTAGCTCAGATAAGAGTTCGTACTTCACGACCGTTGAAAGACTATTTTTTTTTTCCATACGAAAAGCTTCGTGTTCCAGTTCTCGTCCAAAAACTACACTTAAGAGGTGCTGCGCGTGGTAGTGGTGGGAGGGAGAGGGTGGTAGCAAGCTTTTGGAAGCCATCGAGGTAACCCTCGCTCGCTTTTGTAGCAGAAAATGACTCTACTTAACGACGTGAAACGAACGGTCCGGGAGATTCTCGAGCGGCGAAAAAACGACCTCCCGAGAAACCGGAAAAGTCGGTCCGGGATCTGCTATCAGTCGCTCTCCCGTTTTCGGGAGCCGTCGTCTCCCGACGAAACGGTTTAAACAATGAATGCGCCGAAACCGCTATCGCTATTTACTAAGATTAATTGTGGGCTCGGACGGGGACCGGTTGCTGCCTGCGCAGTCATAAAGCCTAATCTGTTTTAAAAGACGTGCCGATAAGGGTTGTGCCGCAGATACTTTGATTAACGCGTTCCCGACCACCGCCCGACAGTGATTCGGCCGCGGAAATGGTGGCTGACGGAGCAATTTTTCTGGCGACTCCAGCCTCCTACCCACCCTTACCTCATCGGGAGCGGCCTCAACCAGCGCCTTCCCAACTTCCCCACCCCCGACAATCGACTCCCTATCAGTGCTCCACGGCATCAAAAGTCTAATTGATTCCAACGCTAATGAAATCATTTCCTGTAGAGCGAGGGACCGGGAGGGGGGGAGGCGATTTTCACATTCCCCAACCCTCTTCCTTCCTCCCTCCCCCCAACCGCTAGTCGCGAGAGCCAATTATGGCGAGCTTTTAATTTATTAAGAGCTGTGAAGGGGAGGGGAGTTGATTGACTGGGAAAGGAGTTAGGGGTAGGAAAAGAGCGAGCCTTTGTTTCTATGCTCGCTCAATCGGATGATAAAAGCGGCAGAAACATATGGCTTATCTGGGAATGCGAGAGTAGAAAGAGCGAGAAGTAGAAGCTATTGAGAAAGCTTTTCAGGCCCACTTCCTTGGATGAGACGAAACGAAGAATGCAAAGGATGCCGGCAAAACACACGAACGCGTCGGCCCGCAGGAAGCGATAAGCTTCGAATCACTGACTCGACGGCTCCATTGGATTGCGACGTCGAGATCTGAACGAAGGGAGAATTAATCGCCCGCAAATAACTGTACCTCCATTCTCTGTAAAACGCTTCATTGGTAACGCATGATGCACCACAGCATGCGTAAAACGCCCCAGTTTTTAAAGGCGAAATCATAGCGTCAGGAAGGTAACTGATTCAAATGAATTCTATTGTCCTTAAAAGCTGGTCCAAATTACTTTTTTTCCACATTCAGATTAAATTTAGGGATAACACATTTAATTTCAGCCCCTAGACGCAACTGTTCTGCCCTCCAGAATTAATTTTTTAGCGCCATCAACAAGTTTTGACAACATGAAATCTTTACAACTTCGAACGTGAGAATCGCGTTTATAAATTATTTGAAGAGTTCTTGCTATTTATGTATTACAAAAATTTAAAATAATTCAGTGATTAAATTTACAAAGTGATGTTTAATTAAAAAATATTTCAAACCATTTAATAATTCTACTGAAATCATTGCAATATTTATCATGGAATTTCAAATATTACATGCGTAATATTTATTGCAATGTACTTGAAATATAATTGCAATTTAATTAATACATGGTTCATACATGGTTGACTTATTTTTATAATAAATGAATTCAATTACCTTCAATGAAAGGACAGTATCCTCAAGAATTCAATGATACTAATTTTATCTACATTAAAATACATTTCAAGATTAAATAATATTCGAAATATAGAGGATTTTTTCCTTCACTACTACTGCTGGTTTTAGCAAACGAAGTTGTTGGCACAAATGGGGGAGTATATACCGAGAAAATACAATACGATTAAAATTAGATGCGATATTTTTATCATGCAATATAATTAATTATTTGACTGTTTCAATCATTGTTTCCATCAATAGAAGTCGAATCAAATTGTAAGGAATAAAAACTGCTGCAACGCAAACTTCTATATATATATATTTTTATGGCAACTTTTCACGATACGAAATCAGGTCCGGATTAAGATCTTTAGAGACCCTGAACACGTATAAAGTTTTGGTGCTCCCATACATGTATATCTAATTTTAAATATAAATAATAATAAACCTCAAAATAAAATTTTATTTTTCGAAATGAGACAAACTTAGAGGAAGATATAAAATAATGTTTATTTTCTGTCTTCTATTTTACACCATTAAGTAAAAAATATATTCGAATAAAAACAATAGCATCTTACGTCACAACCTTATTAATGTATGTCCATTTGTTATTACATTGTCTACTAAATTGTAAGTGTAACGATGTCAACGACTGTTAGAAATCATAAATTTCAATGTCATTTTAAGTAAAGGTAGCACTGGCTATCCTGAAAATGCCTCGATTTTTATGCACGTAACTGTACACACAAATATAATTGTTATTAATATAAAAAGTTAAACTAAAGGCAAACTTCCTCGCTTTAACTTTTGCACATTTTTTAATCAGAGCTTCGTAATCTAATAACAGAACAACATCATTTTCTATAAATATCATTGACAACTGATTTGAATGAAACTGAGTTAATTAATTTCGTAAATAATTTTTAACTCTTTTCAGAACTAAAAATGAACGTTCGCCATTGGCGTTGCAAATAGATATTGTCAAAAATATTTTTAGAATTCTTTCTACATTCGGAAATGTAGATTGCAAACCCACAATTTATAATTTGTGCATATTAACAGGATTGGTGAAGTTTTCGCATTTTATGAATGAAATGAAGAATATCACATTTAAAATACGTAATGCCAATATTTTTTTTGATATTTTACAAGTATGCTTTCCGCACGTTAAGATAAGATAAACTTTATTCAGAAGAATCACACTGATTACAAACAAAGTTGATTTGAAGTATGCCTCAGGCATTTTAAAATTGAAAAATAATTCGAAGTCTTTTAGTACATCACTGCAAATGGGGCTTTTCCTAGATATTTCAAAGGTAAGTACGTCACAAATAACATTATGCACGTTTATCGCAAAATTTTGTTTTGCATTAAAATGCATCTCTTTGCCTTCAGTTGTCCTTTCAAACGGCAATTTTCTTTTTACAAACTTATAGGAAACGCAAGAAACGCTGTGGGCAATTAAAAGGCTTTCTCTCTGTTTCGAGTTGGGAGGGAAGTGGTGACAGATGGCCATGCGGAAATTAACTGCGACTCTCTTTCGTTCAGTTCCCAACATTTGTCTGTATTTAAACGAAACAGAAACGTTTGTGCGAAGACATCATGATACATCACGTAGCTCTTCTGTAGATATTGAAAAATTCTTCTGAAGTACTGCAACACAGCTGCTCTACTTTCGCGAACTGGCGGTTATCGCCAAAGACTATAACGATGAAAAAAAAAGGGGACAAACAGATAGTTGTCCTGAATAGTTGATGCTACACATGAAATTTCCATGTCGCAATATCAACCTTTGATTTGAGAAGTATTATGAACGTCGTAGCAAAAAGCCACCTTCCAGCAGAGAGAAACCTGTGTGAGAAAGTTAACATCAGCGAGCACAATATCACTTGCTTCACATAGCTTCATCTAGCTTGCAAGTCATACACTCTTAAAAATTTCCGCATTAGTTGTTACTAAAACATGGTGAAAATGCAGGCATTTTACCAAAATTTGGTACACTTGAAAATTCAAAAGTACCACTTATTGGTGAAAGTATGGTATTTTTTAAAAGATGGTTAAACGCCGAACCAGATTTTCGTTCAACCTCCTAGCCAATCACTTGAGGCGAGAGAAGTCACGTGTGGCAAACATCCGTTGCGATTCTTTACCGATATTCACCAGTTTTTTTTACGTGCAAAGATCTCTTTAATCACCCAGCAAGCTACGATGATTCCAATTCATTAGTTTATGGTATATACACCCTTTATTTTTGATAAATTACAATGATTTATATAATAATTTCTGTATATATGAAGTTGATGTTTTTTATCATTAACAGCTAAAATGCTTATGTTTGGCCTAATAAAAATTCGTTATGATTTCGCTTGGTTGCTACCTTTTCGTAATTAATAAAAATTATGTGTACTCTCTGTATATGAAATGGGGTAGATGTGGCTTCAATAGCAGCCAAGAAAAACAATGGGTACTCCTGCACTCCTCGATACGCCCTTGATAGGTAGCATGTTAAAGGCAGGTTTTTATATTGTTATACAGTGTCCGGGAAATTTTGGCCATATTTGGTTCAACCTACAACAATATATTTGGTTCAAGCTGGAACCATGAATTTGGTTCAGTGTTGCCTTATTCGTTATTGAAAGTATATCCATATTTTGGTTCAACATCCAGCCAAGTATTGGTAACATAGCTGGAGCAAAAATGTGGTGAAACGAACACTGGTTTCCATAAATTAAGCAACAAATGGAAAAAACGTGATAACTCATAAAATATACAACCAATTTGGATGAAATTTGGTGAAAATCTTTATCATACCATATGTAACTAAAAAATGTAAGAACATGTGATACAAAGCATTTACATTTTGTATAAGCTATACAAATAAAAAAAAGTCAGAAATACAGGTGTCACAATGAAATAGTAAAAAGTATCTCAATACAAAATGTGGTTACCTCAAACAGTAATACAGGCCCGACAGCGTTGTTCCATGCTGCTAATGATGTTATCAATGAGTACCGTGGGTAGAAATACCCATCGTTCGCGCGAAGCCATTCTAAGCCCCTGCAGGGTTCGGGGAAGGGGTGGAGGCCAGCAACACGCCCCCCCGAGAGCATCCCAAACATGCTCTATGGGATTTATGTCGGGAGAGCGTGCTAGCCATTGCATTTCGATTATAGTCTCTTCTTCAATTTACAGCTGCACGAGACAAGCTGTGTGAGGGCGGGCATTATCTGCCTGCAGTACAAATGTATCGCCAATAGCAGCCGCATACCGTTGAACAACGGGGTCCATGATCTCGTCTCTATACCTCTGAGCCTTAAGGTTTTCATGTGGCAACACATAGAGGTCAGTCAGTGCGTCCGCTTAAAGATATACCTGCCCATACAAGCACACTGCCTCCACCATATGTGTCCCTTTCCTGCATAAGAGAGGGCTGATATCGAGTACCAGCCTCTCTCCAGATGAAAATTCATCGAGAATCACTCTGCAAAGCAAATCTCGGCTCATCCGTGAAAAGTATGGACCTACTGATTTGGAGTCCAGTTCACAAGCATACATGTCCAATTCAAACGTTCTCTCCTGTGGCGAGAAGTTAAGAGCATGTATAATACTGGTCGCCTAGCATACAGTCCTCCTTCATGTAGCCTTCCGCATGCAGTCCCTCCTGTAGCTGCAACAAACGTAGATCTGAGATGAGTTGGAGTAGCGATCCTGTTTTGCCTTGCAGAAAGCTGGGAGTATCGGTCATCCGAGGAGGTCATAACCCTTGGCCTACCTTCGCTGTATCTTCGGGAGGCTGAATTCCTGGTTCGGAACTGTTGCCACATTCTGCTGACCACAGAATGGTCGATGTTCAGCCATTGCAACGTCCGTCTACCGTTGGCCAGCTTCAAGTCTGCGTATAGCTGCGTAATGTAATTCTACTGGCAAATGACGTTTCGACGTCATTTTTACAAATTGGCTATCTCGAAATCTTTTCATTCACCATCGCACATTAATTGGCGACTCACTGCAAAACAGCTAGTTTTAAGCTTTTTCGCATTTGCATAAATCAACACCAGCGCCACTCGTTTGCATCCTGTATATCGATGCGATATGCCTTTTCCAGTAACATACGCAAATTCCGTGCATTTTGAACTACATTTGACCAAATTATCACGTTTTTTCCATTTGTTGCTTAATTTATGGAAACCAGTGTAGTTCTTAATAACGGATGCGACTGGCAAATCACCATATTTTGGTTCAACTCTGAACTATTATTTTTAACAGTGTAAAAGTAAAATTTATAAATACTTGGGCGAGAATCATGAATACATAGAAAGCACACATTTTATTTTAAAATTATTTGTTTGTAGCAAGAAACTGTAAAACGTATTTAGTAACACGTGAAAATTTAAAATGATATAGTTTTGTGTGTGTGTGTGCGTGCGTGCGTGTGTGGTCTTTGGGATTTTGAGACCCCAGGCGCGAGCCTCGTGCGCCTGTACGGAAATCCGCCATTGATAAAAATATATTAAATGAGATTAATTCTAAAAACATTGAAGTTTCGATTATATAGAAAATATAGCTACATACCTTTGGTAGGGGAGGGGTGTTACGAACAATATTTTAGGACGATAGAGGTACAGTGAAACCTGTCTAAGGCGGAAACTCACGGGACCGGAAAAAATTCCGTAGTATGCAGGTTTCCGCCTTATGTAGGTTACATGCAAAACAAATACATACATAGTTAAATTCAGTGGTAAGAGATGACTGCATATGCTTTTTTTTTTCTTTGTCTTATCTTGCGAACTTTAAGACTATATTTATTTTCCTTTTGATAAAAATATTTATTTTATCACTGCATTTTATTTTTATTAATTTTAATTTTTGCACTACTTTGGCGTTTTAGTAGTTACGATCAATATGGTGCAAAATTTCATGCTAACTATACATGCTTATACCATAACAAAAATCTATTACGTAAGCTTAAATTGTAACGATAAAGTACCTCCCTTGTAAAGATAATGATTCCCTTGTATAAAGATACTCTCCCTTGCGGTGGGTTTATCCATGAATTGATAAAGTCTACATGAGTGACTTTTCGTTCTGGTTAATAATGAACGTTTTTATTTAAGAAGTGGGTGGCACTGGCATACGCAAGGGGGGGGTGGTCGCGATTATGATTGTAACCCCCATTGCGATGAAATTGTTTATAGTATACATGTAAATACAATGGAGTTGTAGCTCTGTAACCCCTCCCCCCCCCATTGTAAGCCTGTAACCCTCCCCTTATGAACTTTCTGGGTATTCCTATGGTGGGTGGATGGTGTGCAAAATGGTGGTCGGACAAGCATGTGCGTAGGCAGAAAGTTCATAAGAAGGGTTGTAGGCTTATAGGCTTAATGGGAGGGGTTACAGAGCTACAACTCATATATTCCTATGTTAAATATACAAAATTTCATTGCAATGGGGGGTTACAACCTCCAAAACCGCCCCCTGGCTCCGCCTATGCGGACAAGGGCATTCTATATCTGTAAAATGTCTTTTGTTCGTTATCCCCCACTTTGCTATTTGCATTGTATTACAACCCTCTTTCCTTTTTCTGCTGAGAAAATTTTTTTCCTACTAACGATTTTCCGCTTTATGAAGGCTTTTCTCTTTGACGGGACTAAATAGTGCTTTCCGATACCGCGTTAGACAGTTTCCGTAGCTAATGTTAACTACCATTGACTTTTGAAGGGACCGTAAAAAAATTCCGTGTTGAGCAAGTTTCCGCTTTAGACAGTTTTCACTGTACTAATGAATGTCGGAAACTCAAATTACATAAACAGAAGACAAAAAGAAATATTATTTTTAATTCAATATGGGAATTTTTATATGCCAGTTATCTATCTCATAAATTGGTATTAGTTTGATACAGAAACGAATGGAATTTTACTGCAATTGATTGTAATCACTTTGTGCAAGTGATTTCATGCATGTTCAGCGCGCAACATCAGTTGCACCAACAGCAATTTTTTTAAAGCAGCAAAAATAATGATTTTTGAAATAAAGGTACTTTAGCCAAAAAGCTCAAGAGGTTTCCTACTAATAAGTATGAAGGACAGCGCTAAATAATTACATAAACGTTCAACGATATCAATTGCACGAAGAGTGTACTTTTTAAAACAGCGAAAGTATTGTGCCTTGAAATGAAAATACCTTAACCAGAAAGCTCAGAAGGCTTTTAACATGTTGGCAGTCGTTGAACTGTTCAACAGACACCTCTATGTGGCCTCTAATCCTCCAATGGCAAGGTCAGACACAGCAAGTAAAACACAACAGGGTACTCGAGAATTCTTGTCTAACTCAAAGGAAAAGGGATGAAGTATGGGGACGAGGTTGAGATAAAAAGAAAGATGTCAAGGTGCGTCAATGCATTTACTTTCTGCGCTGCTATTCCGATGGATGCCAGTTTGTTGTCCATGCGGCTTAAAAAAATAGAAGCTCTATTATTGCAGGGTAGCACGATCTATTCGGTTTTTTCATAGAAAAGGTTTTACTTTTCCCTATCAGCGAATCTTTAAGCGCTTTATAGCACTTTAATGAATGAGATAAATGGGATGAAACCTGTAGCTGAAAAAGGGAAATACAGAGGTTGAAGATAAAAACCATTATGTACTTCGCCCACAGAAAAGCTTATTAAATACTTAAATTGTTAGGAAAGTGTTATTCTACGGTTAAAATACTTTATAAGGTTTGTATACAAATTTATCAGACGAAACTCCGATATAGAAATCGAAGTGGACGTTTATTTTGCTTAATCGTTTATATTCAACTATTTGATATATTGGGTCTGGAGTTAATAAGATAGAGGTACTAAATTTTTCCTTTTCGGGAAAAAAAAAACCCTTTTAGATTTTCTTCCTAGAACCACGGAATATACGTTTCAGTAAATCGGTTTTTCCTGTCATTTTTCTGGACAATGAGTTTTAAATCAAAAAGATTTTCTTAATATTAGATTTGCGCCGTTCGTATTTTTATCAATAGCTTATTTATCATAGAAATTTCAAACATTTTTTGCATAAACTTAGCATTTAGAGAATTATTAACGTGAATTACATTCAAATCCCATTTCTAAGAAAATGTCGAAAACGCATGTCTTTTCAAGAAATCAAAAGCGAAGAGTAAGAAATGCCAAAGGTAATTAAATTTGGCATATAATCGTCGGCATATTCTAAAGACACTCGTTAAGCTAAAAACAAAAAATCGGCGCAATGTGATTTTGAGCACACTGTGAGGGGATTCTCGAAAAATGGAAGAAAGTCATGGTCAGATAAATTACGCTTTACATTGATTTTCACCGATGGTAAGGAGTAAATCTCTGCAATAAATGGCTCCTGCATACCCCTTATGAACATAGTATCTGGAGGTTGTGTCATAGTAGGGTAATGTTCTGTTAGTATACACTAAATGTGAAGTTCTGTAAGTAATTTTTTACAAAAATTTAGTCACATTCAGAAATACAACATAGATATATTAATACTCTTAATTCAAAGCTCATGTAGCTCCAGTTAACTCCTTCAACTTCTGTCTACATAAATGACAGCGTTTTCTTTATTTTTACATTGAAACGCATTATGACGCATTTCCAGAAACTCGTTTTCCTAAACTTGCAAAAGAAGGTACTTGGGCTACTTTGGCTATAAACCTCTCATAGATATTCAGAATTATTTCAGACCATAGAGACTTCCTCTGCTTTTCAGTTATATTTGTTTCAAATTTGGATTTTTACTTTGTTCTCTTTTATTGCATTTAATTATTTTATTTGTTTTTCCATGGGTGTTAGCGTTTTAACTTACTTCTATTAGCCTCGTGGTACATTTTGTGAAACACGGGGAGATCAAGCATGCTTTAAAGAGATAGAAAAATTCGAAAAGACCGAGTCCAGAGGCAAAACCATTTAACTGAAGATTTAACTCGCTCTCATTAATTAATCGCAGTCATGTATTTAAATAACATATTTGACTCCCTGGATAACTCTCTAAATAAATGCATTCAACTAAACACACATAGCTGCTAAGCACATAGCAACTAAGCACACCCATACACAAACCAGATAGTTTTTTAAAGAACACAAAGGCACCAATTTTTATCTGTATTAAAATATATTTTGAGACTAAATAATTAGACAAAACTACTGCACACGGTACAAAACAGTATAGAAAGATGACATTTGTGTAGGTAGATAAATTTAGACAGATAAGGTGTTTAAAGAAGTGCATGCGTGTGGGAAACGTAACAACAGTTGTCTTAATTTTCCTTCTCACGAAAGCCAATATTTTTTAAAGTTTCGTTGAAAAGAAAAATCACGCAACGAAGATTTTCTAAAGGTAGTATTTTGATATATTATGTAGTTTGTTTGTTTAAAAAATTTAGATCTAAATCTTTTTCAAACAGCTAGCCTTTGGCGGCAATTGAGTTTAATTTTGTTCGTTTAGCCCTATATAGTATTTTAATACCTTAAGAACACGTATTTCACTGTTTTAAAGTAATTTGTTTCCGTATTTTAACGTCATTTGTTTTCGTATTTTAACGAAATTTGTTTCCGTGTTTTAACGAAAAGCTTTCCGTATTTTAACGTATAATTTGTTATTTTATTTTAGCAAAATTTCTATTAAAATCTATTCACGATTTCCTTTAACTTTTTTTCCATCTAATCCGCGGTTCTACTTTTCCCGCTATCCATTTTTAATAATATTTTCTTATAAACATTCATAGGGATATTTCATTTTCATCCTCAGAGTTGGCTTTTCAACTTTTCGTCTGACGCAGTTATCTGGTGTACAAAGTGGTTCTTATCATAACAAATTACACATATCCAGTATCTCCTCGTATTAAGCCCATATCCAGGATTTATTTGTTTGTTTTTTGGTTTTACGGCTCAAAGACTACAGTGGTCATGCTGCGCCGGGACCTACTGTTTTCCGAGGAATCCGAACCTCTTAAGGCCTAGGGAACCAAACCCCGGACTACAGTGAGCAGTGCGATCTTTATGAGATCTCTGAGTAAGCGTTCTTTGTACACTGTTGGGAGTCGAACCCGGATTAGCCGCGCAATAGGAGAACGCGTTACCACACTGCGCCACCACGCAGGGGCCATAGCCAGGATTTAATTTCAGGGGTGTTAAAATTTTACAGAATGTATCGGTATAATCCACAGTAGGGTAGAGTCCGTAGCCAAGTTCCATAAAATTTAGTTTCGAAGGGGACCGGTCCTAAGATCGCCCCCTCCCTCTGGATGCACGGGCATGCCGCGTAAATCACATCCAGGATTTTGTACAAAAACAGAATTTTTTTATCGTCCATCAACAGGAAATTAGAAACTGTTTTAATTTCTGCCGAACTCCTCTTTCCACTGGGAATTCAGGATCGGATATTTTTCATTCCTGGCAACCCTTTTCCCACTTTTCCGAATTTCTTCAAGTATACCAATTTCGTTATCATTTATTTCGCAGGTACAAGATTTCTTTAAATAAAATATATTCACTTTTCCCATCGAAACTAGTTTTACCTGCCTATCTTTAAACTGGGAAATGATTTTCTGTTCTAAAAACAACTGAACTAATTATATCGACTTGAAAGTAGCTTTAAAACATCCTTATCAAAAACTTCGTAGAAAAATCAATCGTCTCCTGATAGTGAAAGAACAAATACTGTCCCTTGGCGCAACAAGGGGGGATAAAGAAGGCTTAGCCCCTCCTATAAAAATTTAGCCTTCTCTAGAAGAAGGAAAGTACAAATGAATCTATATGCTGAGTGTTGGGTTGGGGTTACACCACCACCATAAAACTCGTTACTTACACTAATAACACTACAATCGAGCCAGTTTATAACGAGAGAAAGCAAAACATTTGTTCGGTTGCATTCAAAATATACTGACAAAAACCCTTCGTTATGACAGAAAACCTGTTACAGCGAGCAGCAGTCAAGTAAATTGTCCTCTCAATTGCAGTCGCTTCACTCAAAAAACAGTTCTTCCCACTTTTGGGCTAAGAGTCCGTCTTTTATCGAGTTTACGATAAGAGACATTTTCAAGTAATGATGAGAAAAAATTTATAAAATTTTAATATCCAAATATATGATATACAATAGAGGTAAATAATGATTTTCGTTTTTGTTACTTTGTCGGATTTTTTAATTACATTTTTAATAATAACCCGGTTTTAACGAGAGCCCGACTATATCGAAAAAAAGTTCTGGCCCTTCATATTCATCTACTAATAAATCCGTTCAGTATTAAATCTGTTCAGTATGCTGCAATCTTCAATAATTGATTTCTTGTTTGCCAGTATATAGTCAATTTCGCTGGTTCCTCCATTGGGGTGTTTCCATGTCCATTTTCTTTGCGGTTTCTTCTTAAAAAATGAATTCATGATGCTAAGATTTTCAGCTTCGGCAAATTCTATGAGTTGATCGCCACGTTCATTCCTTTCCCCGTATCCGTATTTACCAACCGATGTCTCTCCTTGTTCCTGTTGTCCAATTCTTGCATTAAAATCTCCCATGATGAGCTTGATGTGTTGTTTCCCCTTGGTATGTAGCTGTTTGATTTCTTCATAGAATTCCTCAACCTCCTCGTCGGTATGGCTTGATGTTGGTGCATATGCCTGTACTATCTGAAGTTGGTATCGCTGGGTTAGTTGAACAACGAGC
>QLNU02015360.1:170229049-170255387 GCA_006491805.2 Dysdera silvatica | reverse complement strand
GAAATCTGTCGTGGGTACAGGAGGGGTTGGGGCCCCTTCATGTGTGTCTGCCTTGGGCCCCAGAATTTCTAAGTCGGGCCCTGTCCTCTCCCACTCTCTCTTTCTTTCGTTAATAACAACAGAAGCAGGGAGTCTCCTACACCCCCACATCTCCAAATTTCTTGACACACACCCCTAAAATTCAAAGTTCATATAGGTTTACTGGCTAAATGTTCAAATTACAAGAAAGAAAGAAAATATTGAGCAACTTATTTTTCCTTACTTTTTCTGCATATGTAAATTGTAATAATCTTTTATATGCAACAATTTTTCGAAGAAAAATATGGATAAAGATACCAAGGGGGGGAAAGGAACCACAGGAAGTAAAATCCTGCCACCTCAAAAATTATCAACTGTCTGTGAATGGACTAAATGTCCAAGAAGAAATGCTTGAATTTTGTTTTCCTCTGAATAAAAGAATGAACTTTTTTATATAAATATGGAAGAATTATTTCATTGTTACTGAATAGTATATCTCATATAGTATATTAGTATAATAGTATAATAGTATAAGTATTAGTATAATAGTATATTAGTATACAGTATATTAGCATAATAGTATATTATATAATAGTATATTCTATATATATATTAGTATAATAGTATATTCTATATATATTAGTATAATAGTATATTCTATAGTATATTAGTATAATAGTATATTCTATATAGTATATTAGTATAATAGTATATTCTATATAGTATATTAGTATAATAGTATATTCTATATAGTATATTAGTATAATATATATTCTATATAGTATACATAATAGTATATTCTATATTATATTGTATTTTCTGGTAAGTTAATTCTTGAATTAAAATTTTGAAGGTAAATTTGACACCCCCAAACGAAGTCTAACGCACTTCCCAACAACGTTTAACACCCCCTCAGCAAATATACTGGCAAACACCCTGAACTGAAGTTACGCCTAGATAGTTAATACCTTTAACTTATTTGTGACAAACAAATTTTTACACCACAACTCATCAATAAACTGGCATCAAAACTCCCACATACCTTTACCTTTTAAATTCGAAATATAGGTCTTATGTCAAATCTAACTCTTTACCCTGCCCTATATAGCAGTTTTCCAAATAAGAACACAAATCAACGTAAACAGTCCCATACTCAACGCTTAATTAATGTGTTTCTCTCCATGGATGTTTAAAATAGTACGAAATCTCGAATACCAATTCCCCTTCCCCTACCTTTACAACTTATAAGGGAAGCCTCCGAAGTGTCAGTCGCACCCCAAATCGTGACTTATATGCGAAATCCATATGAGTAATGAACAAACCGGTAAAAAATTTCTATAAAACTCAATTTCTGATTTTTTAAAAGTTTTCATAATTACACTAAAACGCAGCTTTGCGCTTAACTGCAAAGCCGTAAGCTGAAGTCTTCTGTCAGGGGTAATTTTCATTTGGATTGTTTGGCGAAAAATAGCAAATTCTTGGGAAAATCAACGTCGGATCTTTTTGAATCATAGTATTAGTTTTTATAAAAATATTGAAGTATTTTTGTATTTAATTCGTGTTGTTTTAGGGGGAATTTAATTAATAAATCACTGAATAGAGTCTGTACTATTTTTTTTATTCCCCGGGGGTCATTTCGAAATAATTAAGATTTTTTTAAAGCAATTCATTTGTTTTTGTTTTGTTGTTAATGTAAATTGATTTGAAGAGTTTCTGTTGCCAATGAGGAGGAGTTCTCATCATTTGCAAATTATTTAGTAAAATAGGGAATTCATGATTACCGTTCTGCATCAGAGTTTTAAATTAATTTAAACTTTATACAATTATTACTTATGTTTTTCGTTGTTAATTTGATTAAGGATTTCTTTCTGGAAAATATTTTACTCTCCGTGGTCAACTATTTGCTTTAGTAGTTGAAATATTAAATAAAATATAGATTCCCGTATATTTATGATCTGGTGGTTCTGAATAATTCAATTAATTACATTTATCCTTATTTAATTATTGGGAAATATAACGCCACAATTTATGAATTAATAATACACTCATATATATTTAAATATGCAAATTTTATCAATACTTGCAACCATTTTGAACTTAGCCATTAAAAGTACAGGACAGTTCCATTCGTCATAACAGATGAACAATTAAATGAAAGTAAGAAATTATTACCTAAATTTGAAGAACTAGTTTTGAATAGAACATTTATTGAAGAGGAAATAACGTTAGATTTTCAAAATAGCGATGCAAGAAACAATAGCAATTTAGATTGCAATTCTGTTGATGATCGCTCAGAAAACATTATTTCTGAGAACGAAAAATGCAACGAATATACTTATAGCAATGAAATTTGTAAAGAAACTTGCAGTTTGCAAGAAATGAAAAATATTGTAAATTTTTACGGTTCTTGTAAAAGAAACAAACTTCGACAAATTTGAAAACTTTATCGAAAAGCAATAAACTATAAAGTCATATGCCGTTTTAAAAAATATACTGCTCAATGAAGTTCAAAAAGGAGAAATATAAATTAATTAAACGCATAGTGTTAGAAAATGTCGTTACGCCAGAAGTAACCATATAGCAGTTCATGACATATACTTAATGAGATGGGCTTATCAAAAAACAAATGATTTCAATTTTACAAAACGAATAATTTCAAGGAATTTCATAGATAAAATAAACAAATATAATGGTATTACCTCTCGCAAAGCTACAAAATGTACAACGGTAGCTAAATATGAAAATAACGAAGCTCTTGAAAACAGCTCCATTGAATTTGTTTTAGCGTCATGTAATGAATTTGCTCATTGCCGGAGCAATCAGATATTTAATGCTGATCAGAATGGATACGAATACTTTGTACCACATCAGAGAACACTATCTTGCAAAGGTGAAAAAGTATCGTAGCTTTAGTTCAGCCAACACATTCCTCTACTACGTATTATGCCCTTATTATCAATAGATTGGGATTTGAAAGGCAAACTGTTGATATGTTTGCGTGAACTTAAAGGAACTTCTGGGTCAAAAGTACGACGCCAAATGTTTCATGCCACTAAAGTTTACACAACATGTACAAATCTGAAGGCCCTGCGGTGGCGCAGTGTGGTAACGCGTTCTCCTATTGCGCGGCTAATCCGGGTTCGACTCCCAGCAGTGCAAAAAGAACGCTTACTCAGAGATCTCATAAAAGATCGCACTGCTCACTGTAGTCCGGGGTTTGGTTCCCCAGGCCTTAAGAGGTTCGGATTCCTCGGAAAACTGTAGGTCCCGGCGCAGCATGACCACTGTAGTCTTTGAGCCCAAAAAACAAACAAACAAAATCTGGCAAAACGACTAAAACAATTATGGAAGAATGGCTTTCAAATTGCCTTATTCCCATTTTAAATCCCTCTTGCGTTACTTTAGATTCTTGGACTGGATCGACTGATCCGTCTACGCATAGTGATCTATCAGATAATTGCACCGAAGTTCATATTCCCCAGGCGCAATAGCTCTCATTCAACCTTAAATATTTATTTTTTTTGTCAGTAAAAAATTTTTTTTATAAATTATTAACTGCGTCACTGTAAATGAAATTCTAATAAAATTAACTTATCGCAACGAAATAATAAAAATGCATTCATTAGTTTATAATCAAATTCAGTTCAAGGAGTATAAGCATATATTAATCTACCCTTGCTTTGCTTGCAATTGCACTAATGTTCTTATCGAGTCATTTCATAAAATTTAATCTCTATCATTTTACGTCGACCACAAAGAATGTGGTTTTAATGAATGCAAAGAATTTCATTTTTTAAAGTGTACACATTGCGATACAAATTTGTGTTTTGTGCACTTTAACAGAAGTTATGATTTCATGAGTAATCAGAAGATTTAGTACTTTAAATTTATGTTATGAATTTCTTTTACGTTAGAATTGACTTAGGGTCAATATGAGGTATATGAAAATGGGCCGCTGCACAGGGCGGAAAAATTATATATATGTTGTTTTTTTTTTTAACAGCGGAGAAATGAAATAAAAAATATTTTATTGATTATTGTCTGTGAGAAATAATAAGAACAACTGATTAAGAAGAATGTTACATGGCTGGGATAAAAGTAAGTAATAAAATACGCATAGAGAGATACTTTAGTTAGAGTTTGCTCACCAGACAACTTAATGTATGCCAAGCAATCCAAATGAAAGGAAAACAACCTCTAATTGAAGACTTCATCTTACAGCTTTGCAGTTAAGCGCAAAACTAAATTTTGGTGTAATTGTGAAAATTTTAAAAATTCGAAAAAATCAGAAATCGAGTTTTTAAAAAAATTCTGTCGGTTTTGTTCATTACTCATATGGATCTTTCATACCATATAAGTCTCGATTTGAGGTGCGACGGGCACTTCGGAGGCTTCCCTTGTTGGGAGATCCGAAATCTAACCACTTTATAAAAATTCCATACCTCCCGTTCCCAAATTTCTAGCGTCCGAAGGAAAGAAGTGAAACAAAAGTGAAGAAATTGAGTGTGTAAAAATGAAAGATTATGTAATTTTATTTCATAAATCAGAGTA
This sequence comes from Dysdera silvatica, assembly GCA_006491805.2. Classification (NCBI taxonomy): domain Eukaryota; kingdom Metazoa; phylum Arthropoda; class Arachnida; order Araneae; family Dysderidae; genus Dysdera; species Dysdera silvatica. The sequence goes on along the minus strand of QLNU02015360.1, from coordinate 170,250,818 downwards.
GAAATTTCCATTACTTCTATAGGATATTTTTTGGGACCAACACAGTAGTTGTAAAAACGTGAAGTTCCTAAAAATGAACGTTTATAGTGTATAAAAATATATATTCACAAATATTGAATTTCAAAGTAAAATACAGAAAATGGGAGGGTAGGAAGAGTGTATTTTATGGCAGAAAATGTGATTATTATAATAAATATTAGGTGATTGGTGCAGGGGGTAGGAGGTGTACAAAGTCGAACTTCTATTAATATGAACGATAATTGCTCTTCAAAATTTCCCCTGTTATGTCTATTAGGTTCGTCGGGCAAACGGTAAAATATTAAGCCCAGGTCATGGCTCTCGTCTTGTTACGCAACGGAACGGTTTTGAAAAACGACTTCGATGCGGTTCTCATCGGTCTGTCTACCGGAACAGCGTCATCTATAAACGGGCGTCATTGAGAAGGCCAAAGAGTCGTAGAAGTTCATCCTTCCTCGAAATTCCAAGTCGTTAAAACTGCGCAAGCATGTTAGCCAACTCAAAAGCGAAGTGAGAGAAAGAGAGAATAATCAGGAACCAAGCCAATGGCGACAGTGAGTACGGTATTATAGTGAGTCTAGGGGAAAGGGGTACAGGCACGCGGCATCCTTGGCGATATCCATTAGTGGCCGTACATCCAAATGAGTTCCCGCGCGAGTGCGTAAAAGTGTCTCCCAACGCCCCTTATCTGTTTCTCGAGTTCGCCGAGGACCCCGCGAAGGGCTTCGGGCCCCCACCACACTTCCTTTTATCGCCCACGGGCTTGCTGCGATGAGAAGCCCCCAGCCTTGCCGCATGACTATTACGTGAATGGGGAAGGAGGTGGTGGTTTATGCGGATTGAACGAAAGTTTTCCCCCCCGGAGACACTTCGTAAAACAAATGCGGTCTGCCGAGGAAGCATTAGATCTCGGTCCGGGCTCCTAATTGTGTTCGGAACGATAGGCCTTGGCTTCCCGACAGAAAGCGCGTCACCGATAAGCGGTCGCAAGACGATAATGCTTTGCCGTACCAGTGAAGCTGTTTGATGGATGGACGAACGGCTTGTCATAATTAAAATTTCGCCGAAAACCGTTCCTCCGGCACCCCCTTCTTGAAAACGATGTTCTCTTCCTCTGTCGGAGGATTTTAGGTGATACCACGACGGTGATTTATTTGTCTTGGTCACATGGCCACCGGTGCTTTAGACTGCATTTCAACGAACATGGCTATGATGTTTTGAGAAAGTTTCTATATCGTGCTGTGTCCATCACAAAATGATATTAAAGCCTTATTTCAATTTTATAAATTTTTACCCTGATGAATTTGTATCGAAACTTTGTGATTTGGGACCGGTGAGAAAATGATGCAGAAATTTAATATAGTTAACAAAGACGTAAGTAACGCCTATATTGGGAAATCCATGTGAATTAAAACTAGAATTCAATCGTGGATCAAATATTCACTGCTTCTCCATTTCGATGAAACTAAAAATAAAAGAAGTAATATTGTACATAGGCGTGGGTTATAGCAAGCCAGTGAACGCCCTGCAATAATTTGAAATAAATTGCAATTTTACATATACTGTAATGTATAAATGTGCATAATATGTGCTTTCTCCCCACGCCCACTAATTTTTAAAACTCTGCGTTGCTAATATTGTACAAATAATGCCGGCGGTGGGATGATGCCGCATAGGCACATTATACCATCTCTGTGTTGAGCCATCTCTTCAAGATGCATGATTGCACGTGGATGGATTCCGGATTGTATGCAAATCCATATTCATATGAAATTGCAAATTTTAGCCCTTTTTAGCGTTAATGCTTATAAATGAAAAAATAAGTAAATTTTCAAAATAAATGCATATTCTAATGACTTTTTACTCCTATTTGAGCAGAAAAAAGAGCTTTGTAAACGTGGACATAAAATTCCATACAATTATTTGTCAGTGATAGACTTCGATGATAGTTTATCACGGATGGACTACCTACAAAAATTTATAAATACCGTTTAATAATCTCAGTTGATATAGAAATAATTCTTTTGACCATAAAATGCTATCGAATAAGAGAAAAGAAAGACCTTAATTGTTTAGAATATCGAGAAAAAAATCGTGATTTGCTGTAATAAAATTATGCTGTATAAAATACCATTATGTATATATCGACATTTCTATTCAACTAGTTAATAATAAAAATAAATCTATCTTGAAACGTAGGGCACTTATTTTTCGAGTAAGCAAACAATTTATATATGCATATATTTTTTTTTATCATAAGTGCATATAAGTGCACATTGAGTGGTGGGGGGGCGGTTAATGCATATTTTGCAGAGACGGATTAATGCCGGTGCGACCCGTGCCATCGCACTGGGCGCCAAGCCAAGGATGGCGCCAAAATGGCCTAACGACCCCGAAGTACAAAAACATTTTACAAATATTTACCTTATTAACTTTTTAAAACATAAAATGTTTTAAACCTTATTTAATTTTTAATAAATTAATTATCCTTTTATTATTATCCCTTATTTAATGCTTGTATAAATTATTCTTTATTACGAAATGTTTAATTAAGTTAGTGTGTAAGAAACTGAAAAAGCTTTTTTCCAACAAAACCACAATATGACACCCCAAGTAAGAAATTAGGAAAGTAAAAATTAAATTAAAATTGATGAACTTATTTGGCTGTACAGAGGGACATTCCAGGTCATTGAAACTCACGTAAGTCTTTAATTTTCACATTAAAACAATTTAATTTTTGACTCATTAGGAAAAGTATTTGTAGTTTAGTTACATGTTATTTGTTGTAAGGAAATTTTAATTGTTATCCTGGCTTTCCACCCCGTAATAATATTCAGTAACCTATTGAAAGGTCCATAAAAAATAAAGGAAGGAAGGAATTATTTTGAAAACAATTAATATTTAACGGGGAGGGCGGAGGCGCCAAATTTTGGGTTCGCACCTGGGGCCATGTGAGCTAGATCAGTCTCTGATATTTTTGCTATTACTTTTAGTCCATGCGAATGTTATTGGAATACTGGTCTTAGGAAGAAACTTCTGGCCCATAACTGTATTAAAATAGTAGTTAATACACTGGAGATGGTAGCAAACACGTTCACGTGTTTTGCTCTATGTCGAAGTTTGCAAAAGAAAAAAACGGAAGCACGGGGAGCATAAAATGCAATTTATAATAATTTGAATTCCGCAATCGTTGGACTTATTTAAGTGTTATAGCAAAAAAAAAAAAAAATGTTGCTCTTATTGTGTCGCTCAGCTACCGAAAGAAAAGTGGAAGAACACTTATTTAATTAGCTCGTTTGCAGACAACCGGAAAGTTCTTTAGAAACAAAACAGAGGCCTCCACTTTTCGGATCCCAGCGTGAAAAACATACATAAGCCATTCTTCTACGAATAACTTCCCGTGACCGCCTTTCAAGACTGATTTGATGGGTCGACTACAGAGCTTTCAATGGTTATATCTAGGAGGCGTCTTTGAGAAACAACAACGGACCAAATCTGAAAATTGGCGATGGCGATTCCTTGAAAAGGCTCGATTGTAGAGCTGTCGTCGCGGATTAGTGTACTTACCTTTGCGTAGTCGGTAGTCGGCCGCTGCTGCTGCTGCTGCCGCCGACACGTCGGAACCAAGTGTGAACTTTTAATCCTGCCCAATGCAACAGTCTAACGGCAATTAAATCAAATCGCTCGGCTGCAGAAGTTGAAGGAACTTTGATAGCGATGGCCGGACGTTAGTCAGCGACCTCCTTCGTTTGAATCTGCACTTTTTAAATGCTGAGTCCTTCTGCCTTTAATGTTCAGTCCAGATGTTCGTACATTTTGCGATGTTTAATATGAAATTTTAATTGTCGGCTGTGTGAGAGCCATTGAGCAGAACGTGGAAGTCACGGATGTTTTCCTTTATTATTAAATCAGCATCAGTTAGAATTAAACGATCTAAGGGAGGTATTCTAGTTCGACTTTAGGACGGGGGCGATGTCTCTTTTCCTTCTATATTAAAAAAGCTCTAGATTGAGCTTAAACGTGAAGGATTCCATTTCGATTCTAGAGCTAAAAAAAAAATAATAAGTAAACAAATAAATAAAGAAGAGTGCAATTGAGTAGAAAAAATGGATGATGTATGATGCAACTTAGCGGAAAATGTATATATGAATCGCGAAAAACAGGCACTTACCGCTGTGTTTGGAGAAAGCTCGCAGAGACCTTTAGGAGCCGGGTTAAGATGAGGCTCGCATAGACGCTTGGGAGAAGGAGCCGATGAATCACTCATTCGTTTGCATCCAGCGAAAACACTCGATTGTCTACATTCTATTATAGCGTCTTGAACCGATTCTTCTCGAATATATAAAAAATAAAGATAAATCATAGAATTTGCAGCTATAGGGGTAAATAAGAAGAATCAGCTATTAAAATAACTCTTAAGGAAAAACACTTTCAAGGAAATAGGGTACTTACTGAAATAGAAGGCTTGATGCGAGGATATTGGGTTGAGAACATGATACCTAGAAAGTTAGCGTGTACTGCCTACCTCGAGGATCTGCAGAAAAATGGATGGGAAATAGGGATTAGAGGGGTATTAGAAAGAGAAGAGGAATAAATCCGGTAACCCACATCCACTTCATGTTCAGACAGGAAAATATCAAAGATACCGACCAGACATTAAAACGCTAACAAGAAAACGTGCTGGCAACCCCATGCTGGTTACGCCCGCTAGAAAATATTCACTCATTTTTCGCGCGGGAAAAACTAATTATGCAAAGACGTTTTCCCCTCAACTGCAATGGAACAACCCGTCTGGTAACGGTATCGGGCGTCAGATCTGCGCGAACGGACTATATACACCACAGCAGCTGTAACTCGTTAGACAAAGACGTATAGGGTGTGCAGCAGGCTAATTTCGCCATATTAAAAAGTTACGATACTAAAAAATTATATTTTGAAAAGCCAGCCTTACTTTTATACTTGATTTACCGTATTTCGAAATATTAGGGCTGCTTTCGCTCTGAATTAGAAAGAATTCGACGTTTATATTCTGACGTTGATGCCGAGCCAAAATTCTTTGTTGACACGTGCAGTGGCGGCTACCGAACACGTGGGGCTTATGCAGGACGTGACCAACTATCAACATAGGGATATCCAAATATTAATGATAGGTCAGTGTACATTACCGATAAAAAATAGGTGGTATATGTTCATACGTGAAGAGGTCAAGCGTTCAAGGATTCATTTTTAAAGCATTTACATGGATTAGGTACTCTCTTTTTTTTTTTTCAAGTTACGCGGTCTTTCATCGCTGAACTGTTAAAATCACGTAATATTCTAATGGTCCTTTTTCCCATTATGATGCTGAAAGAGAAAAGTAACGTTTCAAATGACATTTGGAATAATCGAGTTCCTTTTTTAACGCAGTCTACAACACTATATAATATGCACATTCTGCATTTAAGTGTTCTGCATGCAACTTTTTTCCCACATCGTGTATTTGAACAGTAAGGAAAATGTCTTTTTTCAGTGTCTGCGTCTTTTTATAGCAGTGGTAATTTGCAGTAATAAGATAGTGTTTAAAATGTCACAAAGAGAAATATGGAACTTCGTAACCAAAATTAAAATCTCCATTAAAACATACGTAAACTATTTTTCAACAAGAACTGCTCAAAACGCCCCAACGTTGTATGTTATGCCAGCTAGATGTTTTTCTAAAATGGGACTTAACATTTCACATGACAATTAAAACGTGATATGTTTACATATACGCTAATTTACTTGAATTCGATTCAGAGTCCTGTGAAGGACATATGGCCTGATGGGCGCCCATATGGGAGCAAAGAGGAGTTCGAGCCCCTTAGCTGTTTAAAAATTTGATTCGCCCGAACCTGCTATGCATTTACTTTCAAAAGTTTTACAGTCACATTTTAAAATAAGGTACTTTTTAGCTCATTACTAATTGTCAAGCAGTATCAATTATTTTTGTAGCGTTTTGGTATCTTGTACATTCACTAAAATTCTCGACAGCTTTGAGAAGGAGGTAATAATATTTCTCAGTTCCCCCTTTCCCAGAAATACTCGTATGGGCGCCCATGTTTGGTCTCTTTGATGAAAATAAAAGGCATATGATCTCTCTTTTTTTTATATTTGCTTCTAGCATGCCCCTATCCAGGGGGGATCTTAGGGGTTCTCCCCCGAAACTAAATTTGCAGCAGGACAGCAAAATACATATGTATTTACTTGTTGAACTTGTAAAAAGGGGAAACAAAAAACTCTAAAACTTTGAATAGTTAACAAAATTCTGACCACAAAATCTCGTTTTGTAAACCACTAATTTGAGAACACTTTAAAGAAAAACAGAAACCATTTTCTTTAAAAAAGAAACATTATAAAAAAAAATTAAATTTTGATGGAAAAACTACAAACGAAATTTTACAATCATGTTTGAAGGTAAAACTGGTGTTTTCTCATTTATTTTCGTACAATATATCTACATTTCCTTTTTTACGATAAAGGTGATACATCTTTATTCAGCGTTCTTTCGCAAAAATTTTTGAATCACTCCTCTTCCGAAATTAAAACTTGGCTACGGCCTCCTCCATATGAATCTTTGACTAATCATTAGCTTAAATTTAAAATACAATATTGGCGTTTATGCGTAAAAATACACTTTGCATCTTGTTTAATGAATGAAGCGCAAGTCATTTAAAAGGTGCTATTTTTATCAGAAAAATAAATTATGATCACTTCAAAAATGTGGATATTCATTTGCAATGGAATATTGCGCATAATGCGACACTGGTAATAGCAAAGTTCGGAGAATCTGACGAGTCGGTTAAATCCAGCGAGAGCACTGAAAAAGCATAGAGGGAGCCCAAGCCTCAAAATGTGTAGCCATGCCGCCATCTTGCCGGTCTAGCTTCCATGTAAAACAAATGCAAAACGGAAACACCTTTCTGTTTCCAGCATTCGTTTACATGGACTTCAGACCGACAACATGGCGGAACACTTGCTACATAACCTTCGCTTTTTCGGAATACGTTAGGTGCCCTGTATTCTTTTTCAGTGTTCGTTGGTTAAATCTCTGTCTTACATTTTTTATTTCAGGCCATGCGGCGGTGGAGTGGTAATGCTTTCACCATACGCCGTTAATCCGTATTCGACCCCTAATGGTTGCCAAAGAAAGGAGGAAAAAACCCACTGACCAAATAATGGCTCACTATAGTCCGCAGGTTGATTCCTTGGGCCTTATGAGGTTCGAATTCCTCGGGAAAAATGTTGATTCACTGTAAGGCCCGGATTTAGGGTGCGAGATACCCTGGGCACAGTGCTCTTTTTTGCTCCTACATCCCATCCAAATTTCGTCGATCCGTCCCTTTAATTTCAACGGTAAATATAGCGAAATATGTCTTGGAAAAGCCGTTATAATTACCTTTTGTGCATTATTACAAGCTAAAATAACGATATATTTGTGAATAATTTTATTTTATTTAACGCTTAAACACGATCATAGAATCACGACCAGCGTTTACCTATCCAGAATGATTTATAAAGTTTTGAAACATATAGAAAATATAATATATATCGTTAACTATCCGAGGATGAAATCTAACGAATTCATCTGAAAAACGATTTTTGCAAAAGATTTCAAATCCAACGAATTCATCTGAAAAACGAAAAATTTTCAAAGATTTCAAATTTATAAAAACTTTTAATTATTTTAATCTTTTACGGCGAATGATGTCACTTGTCACGGCAAAACTAGTGGTTTTCAAGAGAGAGAAAAGAAAAAAGACGTTCTCGTACAAGTCCAGTGTCTAATTAGGGACCCTGTGCAATGAAGAAGGCCACTGTCATCGTTAATGACCATGGAACTTCCAGCTATTAAGCACCCTACTCCTTTATTTTAGTGTTACTCTGTTAATGCGCCTTCTGTTTTCTTTTTATAGTAAATGGTTTCACTGGTCACGGCAAAACTCGTGTGTTCTAAAGCAGCGGTCGCCAACCTTTCGGACCTCACGGACCACTAAATTCATAATTTTAAATCCCGCGGACCACATTTCGTGAATTTAGTGCAATATAAAGGCGAAAATTGTCATTCAGAATATGAGAATTTCTTAGAATATTATTTTTGTTTTATTATTAATAAATCATTAAAATGCACATAATGTCCAGATTTTTCTGCGGACCACCAAAATTTTCTCGCGGACCACCGGTTGGCGACCGCTTTTCTAAAGTATGGGGGGAAAAGAGACGACGTTCACAAGTTCCAACTCAAGATCTTATATAATGTAGAAAGCCACTTTTATCGTTAATGACCATGGAACTTTCAGATATTAAACACCTTGTACTCTTACGTTAGTGTTTTTCGGGCACTTCTCAGTTAATTTCCGTTTTGCTTTCTTTTTAATGTGTCTTTTTAAAGTGAGTTCATTTGCCACGCCGAAACTAATAATTTTAATGGAATAAAAGGGAAGGAGGGTGGCTTCAACGATTCCGAGAGAGACCTTAGAACGCTATGTAGCGTCAAAACGCCACCTTCATGATTATTGACCATTAAATTGCTAACATCTCTTTCCTGTATTTTAATGTTCCTCAGCTAGCATGAGTTCTGCTTTCTTTTTATGGCTAATAGTTTCATTTGATACGTGAAAATTCCTTTTAAACCGTTGGTGTTTTTAAGGTGTAAAAACGAGGACGTTCACGCAAGTTCGGTATCGAACTTAGAACCAGGTCGAAATTTAGGGCGCGAAGCGCCCTCGGCACAACGACTTTTTCGCCCCCATCCGAATTTCGATCCACCCCTTAATTGTGACGGAGAATCGCGGTATATATGTGGTGAAGAGGCAGTTACGATTACCTTGTAAACATCCTTATAATTTAAAACAACGATATAATATTTTCATAGAATACATTTACTTTATTTGAGGATGAAATTTTTAATTTTTTCTGATGTTTTGTGCGGTAGGGGGCTGTTTCATGGAAATTTTCAGAATTTGCAATTAGAAAAGGGAAAAAAAGTGGAGCTCGCTTTCCCTGCGAGGAAGGTTCGAGATGGAATTATATGCTAGACTGCAATCAATTAATTAATTAATTAAAAAATCTAAAATTTTGCTCCCTGGGCACTTGCCCAGCGTGTCCATTTAGAAATCAGGGCTTGCCTACAGTGGAGTATTTTTAACGTAACTATTTGTCGTGCCATTCACCTAGGTTCGACTGCCAACGGTATCCGAACGCGTGCAATTTTTCTGCTCACCGTATTCGGAGGTTTGGTTCCCTTTGTAGCAAAGGTTCGCATTCCTCGGTAAACTGTAAGCTTCGGCGTCCTTTGCTATTCTTGCTCCGTGAAAACACGAACGAGCCTATTTTTTCATCCAATTTTTTTCTAAGTCGTTTGTTCTCATAAATGCTTATTTCTGTTTTTCAAATTTTTAAACCTTATAATCTTAAGTAATTAACTTTAATGTTGTTTTTTGAATAACCTTTATTAATTCTAAATTAATATTTTAAAGTACTGCAGAAGAAATGCTATAGAAAATAGTTAATATTACCACTCACCTAATAACTATAGAAGTACATGCGTTCTTGTCTTTTCTGTTCTTAAAAATAAATATATTGTTGTATACGTATGAAGTACATTTTCTAAAAATATGTTTATATTATAACTATTTACTCTGCATAATCTTTTGTTGTTGTTATGATTAACTTGTCTGATTCTTTTACCTAAAGTATAATTTTCACGAACAGCCGATAGGAATTTATTTAGTTGGAGCATATATAATTCGAGGTAAAATAAATTACTTTTTCATTTTTAATAATTTTATATGCACTTTTTAATCTTTTTAAAATCAATAAAAGTTAATACTCGAATAAGAAATAGCATTTCTGTAAGATCTTAACTTAGGAAGTTTTAAATTTCCAGATTAATCTGAGATTATATTTTTATATAAAACTAAAGTACCTATAAACTGCAATAATTTTTTTTTTGGCCAATGTTAACTCGAAGCAAATAACCACTTAACCTTTTAATATATTGAATATATTGCATATATTAACTAATGAAATCATTATTAAAAAATCAAATCATTATTAAAAAATCAAATCAGAGAGAACTATTTTTTCAAGGAGAGTACCCGTTTGTTTATTTTAAATTTCAGGGATTTCTGTAACAGAGTATGTATAAATTTTCTTAAGGACCTCCAGTTCAGACATCTAAAATAGATTAAATCTTTTAAATCTAGAATAGTTATTCATCCACAATGTAATTATTAAATTTAAAATAGAGTTTTTACCCCAAATAAAAAATAGATTTCAATTCTAGGGGGCAACAGACCCCCTGCCCCTCCCAAACGACGCCCATGGGTCCAATTAATACAGAAAGATTTAAAAGTAAGTTGTTAATTACTTTATTTTAGTTACCATTTGTGGTCATAATATTAAATAGAATAGGAAACACTCATTAATATGTTCGAGCAACTCCTACGCAAAATAAAGAATATTTTTCCCATTGCGCGTCGTATTTGTTTTGCATTCCCCATTGACAATCGGCAACGGAAATCACTTCAACGGATTTGGTTTTCGCATAATAGCAGGGAAACATTATCGCGTCCTTTTGTTGTTGCCTATTGCAAACTAAAAAACGCGTTTCCCACAAACCTAGTCTCGCTAAATGCTTCAGGTAGAGTCGAAATCTCGAAACTATATTCGTACCTCTTTTGTCTGGTCATCTGTAATCAGGTCTGGAATACCGTCTGTCTCAATTGAAACGTTAAGCCGAACCTAATTACAGGTATGAAACCCGATGGAAGAGAAGGGGAAACGAGGTTAATGACAGATAGCCCGGCCTCATCCTTCCGGTGCAGGCCGCAGCCCTTTCTGTAGTGGGCGGACGAGACATCTGTCACCCAATTTCCTAGACCACCTGAGGAGTTTACTCAAACAAACTGCTTTGACCATTGATCACGGGGAAGATTTCAATTTGTTAATTGATGGTGGTGCCTGGCTGTCAGCACTCCATAAAATAAACGCTTATGTTTAAGGGGCTGTGGATATATATATAGCTTGTTTCTGCGTCAGCAACACCTACAATCGAATATTTGAATTAGTGGATTATGATAATAGTAATGTAAATTAATAAAATACAATCCATGATATTTTTTTCTACTCAGCAGCAATTTTGTTGGAATTAAAGAATTAAAAAACGCAAATCCATACGAGTTTTGCTTCTGCGCACGTGCATGGTCTGAGGCGAAAATACTACACAAGAGCAACCCGTTTTCATTTCTGAAAGAAAGAAATCTTATATAACACGTATTTCCAATCTACTTTAATTCAAATGAAATTTTTAGTTTTATGATCGATTTTTTAATCATCGCAACACTTTGTAAAACGCATTTCGTGGTATGATACAAGTCCCGGTTTTAAAGGAAAATAGATGATTTTTTTACCATGTTTGGCGCAGTATAGCCCAGATGCTCTTGCGCCATAAAAATCCAAACAAACATTCACAAACAGATGATTTATTTAAAATTTAATTAAAAACAACTTGGTGCAATGAATAATCCAAAGAAAATTTTAGATACAGTTAATTTTTGGAAGTTTATTTAGACCCCATTTGACGCCAGTAATTCGTTACTAAAGGATCTCTATGAGAACACTGTTACAGGAAGATTGTCCTGTAACAAAGTTTCGTTTTAACTTGTATAGTTTCCCCTAAATTTGTACTTTAAGCCATAAAAGAAAAAGCACTCACTTTTCCTTACAAACAACAGCGCCAAGAAGATGTTCTCATACACAATACCCTTCCTACAATAGCTCTCATCCTTCTGTACAACCTAAAAATCTCTAGAATAGTCCAAGATTTTATGGCGTAAGTAAAGAACAGACGCATAAAGACTGCCCTGGTTTTGATCACCGCGCCTGGACATGCCGTCTCTTTAGGGTTGCGTCTGCACAATACAAACCCTGCTAATTGGATAATTCAAAGGTCCGTACATGGAATCACTATCCATAAAAATCATTTACATCAATTGAAGAAACCACGCAAATGTCAATGGAAGTTATTGCCTTACCACGGAAGCGTTCGTTGCAGGGGAAATCTGGACCTCCCTGCACCAAAACCGCAAGACACGAACACGTCCCTCACTGATAGGTTAAGTTAATAACCAGTCACAGGTCGAAACGCCATGTTTACTCTGAAAGTTTTAATCAGTATCAGATCAGTACGAGACAGAATAAGTCAAGTCAGAGATGTAGTCCTGCGTACAGCTAGCCATTATTAAAGAATGAACGTTGATAAAGTAATTTTTTTAAAGCTAACTGAATAACTACTCCCTTGGACTACGTACGTTCTCCGCCAGTGATGTCGACCAAATTGTGCTTCTCGTATAGCTAGCTATGGCAAAATTCCCAGACGTCGAGGCGAATTCTACGCGAGAGCTGAGTACGAGAATAATATTTTTTGATCATGTCTCTTCAATTCCGGCAATCGTCCCCTAAGAGTCAGATTAGACATATAGAGTTAGTTACGCAACATAATTAATGATAGTCCCATGACAGTTTGATTGTTGGATATTATTGCTATGGATAATGTATTTTGCAGTGATTACTATGGATTGCAATATGTGTTCCAAAACTAAAATGAACTCCACAAATGTAGTTATAATTGATCGTTTTATGATATGTGTGTAATACCCAAGATAGGCTACTACCGTAGTCAAATTGTTAGAATAAAAAAAAGTGTCGAAAGGTCAGCAATTTAGAGAGGAAACTAATGGAAGCTCACTTCAGATGAGCTATTTAATAGATGTCGGCATGTTTAGCCGCGCCATAGTTAAGCCTCAGACGAAGTTATCACAATTATCATTTTTCATGCTTTCTACTAGTCTCATGTTATGTTTAGCTATTAATAAATATTTTCTGTGTGCTACCTACTTCATAGTATTTATTGATTGTCCCGTGACATTTGTTAAGATAGTTAAGTTATGTCAGTAAATGAGGTAGAACTTCGCATTATAGTATTTCCCTTTAGATCACCTGTCTTCGCCGACAGAGATAGCCGTTTCAAGTAAGCTTCGTTCGCCGGGAATTCACCCCCCCCCCCATTCAAAGGGAGACGTAGTGGTCTATTTAGTAGATCCTAAGCTTGCAGTACCAACGCTATATGTGGGTATTCCTATTAACTGAGTATATATAAAGGCCTCTTATTGGCTAATTATATATATATATATATATATATATATCATCATCATCATCATCATATTCAACCATTATCTATCCACTGCTGGATGAAGGTCTCTCCAAATGCTTTCCACACAAGTCTATCCTGAGCAATTCGCTTCCACGTCACCCCAACCTGTTTTCTTATTTCATCCACCCATCTAGTTTGAGGACGTTTTCTAGGTCTTCGGTGGTCTCTTGGAATCCAGTTCAGAATTTCTGTTGTCCATCGTTGATCAGTTCTTCTTGCAATATGCCCAGCCCATCGCCATTTCAGCCCTTTTACTTTAACAATGATGTCCTCCACTCTAGTTTGCTCTCTCACCCAAGTGTTCCTTTTCCGATCTCTCCTAGTTATTCCAAGCATGCACCTCTCCATGCTCCTTTGCGTTGTCTGTAACTTTCGTATTGCTCCAACTGTTAGACTCCATGTCTCTGATCCATAAGAGAGGACTGGCAATACACACTGGTTGAAGACTTTTCTTTTTAGACATAAAGGCAATTTCCCCTTCAGGATAAAACTGTTTCTTCCAAATGCACTCCAGCCAAGTTTAATACGTCTGTTGAGTTCTTTCATAATGTTGCCATCCATTGAAATCAGCTGGCCAAGGTAAATATATGAATCAGCAATTTCTAGCTCAATGTTGTCAACTTGTATTTTTGTTTCCTCTACGAAATTATTGAACATGATCTTAGTTTTTTGTAGGTTCATCTTGAGTCCAACTTCTTTACTTCTAGTTGAGAGCTCCTGTACCATGTCTTGGAGTTCTGATGGGTTCGTTGAAAAAATAACAATGTCATCAGCAAACCGCAAATGATTTAAATATTCACCATTTATTTTTATTCCCTTGTTATTCCAATTTATCTGCTGAAAAATCATCTGTAAAGCAGAAGTAAAAAGTTTTGGAGAAATGGTATCTCCCTGCCTCACCCCTTTGCCAAGTTTGATAGTTCTGGTATCTTTATGTAAATTTTACCCTTGCATTTTTATACACACGTTTCAATATGTCGATGTACACATCCTCAATGTCTGTTGATCTTAAAGAGTTGATGACTGCTGATGTTTTAATAGAGTCAAAGGCCTTCTCATAGTCAATAAATGCAACACACAATGGAAGTTCATATTCATGTGTTCTTTCAATTAATTCTCTTAATACTTGAATATGGTCCACTGTACTGAATCCACTTCGAAATCCAGCTTGTTCTCTTGGTTGAGCTACATCTAATTTTTTCTTGCATGATGTAGTTAGAACTTTGTGAAGATTTTATAAATAGCAGGTAACAAGCTAATTGGTCGGTAATTTTTTAAATCCTCTTTATCACCTTTTTTATGCAAAAGAATTACTGTTGCAGAATCCCATTGGTTTGGTATGTTACCACTGTTGAGGCATTTGGTAAAGAATTTTGCGAGTATGTCTTCTACATGTTCTCCAGCTTCTTTTAAGATATCTAATGTAATGCCATCATCACCAGGGGCTCTTCCTTTCTTCATGCTTTTTATTGCAAATGAAACTTCTTCTTTTAAGATTTTAGGAGCTGTTCCTTCGACTATTTCAATGTCTTCGTTTAATTCACTGTTACTTTCGTATAGATTTTTGTAGAATTCTTCAACTCTTCTAAGTATTTCTTCCCTATTTCTTGTTACGGTGCCATCCTCTCCTTTTAATGCAATGATGTGTTTCTTCCCAACAGATAAACTTCCTTTAACAACCCTAAGGCTCTTGTTATTTTCAATGGCTTTCCTTACTAGCTCACAGTTGAATTTTCTTATGTCTTCTTTCATGCTTTTGCGCAGAGTTTTACAAAGTTCTATGTACTCATTCATTGAACTGGTATTTCAATTGTCCAATTCTTCATATCTTCTTTCGTCTTTTCATGAGCTGTTTCGTCTTCTCAGATAATTTGCTATTGTGCTTTTTACAGGTTACACCACCAATTTCCCCAGCAGTTTCAACTATTGTCTTAACAATGTTTTCATTTGCTTCTGAGATATCACTTTCATCAATAAGTCCTTCCAGTGCAGAAAAGCGATTTTTTAATTCCAACTTGAATGCCTCGGTATTTACTTTCAGTTTCATTAGATCCACCCTCTTACTTACTTGTTTCCTAATGAGCTTCTGTCGTTCTAATTTAGTATTTAAGTGCACTTTACATCTCACCATTCGATGATCACTTCCAGTATTAAATCTGTTCAGTACGCTGCAATCTTCAATAATTGATTTCTTGTTTGCCAGGATATAGTCAATTTCGCTGGTTCCTCCATTGGGGTGTTTCCATGTCCATTTTCTTTGCGGTTTCTTCTTAAAAAATGAATTCATGATGCTAAGGTTTTCAGCTTCTGCAAATTCGATGAGTTGATCGCCACGTTCATTCCTTTCCCCATATCCGTATTTACCAACCGATGTCTCTCCTTGTTCCTGTTGTCCAATTCTTGCATTGAAATCCCCCATGATGAGCTTGATATGTTGTTTCCCTTTGGTGTGTAACTCTTTGATTTCTTCATAAAATTCTTCAACCTCTTCGTCGGTATGGCTTGATGTTGGTGCATATACCTGTACTATTTGAAGTTGGTATCGCTGGGTTAGTTGAACAACGAGCCTCGCTGCTCGATCTGACGTGCTTTCGACTTCAAGAAGGTAGTCTTTAATTCTTTTGTTGATTAAGAAGCCAACACCACTTGTTCTTCCAGTTTCCGTTCCTCTATAGTAAAACAAATGTCCGCTTTTCAGTTCCACCAACTCTTCACCTTTTCTTCTAATTTCACTGAGTCCTACAATGTCCCATTTGATCTTGTCTAGTTCCTCTTCCAATTCCTGAAGTTTTGCTTCAGAAGCAAGGGATCGTCCATTAAACGTAGCCAAGGTCAATAACAAACGGCAGCCTGGGCCATTCCAGTGATTCTTAGCACCCCCTGCTTTCATGCCACACTGACCGCTGCCTTGATCAGGAGCACTCCAGCACCTGGAGACTAGGGGCCATGGTTTCTGGTGTGTCAACATAATGGAGGAATTAGCCATAATTTCACCACGCTGGCTAGACGGGTTGGTGAATTAGCCCTCCCCTTCCGCCTTTCTATCCGTGCAGCAAATATTAATTTGCCACATAAATAGAAAGCTCAGCCTGCACCACTTGAAGGCGGGGTAGGACACTAGGTTACTGGCCTGGCCGGTTCCACACATCGTCACATACGTTCAGCGTGTGGGTCTCCTTCCAGTTAGATACCAGACCATATATATATATATATATATATATATAATGTATATTATGTTATTTAAAGTTTATATAAATGTAACTGCTCTATCTTTTTCATGTTTCTAATAGTTATCAGTTAAGCACGTGTGTTTATATTCTGAAAATTTCAAGTTGCCGATAAGAAATAAAAGTAAATTAATATTCGCCAAAAGAAGGACACTTCAAATGATCTGGTAACCCTAACAAGTTAATTTTATTTAGTGCCTTTTAATCTTTAGATTTAGTTCATATTCCCCAATACAGGCAAAATTTAGTGTCCCTAACTTGTATCATGACGTCACGCCAGTTAACCAATCAGATAGGGGATTCGCGTCTGTCCCGACCGTCTCGTGTGACTGTCCCCACAGCCTATGGTGAATTTGTTTTGCAAAGAAGCCACCTCGTTCGAGTAGGGGCGGCGTAGAACTTTACTCTTCCTTTGGCACTGTGCAGTCGCCGCTCACTAGATGCAGACATATGTTATTTTTGCCTTCTTTTAAATGGATTATTAAATTTAAGTATTTGTATTTTCGATTTAATTTTCAGGTGCTTTATCACACACGATTTCCTTTTTCTTTTTTAAAAAAAAAAGTCAACTGCTTATTTTTCAAGAAAATGAAAATTTTGAATGACGACGAAATTGGAATTCTTAAAAAAGAACACATTTGTATAAATATTCATTGAACTCCATTCACAATATATATTGACACACATTTGCATACTTTTATTTTCTAAACATATCAAATCTCAAATTTCGGTTTTATAATTTAACTCCCCCAAAGATTTTTTTTTTTCTTCAGAAAATGGTTTATTACTTATATATTACAATGGGAAAATTGTCTGAACCCCCTTCACATATATATAGCCGAAGATTCCCCCCCCAGACATTTTTTCGGGGGGGGGGTTACACTAATGTTGAACCACAGCGTAATTCTGGATTGAAGGGTTGAGTGTAAAAAATCATTCTTTAAAAACAAAACAGAAAAAAACCCTAGAAATTCACTAAAACTTATTCCCAATGGGAGGAGATGTTCTCAGAAGGCAGAATTCTGCCTTCACTTGACAAAGGGAGCAGTTGGCTCCCGAAACGTCGTGTTTTTAAACCTTACGCCAGTGTCGAAATAACTGTTTGTTATGGAATCTCCTGGTGAAACTCTGTATTGTTTCGTTAGAAGATTGAAGCATCACTTTGCGATGTATAGTTAAACTCTTTTATAATGAACTCAAAAAGAGCTGTATAAAAATTTTGTTGTAAATATTTAAGTTTTTAGTGTAAAGAATGAATTTTTGTATTTGTAAATTCACGGTGAGTTATAAATGGCTTTGGAGTTTGTGTTAGTGGATTTTATGGTCTTAGAAACTTATTTTTATTACGCAAATTTTAATGCGTTGTGTGTTGTTTACTGTAATTAGCGACTTGAAATCGATTAAGATTTGGTCTGGAAAAGTCAGGGAAGTTTGAAATAGAATTTGGGTAGACACTCAGGGAAAACTGTTCACAATATGCATTCTAAATATTTTTCTATAACATGGAAATTAACTTTCTTGATTTATATTGTTGATTCTGCATAGTTAGGTTAGTGAATTAAAATGCTGAATTTCATTTTATTCATGCTAGTGTTATTGCCATTTAGGAAACTAGAAAAATTGGAGGATGCAGTTGAGGTTGTTACTCAGTGAGTGAAAATGTTTTTCGGACGTCATTTGGAAGAAGAAATTAAATGCAAAAGATCCTTTTTTATAAAATGCCATTGACTGTTTGCCATTTTGAAAATTATCATTTACTATTTTCCCTGTATACCGTGTTTATAATTGTAATGTAAATAATTTTATATCCATTTGTCGGTGTCAATAAAATGTTAAAAACAAGTGTTGATTTTTCTTTCCACAATTGATTTCACTCTGCAAGGCGGAACTTGGTAAATCACCATCTATTTTTGCTTCGCATGTTCATCATTTTGCACTTTATGGCAAAACGTTTCATTAACCGTGCAATGTAGGCCTAAGTGTCAATGCTTACCCACCCCCTAAGGAAGCCAAGTTTTTGGCGCACAAATCCCACCTCACCGAGTTTTTTTCTCACCGGTATGTTGGAAATCGTTGTCCTTCCCAAGACATTCATTGGGTTTTTAAACCGGCATTTTCAGATGCTATTGTCTTTTCACATGTCATTCACCAGGCTTTCTAAACCAGGAGTGTTTGGACATTATTGCCCTTTGCCAGTTCGGGGAGTAAGTAATTAAGTAAGTTTGGCACTCCGGCAGAAGCCACCCATGGCACGGCCATGAATATAACGACTGAGGAAAGAATATTGTGTTTTGCTAAAATGTCGCTAATCTGTAGTAACATATTCATTGTAGTAGGGCCATTCCAGGAAAAACAGGACATAGGTACCAAATTTTCAAATTCACTCTAAACGTAAGTACTATATATCAATTCATAGACAATATTAGATTAAAAATATGTAACAATAGTACTAAATAAATTTATGGGGTGTGCAAAAATGAATGTCAAAGTTGAAGGCAACATTGAAAAATAATTGCTAAAAATATTTCGGAATTGGCAACACTATTTTCTACCACTACGCTATGTTCCGTGTTTTTGTAAAAAAAGATTCCAAGTTTTACATATCTTGAACATCACATGTGTAAAAAATAAATCTTTAATCACGTAAGTAAAATTTAGTAATAATAAATTTTGTTTCTATTTTTTGTGTTACGCCCATGACAAAATAATAAAGTTCATTTTTAGAACGGAATGTTAGGCCTAATTACAATTAATTTTAAATTTGCTTGATTTAGCATGTTTTTAATCATATGTAAGCAATAAATTAATGTAAATAATCAATAAGGATTTTTAATTGCTGTTACGAGTGTAACATTACCAGTGTTGTGTTACGGGTTTTTTTATGTAACCTGTCCATTCAACCTACTGTGATAGATTTATGTAGAAATATGTTGCCTACACTTACAGGCCACCCTGTAATAACTGTGTATATAATAAAAGACAGTGAAAAGGCTAGTGGGTACGAACTACGTTATACAAGTTGCTAAAGCTAAAATTATTCAACATAGTAGAATTCAAATTGAAACTTTGTTTTAGTATTACAATTTTTTAATAATAGATGTTACAGATATCCCCACCTTAAAAGATGCCATAAAGTAATTACTTTATAGGGTTACCAATTGCGGTTTCTACATTTATAGATTTGGTTATCGTTCTATGACGGATTGCAGAACGATGGAGCGGTGATAGGCTCCATAATATCACCGATAGATTATAAGTTATGTCAGAAGGGTTTTAGCTCGTACGTCAACTCACGTGGATTGTTACCCTGGAACCTTATCGAAATTGAGTCAGAAATACCAAGATACAGATGAACCATGTAGACAGCATGTCTCTACGTTACACAAATTATTTACAATCACATAGCAAAATAACTTAAATTGTTACGATTAAGAATTGACATTATTATTGTAAGACATTATGAATGTCCATCATGGGCAGCGTGACCATCTCGCTAAGAGTCCTACCGAAAGAATGTCTTTTATTGGTGTTCGCCTCATCGTCTCTACACTCGCAATCACTCTTATTGGCTGTTAACTCTTTTCGTACATGAATGTTTATTGATTATCCCTTTAATACTAATCGACGATTTGTTGTTCTAGTCACGGTTTCGTAACATCTTACTCGGAGGGTCGTAATCATCATGTCCAGCAGGGGTATTTATAAGCAGGAAATGTCTGTCAAGGAGTTTGAAGAAATACAATCAAGTTATCTTTGCGTCGTACCGTGTTGTACACTAAACTCAATCGTCGCCTGCAGCCAATATCTTTTCCGTCGCCGGAAACAGAGCGAACCGCTGATGAGTCGGTCCATCTGGATTCTGGATGGGAAAAGCGTATGTGCGAGGGAAACAAAATGGTGAACATTAAATCATGATTAAACCTTTTGGAAATGTGGGTTGGTGTATCAATGACCGTTGATTCGTGAGTCCCTACAACTTATTATGCATTGCAGGTCATGGCAAGCTCAAAAACAAGGGTATCAAAGTCTCGTGAGAATCTAAAAGATGATCCGGAGAAACGAAATGCTTATTTAGAAAAAAAAAGACAGAGAGATAAGAGAACAAAAGGAAAAAAATTGACGTCAGCCGACAAAACAGGGAAAAAAATTATTGAATGAAAAGAGAGCTTACAATGCAGAAAGATAAAGAAAATATCGTCAAAAAAATTTTTAAAAAATCAGCTTCTACTGAAAACTCTAGAACAGAGCCCAATGGGATCGTACCTGTGCAAGCAAACGTTTGATAAAGCTGTATATAGAGTTAGAAGATCGTTGCCACAAAGTCCTACGAAAATGATTATCTGTGGCAACAGAAATGCTATAAGAAGAAATACCAGATGTGGCTAAGCTTGTTTATGCCCCTATAAGAAACAATGAGAAAAGTAACAGACAGCATTTTATCTTCGGGTAAACACCAGGCAAAGAGATACTTCATCAATCAAATATAAAGTTACTCCATTTTCCGATATGTCAGAAAATGCTTTGAATGCAATTCAGATTGGGGACTTCGTATTAGTTACCTTGACCGCAAAAAAATCAAACACTAGAAAGAACTACTATGCAGTGGTTCAAGAGACTGATCAAGAGAACAGGGAGTTGCTTTTCAACTATATGCAACCTAGTGGAAATCTGTGGTTTTAGCCAGAAAAAAAAAGAACTTTCATGGGAGAACATGTCCTCTGTTATGAAAGCAAGTGCTCCTAAATTAGTTAACAACAGAGGGCAATTTCAATTTTTATAAAAAAAAGTATCTTAAATATTAAAATCCAAAATTTAAAATGCATGCTGGTCCATTAATATATTGCTATGTATTTATTTTAATGATATTTCCTAATATAGTTATCATATACATTTATGTACTGTATGACAAACATATGCACTTTTGCACTAGGTAACACTCGTAACGGAATTTTTAAAAATTACTTCTGACCAAATGATAAGTTTTAAAACTATATTCAGTGCATAATATTAAACTATTAATCTTCGTTTTTGGGAAAAAAAATAAGTTTGGCACCAATATGTTTCTAATTAGTAGAATATTGAAATAGTACTTACTTATATTAAAACAAATTGAAATTCCATAGCTCCCTTATGACATTAATTTTTTATCATATAAATAATAATTTAAGATACAACAAATTTGTCAATAATCTTTCCTTATGAGTTGTTCTTTATTGACAAAATATTTTAAAGGAGTCAGATTTTATGAACTTTCGTTTCGTATTGATGAAAAATTGCGTACAGTATTTTACAC
>QLNU02015360.1:170212120-170228949 GCA_006491805.2 Dysdera silvatica | reverse complement strand
TGAAATTTTTAGTTTTATGATCGATTTTTTAATCATCGCAACACTTTGTAAAACGCATTTCGTGGTATGATACAAGTCCCGGTTTTAAAGGAAAATAGATGATTTTTTTACCATGTTTGGCGCAGTATAGCCCAGATGCTCTTGCGCCATAAAAATCCAAACAAACATTCACAAACAGATGATTTATTTAAAATTTAATTAAAAACAACTTGGTGCAATGAATAATCCAAAGAAAATTTTAGATACAGTTAATTTTTGGAAGTTTATTTAGACCCCATTTGACGCCAGTAATTCGTTACTAAAGGATCTCTATGAGAACACTGTTACAGGAAGATTGTCCTGTAGCACAGTTTTGTTTTAGTTTGTATATTTTCCCCTTAAATTTGCACATTAAGCCATAAAAGAAAGCACTCACTTTTCCTTACAAACAACAGCGCCAAGAAGATGTTCTCATACACAATACCCTTCCTACAATAGCTCTCATCCTTCTGTACAACCTAAAAATCTCTACGATAGTCCAAGATTTTATGGCGCAAGTAAAGAACCAACGGAGAAAAACTGCCCTGGTTTTGATCCCCGTGCCTGGACATGCCGTCTCTTTAACGTTGCGTCTGCATAATACAAACCCTGCCAATTGGAATCTTCAAAGGTCCGTACATGGAATCACTATCCATAAAAATCATTTACATCAATTGAAGAAACCACGCAAATGTCAATGGAAGTTATTGCCTTACCACGGAAGCGTTCGTTGCAGGGGAAATCTGGACCTCCCTGCACCAAAACCGCAAGACACGAACACGTCCCTCACTGATAGGTTAAGTTAATAACCAGTCACAGGTCGAAACGCCATGTTTACTCTGAAAGTTTTAATCAGTATCAGATCAGTACGAGACAGAATAAGTCAAGTCAGAGATGTAGTCCTGCGTACAGCTAGCCATTATTAAAGAATGAACGTTGATAAAGTAATTTTTTTAAAGCTAACTGAATAACTACTCCCTTGGACTACGTACGTTCTCCGCCAGTGATGTCGACCAAATTGTGCTTCTCGTATAGCTAGCTATGGCAAAATTCCCAGACGTCGAGGCGAATTCTACGCGAGAGCTGAGTACGAGAATAATATTTTTTGATCATGTCTCGTCAATTCCGGCAATCTTCCCCTAAGAGTCAGATTAGACATATAGAGTTAGATACGTAATCTAATTAATGATAGTCACATGACAGTTTAATTATTGGATATTATTGCTGTTGATAATGTATTTCGTAATGATTGCTATGGATTGCAATATGTGTTCCAAAACTAAAATGAACTTCAATAAATCAGTCATAATTGATTGTTTTATGATATGTGTGTATTACCAAAGATAGGCTGCGTCCGTAGTAAAATTGTTAGAATAAAAAAAAGTGCAGAAAGTTCAGAAATCTAGAGAATAAACTAACGTAAGCTCACTTCAGATGAGTGACTTAATAGACGCCAGCATCTTTAGCCGCGTCATAGTCAGACAGAGTTATCATAGTTATCAATTTTCATGCGTGTTACTTGTGTCAGGTTATATTTAGCTATTAATAAATATTTTCTGTGTGCTACCTACTTCATAGTATTTATTGATTGTCCCGTGACACTTATTAAGCTAGCAAAGTTATGTCAGTAAATGAGATAGAACTTCGCATTTTAGTACTTCCCTTTAGATCACCAGTCTTCGACGACAGAGATAGCCGTTTCCAAGCAAGCTTCGTTCTCCGAATTCACGCCCCAATTCAAAGGGGAACGTAGTGGTTCATTTAGCAGACCCTAAGCCTACAATACCAACGGTATATGTGGGTATTCCTATTAACTGAGTATATAAAAGCCTCCCCATTGGCTAATTATATATATATATATATATATATATATCATCATCATCATCATCATATTCAACCATTATCTATCCACTGCTGGATGAAGGTCTCTCCAAATGCTTTCCACACAAGTCTATCCTGAGCAATTCGCTTCCACGTCACCCCAACCTGTTTTCTTATTTCATCCACCCATCTAGTTTGAGGACGTTTTCTAGGTCTTCGGTGGTCTCTTGGAATCCAGTTCAGAATTTCTGTTGTCCATCGTTGATCAGTTCTTCTTGCAATATGCCCAGCCCATCGCCATTTCAGTCCTTTTACTTTAACAATGATGTCCTCTACTCTAGTTTGCTCTCTCACCCAAGTGTTTCTTTTTCGATCTCTCCTAGTTATTCCAAGCATGCACCTCTCCATGCTCCTTTGCGTTGTCTGTAACTTTCGTATTGCTCCAACTGTTAGACTCCATGTCTCTGATCCATAAGAGAGGACTGGCAATACACACTGGTTGAAGACCTTTCTTTTTAGACACAAAGGCAATTTCCCCTTCAGGATAAAACTGTTTCTTCCAAATGCACTCCAGCCAAGTTTAATACGTCTGTTGAGTTCTTTCATAATGTTGCCATCCATTGAAATCAGCTGGCCAAGGTAAATATATGAATCAGCAATTTCTAGCTCAATGTTGTCAACTTGTATTTTTGTTTCCTCTACGAAATTATTGAACATGATCTTAGTTTTTTGTAGGTTCATCTTGAGTCCAACTTCTTTACTTCTAGTTGAGAGCTCCTGTACCATGTCTTGGAGTTCTAATGGGTTCGTTGAAAAAATAACAATGTCATCAGCAAACCGCAGATGATTTAAATATTCACCATTTATTTTTATTCCCTTGTTATTCCAATTTATCAGCTGAAAAATCATCTGTAAAGCTGAAGTAAAAAGTTTTGGAGAAATGGTATCTCCCTGCCTCACCCCTTTGCCAAGTTTGATAGTTTTGGTATCTTTATGTAACCGAAATTTTGCACTTGCATTTTTATACACACGTTTCACCATGTCAATGTACACATCCTCAATGTCTGTTGATCTTAAAGAGTTGATGACTGCTGATGTTTTAATAGAGTCAAAGGCCTTCTCATAGTCAATAAATGCAACACACAATGGAAGTTCATATTCATGTGTTCTTTCAATTAATTCTCTTAATACTTGAATATGGTCCACTGTACTGAATCCACTTCGAAATCCAGCTTGTTCTCTTGGTTGAGCTGCATCTAATTTTTTCTGCAGGCGATGTGTTAGCACTTTTGTGAAGATTTTATAAATAGCAGGTAACAAGCTAATTGGTCGGTAATTTTTCAAATCCTCTTTATCACCTTTTTTATGCAAAAGAATTACTGTTGCAGAATCCCATTGGTTTGGTATGTTACCGCTGTTAAGACATTTGGTAAAGAATTTTGCAAGTATGTCTTCTACATATTCTCCAGCTTCTTTTAGGATATCTAATGTAATACCATCATCACCAGGGGCTCTTCCTTTCTTCATACTTTTTATTGCAAATGAAACTTCTTCTTTTAAGATTTTAGGAGCTGTTCCTTCGACTATCTCAGAGTCTTCGTTTAATCCACTGTTACTTTCATATAGTTTTTTGTAGAATTCTTCAACTCTTCTAAGTATTTCTTCCCTATTTCTTGTTACAGTGCCATCCTCTCCTTTTAATGCAATGATGTGTTTCTTCCCAATAGACAAACTCCCTTTAACAACCCTAAGGCTCTTGTTGCTTTCAATGGCCTTCCTTACTAACTCACAGTTGAATTTTCTTATGTCTTCTTTCATGCTTTTGCGCAGAGTTTTACAAAGTTCTATGTACTCAATCCTGGAACTGGTATTTTGATTGTCCACCTTCATATCTCTTCGCCTTTTCATGAGCTGTTTCGTCTTCTCAGATAATTTGCTATTGTGCTTTTTACAGGTTACACCACCAATTTCCCCAGCAGTTTCAATTATTGTCTTAACAATGTTTTCATTTGCTTCTGAGATGTCAACTTCTTCAATAAGTCCTTCCAGTGCAGAAAAGCGATTTTTTAATTCCAACTTGAATGCCTCGGTATTTTCTTTTAATTTCTTTAAATCCACCCTCTTACATACTTGTTTCCTAATGAGCTTCTGCCTTTCTAGTTTAGTATTTAAGTGCATTTTACATCTCACCATTCGATGATCACTTCCAGTATTAAATCTGTTCAGTACACTGCAATCTTCAATAATTGATTTCTTGTTTGCCAGGATATAGTCAATTTCACTAGTTCCCCCATTTGGGTGTTTCCATGTCCATTTTCTTTGCGGTTTCTTCTTAAAAAATGAATTCATGATGCTAAGGTTTTCAGCTTCTGCAAATTCGATGAGTTGATCGCCACGTTCATTCCTTTCCCCATATCCGTATTTACCAACCGATGTCTCTCCTTGTTCCTGTTGTCCAATTCTTGCATTGAAATCCCCCATGATGAGCTTGATATGTTGTTTCCCTTTGGTGTGTAACTCTTTGATTTCTTCATAAAATTCTTCAACCTCTTCGTCGGTATGGCTTGATGTTGGTGCATATACCTGTACTATTTGAAGTTGGTATCGCTGGGTTAGTTGAACAACAAGCCTCGCTGCTCGATCTGATGTACTTTCAACTTCCAGAAGACAGTCTTTAATTCTTTTGTTGATTAAGAAGCCAACACCACTTGTTCTTCCAGTTTCCGTTCCTCTATAATAAAACAAATGTCCACTTTTAAGTTCCACCAACTCTTCACCTTTTCTTCTAACTTCACTGAGTCCTACAATGTCCCATTTGATCTTGTCAAGTTCTTCTTCCAATTCCTGAAGTTTTGCTTCAGAAGCAAGGGATCGTCCATTATACGTTGCCAAGGTCAATAACAAACGGCAGCCTGGGCCATTCCAGTGATTCTTAGCACCCCCTGCTTTCATGCCACACTGACCGCTGCCTTGATCAGGAGCACTCCAGCACCTGGAGACTAGGGGCCATGGTTTCTGGTGTGTCAACATAATGGAGGAATTAGCCATAATTTCACCACGCTGGCTAGACGGGTTGGTGAATTAGCCCTCCCCTTCCGCCTTTCTATCCGTGTAGCAAATATTAATTTGCCACATAAATAGAAAGCTCAGCCTGCACCACTTGAAGGCGGGGTAGGACACTAGGTTACTGGCCTGGCCGGTTCCACACATCGTCACATACGTTCAGCGTGTGGGTCTCCTTCCAGTTAGATACCAGCAACCCTTTTGCAGGCCATATATATATACTACATATATGTAAAATATGCTATTTCAATGCACCGGCGGAATGGGGGGTTATAGCCATCCTTTAATCTTCTTGTAGCTGGCTAGCAGGGAGTGAAAGGGGAATACCATATACAAAACAATTTCGACCGCGGCGATATTAATCCCCGGCTCGGCGATTATTAGAACAACATGTCGACCGGCATCTGGCAGAACATTAGCAGTGCGTAAGCCGCGTGTGCTGTTAACCGACCGACATCGAAAGACCCTGTCCAGATCATCCATCAAATACCCAAAACGTTACCCGGTCTCACCCCTGATCTCCCCCAATGAATAAGTTAAATGCTTTGCGTTAGTGAACCCATCTATCCACCACCCATCCCATAGGGAGTGCCCCTTGATATGGAGGGAGTCAGAAGGGGCGAATATGGCATCATGAATGCTGATGACGGGATTTTTTTTTCTTTTCCCAATAATCACCCGCGTCCTTCTTTAATATGCTCAAAATACACAGGAACATGATTCAATTAAAACGAGAAAGTTATGAATTAATTTGGAATTGTATTTTTATTTGTTTGAAATAGTGAGTGTCCGTATTTGTATTTATTTAAGTATTGGCAAATTCGGAAATCAGCTGAGGTAAGTTTCTAAATCAAATTATAAATCATCTTCTAAACTTTCAATATAAAGAAGTAAGCTGCAAAGTGTCCACACATCTCATCCTTCCTTGTAAACAACTTTTGTGTTTACTGAAAACTAGTTTACTGTATTTGATTACGCGGCAAGTTATGCTTTCTAATTATTCATCACTCATTATATTATTACTGGTTAGTGTGTTCTCCTTTTGCAGTAAATAGTGCAATGTATCACATATATATTAGCTTATATATGAAAAAATAAATATAAAATGGAAACCAAACTGTGAATTAGGAACCCTTAAAATTTTTTTTAATTAATCTTCCAGTCTAAATTCATGAACAAAGTTATTGTAACGCTGGAAAAGAAATTTTCCTTATAATTATGCAAGTTGGGCATTCGTTGCTAATCCTTATTCAACTTTCATTGGTAGAAAATGATTCAAACGACTATATCACACAGCATTCATGGTTTTAAATGTTTCAAGTATTTAAGTCTTATATTTAAAAAAAAAGAGTTCAATTACAAAAAGAGGGAAGGGTAAGAATGAACGTATAAAGTTTTTTCTCCCTTCTGATAGAGCAAGAACAATGGATTAAAATGTACGTATTTCGTGATGAGAATGCATCCTGCAGACGAGATGTGGCGATAAAAAAAATCCTGCATCACCAAAGAATATTGTTGCAGCCAAATATGGCAGACTATGTGAAGCCCCGTTGGGCTCATTTGAATGTGTATAAAGGGGGCGTGAGTCCATCTGTCCTGTGGGACGGGCCACAAAGGAACCAATGAAAAGTAGCCCCGAAAAAGCTCGCGCCCTCGTACCAGCTGACATAAACGCGGCGGGCCTCAGGCATTCAAATCTCTCGCGCAAGTTATGGAGAGGGGGTTGGCAATTATGAATTTCCGAGACGCTTTTGTCGGGTGCTTGCAAATAAAAGTGGCCCTCCGTTCAATAAATCTAGCGGGCAGCAGATTAAGGGGCCTGATGTCGACACCCCTCCTCTCATTGAAAGGCTCTCTCAAAAGGTGGCCCTGCCGGCGGTGAGAGTCTGGAGCAGTCGGAGTTCCCAAAGTCGAGCATCCCCTCTTACAGACACTCGTTGAGGTACAAGAACCTCCTCCAAAGCCCTCGCACTACGACAAGACCCTTCACTTCACTTCCCGGCCCCCTCTCATATCCTCCTCCCCATCCCCTTCAAATAACATGAGCTAAAACCCCTCATTCACGCGACCTTAATCCGGGCAAGTCAAAACGAGAACAAATACATTCGAGGCTCTCGTTTTTCGAAGCTCTTGGAGCGCCGGAGGGTACGCCGAAAAGACAGGTACCTCTTAATCCCAAATTTGAGCCAACTACAGACACCTGACAATTGACGTAGTCCTTGACTCGCGCCACTATGAAAAGAAAATATAAAAAATTTAAAAACAACTTCAGACTGCCATGAAATAACTTTCTAGTCAGACTATCCATATGCGTTTCAAACTGTTCGCTCTTTTTGCTGAATTCAAAAGTTATCGCATTAACTTACCAGATTTGGCAGGGCTATATGTTGCTGAAAAAATAAGCGTTTTATCTCGAGTTAAAGAAAAATGGATTCCATCCTCATTGCCAAAAATTCTTGCCTTAAAACTAAAACCACACACGACTCGCGAATCATCACGTTATATTAGAAAAGACTAGAGCAATAGAATGCATTAGAATAAAATACATTATTTCAGATATAAGAGAGTATTTATGGTACAAAATACAACGTTAACTCGAACCTTCAAATTTGCAAGGTTCATCGTTTAATATCAATTTCCAAAATTTTATTCGTTTATATATATTGTGCAATATTATGAAGGAATGTTGTAGAACAATATGATCTGTTTGGCAATATCAAACTATTTGGCTCGTATTTTAAATCTTTCTATAATAACCAATGCTAAAGGATCTTGCGAAAATTCACTAAACACGAAGTTAAACTATTTTGTTTCAATATAAAATACGCCTGATACATTTTCCCTGAAAGTCGACGCAATAAAATAAAACTTACGGAACAAATCTTATAAGAAGGGAAAGATATGTAAAAAAATATTTTATAATAGTTTTTGCCTCTAAGTTCATACTTATATTTTAATTTTTTTTATAGATGTTTAAAAACTAATATCCAGTAATTGTAAATACCAAGTAATAATTTACTAATTTAAAAGGCGCAAAATAATTAATAATTAATGCAATACAGAAAATTGAATGTACAAATGGAAACCAGGAAAAACTGGATTAAGGCTTCAAACTTTAGATAGAGTGAGTGGGAAGATGGGCATAGTTATTTGTATCTTATCTGCAGCTTGATATATTGAATAAATTTGTACAAACAGTATGTGATATTGTAGAATGAACCTTTATTGATACTGAAACTTAGACTTTTCAGTGTATGCCAAATCATTTTTATGGAAAAATAAAAGAAAGAAAGAGCAAAATGCCATCTTACCCGTAGTATGGGTAAGATGGGGGCCCTACGTAGGCATAAGATGGGCATACCAGTTCATATCAGTTATAATCTTCCCATATTTGGCATACGAAATGTTTAAATCCTTTGGCTCCATCACAAGTTTTGTGGAACCATGTATTGCACTCTTGCCATAAAAACCGCTAAACAAATATTAACAATTAATTTTTCAAAGTTTTCAATATCTCAGTCGCAGATTTTTACCCCTTCTCACCTCCCCCCCCTCCTAAACATGCATCCATCCCTGACAATATAGCTTTAAGCCAACACACTAAAGGTTTTTAAAATAATATGCCAACAACATATTACTTCGGGAGCCCATCTTACATACAAATTTTGTGCTCGTCTTACCCATAATATGAAATTAACAGTTATGCTATCATGCCGTAAAAGGTTCACGATACATCGCTCACTTTTTATACCACAAATTAACTTAAACGCCATATTAATCTCCCCTAAGCGTTTCATGTCGCTTTCGGAATAATTATATGAAATAAAGTTTACCGAAGTAAACATAAAAATTATAGAAAATATTTCCTTACCCTAACTTTTAGAACAGCTGCAAAATACTTCTCTCCTGACAGTTGAAATACCTTTTCTTTCTGGATACAAACTCATGAACTGAAGTACATCACTATTATACCAATATCAGTTCTTGCATTTGTACGATGTGCCCATCTTCCCCCACTCACCTTGTAATAAGATACTTTAGAGATGGTACCCAAACCTAAGCACGAAATTAATTTATGCTTCATATACACATAGCTCGAGGGTAATTTTATACAATACTTTTAATAATTCTGTGCATGAAACGACTTTTGTGTACATTAACTCATCAGAAAGCAAAGGATACTTATTTACATATAAATATTTAACAGTATAAAAATATGGCATAACATTAATGCAGTGAAGAAATGATGTACAGTGGAACCTGGTAAAGTGACGACATTGGTAAATCGACCGCCTGAATTAAATGACCACTTTTTTATAAGAAAGAATTGGTAGGGACTTGGTCATGCCTATACTAAAATCTCTCGTGTGTAGTGACCACCTGTCTATGGTCCAATTCGAAAGGTGGTCGCTTTAGACGGGTTATACCGTATTTAGGCCTGGACGAGTCTTTTTTCCTCTGTGGGGATGAGAATCTGCTAGTTGTACTCCGATGTTGTTTTGACTGCGACCCATCCCATGAGGTCAGTTGAACAATTTGCCACTTATGGCGTCAGATCGGCGTTCAAACGGTTATGCATATTTTTCGTAATTCTTCGTAAAATTTCCCACGAAAAATTAAAAAAAAACAACCTGGTGGCATTAAGTGTTGACCATTTGGCAACTGCGTTAATCTTGAGAAAGGTTATAATATCCTACAAAAACTTTATATACAGAGAGGGGGAGCGGCCATTTTTTTTCCTGCGCCTTGGTGGCCTAGCGAGTAAGGCACTCTGGATCTAACGAAGGGACCCTAGTTCAATTCCAGACCAGGGCGATGTCTCTTTTTCTCTCCTATACATTGAAAGATCTAGTTTGAGCTCAAGGGTAGGTTTTAGAAATTAATATCTATAAAAAATACCCCATGAAAAATTTAAAAAAAAAAAATGCCTAGGTGACTTCGTGTGTTGATCATTTGGCAATTGTATTAACTCTGAAGAAAGGTAACACAATCTATCCAAAATGATAGAAAATGGAATAATAGTAAAAAATCACACTAAGCAAATATTTTTAAAATTCTGGATGCTTTTGATAACGATTCAACTCTGGAATAAGTACATTTGTGTCACGTTTTTTGGAAAATAAAGCAAATTTCAAAAAGCTGGTAAAAAAAAAAGTTTAAAATTTGCAGTAACATACTATCCCAAAAATATAAAAAAATTTGAAATAGAAGGGTTCAATTATAAAAGTTATATTACAAATACCTAATTTCCTCATTTGCATATCTGTAGAAGTACAACGTTTGCAGCAAAGAGGTTAGAATTTTTCAGTACAAATGTAAGTTGTTCTTAGCGATGGCTTGTGCAAAGCAAATAAACGAAACAGAAGCGCTTAAAATTGTGTTATTGAAGGTAAAGAGCTTATTAGTGGCAGAAATTAGAAAGAGGATGAAAAGATCTTCCCCTGTAATATACAGTGTGTTAAAAAAAGTTCAAAATTCTAACTAAAAAAAGTACAGGTTGTCACAAACGAACATTAAATACAGCCGAGCAAATTATAGTAATATTGGTTACTGAATAATCAGTGCCAGTGAGGCAAATCGCTTGTAATTCCGGCATCTTAGCTTCCAAGTCGACTATTCGCAGAAGACTTCGAAGGACAAGCGTTTTTAAACGACCCACAATTGCGGAAGAACGCCTTCAACGCTACTCGATAAAGAAACTCGATCGAATTGGGTAAAAAGGCATATCTCATGGTGTGATGAATGAATTTCTGTGCTTTTTCTTCTTTTTCAGACGGACCCGATGGCCTAAAGTATTATTGGCACGATTTATGAAAGAAACCAAGATAATTTTTAGTCGACAACAAGGGAAGATCAGAATGGAAGAATGGAAGATCTTCAATGGAAGGTCAGAAATAGCATTCATTTCTAGATCAAGCACCACTTTGGACTATCAGCGCTTACTAGAACAGTATTTACGTCCATGATTAAGCATATTTAGTGGACCAGATTGCATGTTTCAGCAAGATAATGCTATTATGAACGCTACATGTTCTGTTAAACTGTGCTTTTCTTCCAATAATAATAAAAATTATGGAATAGCAGTCTAGAAAGCCGGACCTGAATCCGATTGAGAATACGTGAGATACACTAGCAAAGATGGTGCACAGGAGGAAAGCAATTCTCAAGCATTGTGAAACGGAAAAATAAAAGAAATTTACGAATGTTGGTATAAATTACCCCCAGAACTTTTCCAAAATTCAATTTCTGGAATACCAGATTACGTCATTGAGGTTATTAGACCTAATAGTAAGGCAACCAAATGTTAATTTTTGAAAGTGCATTTGTTTCCCAATGATTATCCATCACTTTGTAACATATGCAGAGTAGCTTCCTTTTATTTTTCCTTACTGTACATTAATTTTGCAACGAAGTGAACTGTTTTTTTCTTCGGTGTTTAAAGGTATATATAAGCACTGTACACGTAACGAATTTTTTAAATTAATAAAAAAAAATTTTATACGTTTTTTTGCATCTTGTTTGTGATTTTGAATCACAGCGTAATATCTTACGAAAACCTTACATACGAAGAGGAGGAGCGCCGTGCGTGTGTGTTCTTGTGCCTTGGTGGCCTAGTGGTTAAGGGACTCCGGATCTAACAGAGGGACCCTAGTTCGACTCCAGGCTAGGGCGATGTTTCTTTTACTCCTATACATTGAAAGCTCTAATTTATGTTCAACTATAGGTATCAGAAATTAATACCTATGTATCTATTATTTATATATTACGTGAATCGGACAACAGAGCCGTAACAGATAAATGAAATTTCTGTTTTTGTTCTCATTATTGGGAAATTACTTCGTGTAGTCAATATAGTCGTGTCTAATTATTAAATAAGCACTCAGTTCTATTTCACTGAATATGGCATGTCTACCAAACAATTCGATAGAAACGTAGAACGAACGATACTTTAGTCGAAACCATTTGCAAAATTTTAACTTGGAATTGGAAAATGCAGTCTGTTCTTATCACAGGAATGGGGGGAAAAGAGAGAAAGTTATAACTGCGAAAATATCTCTAAATTCCCCATTTCTTTTTCCCCGGACAGGAAAATTGAATTTTAATTTTCTCTCGACGTTTTGATAACCTCGCCGAATTGGTTCGTGATAGAACGATCGTTGGTGAGATTTTCTGTCGTGTTACATGCCACGTATTAATGATATTAATAAATTTTACAACATTTTAGGTCAGCCCATCATTAATTTTTTAATGACTTATAAAAACGTGGAATACTGAAAATGGCAATTGAAACCGTCTTTTGATTCTGCCTACCGTCTACATCTTTCTGAGTTTAAACAGAAATTCTCAGCAATATGTATAGCGACCCTATATCTTGAAAAACTCAAAATATCTGCGGTGCAACTACTCTAAATGACTCTCAGAACACACTCTCACGTCAAATCTCAGTCACACATCTTCTTGTTGCAGAAAGAGTCGCGACAATCTCATGTCGCAAGTATAATATGGCGAGGGTGGGTAAAATATCGATTACAGCGTTCTCTCACGTCCGGCAATTGCAGTATTCCTGCAATTTTTCCAGTCATAATTCCACCATTTGTATGGTAAACTAAAATGCTTTTCTGTTTAAAGTTGAAGCTATAGCCCCACACAATTTTTTACAGGGTGGGTCCGTGATCATAAAATCTTCACTTCCAACAAGACATGTACCCGATTGCAGTAATTTCGGTACAATTTTCCCCTTTCTAGTTTGATTTATATAAGCTCAAGTACTCTATATACAGCACAATATATTTTACACTTAGAGAAAGTAAAATTCAAACATTTACTCTTTAAATTATGTGCATGGACATATAAATATTAAATTGCTCATTTTAATCACAATTTCTTATATGTGAAATTTAACTGGGCATATTTGATGCGTTTTTAGTGCCATTCAAAATGTATTACAGTTCTAATGGAAAATTAGCCTTTTGCCATTTACAAGCGAGGCTTTAGTACGAACATACTAAATTTTGTTTGTTATATGTAAGTAGAGCGCGGATTATATGCGTTAAACAACACAGCAAAATAAGCATGCAAATATCCACTAAAAAACCCGCAAAATATGCATTTATATACACTTAAAATAAAAAAATATACACTTAAGTATGTTTTCAATTAAGAAACAACTGTCCTGCGTTTTATAACAAATGGACTTAGTTTTATTGTTAAGTAGCCGAATTGGAATGTTTGATAAACACAAAATTATATTAAACAACAATATAAATCAACGTTTATTGGCGTAGTGATACCAGCGCCGATGTTATGGCGTGATTAGATGGTGAAACGTTCGAAAGAAAATAAATATTTCTGCGTTCGATTTATTTAAATACAAAATTATATTCTTTATATTAGTATCAAAAATTTTCTCTCGATATTCTTAACAGTTGGACTTTGTCTGTCGATCAATAGCATGTCATAGCTCAAAACGGCTTAACTTCAGCAATTTGTGGAATTTCTTCTGTACAAGAACACTAAAACATCTAAAATTACCGAAATCTACATGACAGGCATTTATTCTAAAAAATTCACCGCCTTCGTGGATTTATATGCACTAGCGCTAAAAAAAAGGCAAAAAATATGTAATCGCCTCCGCACATATGCGTTTGCAAATATTGCGGGCTCTGTTCAGAAGGAACGATATGAAAAATTATTTTGATTGTTTGTAGTTTTACGTTTCAGACCTACTTATCGTGTTATCTGGAACGATATCGGCAGCCTAAGATGACTTCCGATATCGTGTTATCTGGAACGATATCGGCAGCCTAAGATGACTTCCGAAGCGCGCTAAATTTTTATACAACCAAGCTTTCTGAGAATGAATCAGTATTAAGAAATCTAAAGACTACAACTGTAGCTACTGGATTACTGGCGTGCTAGAAACCATTGAGTTCACTCAATACACGCATTACCTACTTTTGCACGACATTTCTTATATTTTTTAAATAATTTTTGTGCGTATGGCTATTATATTCCATTATCAGTGCCGTATTTCCCAATAGGTTATACTAGGCTATAGACTAGGGCGGCAAAATTTTGTGTATTAAGTTTGATATAACAAAATCAATACCACACGATGATATAATCAGATGTTTTGCCGAGAAGAAAGCTAGACGTCATGCTTTCCATTTAAATACCAGTATTCGATGTGCTTTTATTTATTTTTTGCTAAAATTAAAATTTATTTCAATAAAATTGAATTTGATTTATTATATAGGGGAAAGTTGGGAAAATTGACGACCGATTGAAAAAGATGCAAATGTAAAGAACAGTTTTTGCTTTGGAAACATATTTTTATGATATACTTGGGTTTGTGAACATCTGAGGGACAACTTACATTAAAATAAGGAAACTGCAACTACATAATATAAAACAAAAGAAAATGATATAAAATCTACATAATAATATATAATCTACATGATATAAAAAAAAAAGAAAAAGTGTGATTCGTTGTCTTGCCCCATACCAGGGGCATGGTGGCGAACCATATGGGGACAAGTTGGCGAACACAATTTGTAACCCATATTCCCCTGAAGCGTTTTAGTAGTGATCGCAAATGTAATCGCCGAACTGTTCATAGTTTGTGCAGAGTTCATGCCACCATATTTGACACACTTTACATTGAATCCTGCGGAGGATCAGTGTAGCTCTCATTCTATCCAGAACGGTTAAATGAATTTGCAGCAGATGAGCTTTTGTGCATAGTTTTTACAGTTTTCCTTTTAACAGTTTTACGAAATTTAACTTTCTCTTTGTAAGCGTTATTTTTTTTATTGGCAGCTATCTGTTTGGCCTTTTTTAACAGTAAAATCTTTTTCTGAGGAGTTACTTTTAAAATTGTCGTCGATTTTACTGTGCATTTTTGTTTCGAGTTTGCTCGTTGAGCAATTGGGGTGGGGGCGCACTGCCTAGGGAGATGCCATAGGTTGTTGAACAATCGTACTAGGGGTATTTTCTTGCAATCTTTCTTCGTCCGCATCAAGCTGCTCTGAGACTGAATCAAACATTTTCTGAATGCATTCTTCCTCGTGTTCTTTGGTCCTTTCTGTAGTAATTGCGGCTGCAAAGTCAGCATCACTGAAAATGTGTCTATTGAATGGTGTAATTCATATCCATTTGTTGCTATTCCCACTGATGCTGCCTTAGAATAGGCTAACATGAAATAATGTAATAAGGAAAATAAGAATATAAATTAATATAATAATAAATATAATTACCTAATAATTAAGTTATTAATAAAAATGTAATAATAATTTACTCTAAGTATCGAAAACTGGGACAATGCCCTAAAATTAATGTAATGGGGTAAGATGACGAATTGGTTAATTTGCCCCAATATTCATATAATGGGGCAAGATGACGAATTCGCCAAGTTACTCCTAACTGTGCCTCTTAGTATTTCACATTAGTAACTTTTTCTTATTGACCAAAATGATAAAAAATGTGCAAGTTTCAATACTACTCAGCTAATATTACACTTAAAATCATTTTACAATTATCGCATAAATCTATAGCTTATCTTCAACTTTCCAGAAGGTTAACAGAAAACTTTGAAGCATGTAAAAACTATAATCTTCACTCACATCAAAACGACGAGTGGTAAGAAGGTTGCCATTTCTCAGGACATAAAGAAGTTCTTCTTCTTCGACTACGCGGTACCAGCGCTGCCATATAATGATAAATATTTAAAATAAATGCAATTCTTCATCTTACCCAGCTCGTCAAGTTGCCACACTTTGCCCTACCAAAAAAGAAATAATACTTCAATATAAGTTAATATTATCTAATGTTTATGTTTCAATTTATGAGTTTGTTTTTCAACATATTTATTGTCAATATAAAAGTTTTTAGCGTATATTGAATGTATCAATTTTTATGTTCTTACCACTGATTGGGGGGGGGGGGTGGACGGGTAGGAATGGGCAGCAAAAAAATAGCCTAGGGGCAGCAAAATGGTAAATCCGTCCATGCTATTTTATTCTACCACTCTAATAACGGTATAGCTAGAACAAACAAATACATGAAAATATGATTATTGACATACTATGCAAAATTGAAATTACAAATAAAAATACAAATCACTAAATATTTGCGTATAAAAAACGAAGAAAACACTGAATAGCATTTCAACCAGTTAGGTGCTAGTCTTCA
Source organism: Dysdera silvatica (assembly GCA_006491805.2). Taxonomy (NCBI): domain Eukaryota; kingdom Metazoa; phylum Arthropoda; class Arachnida; order Araneae; family Dysderidae; genus Dysdera; species Dysdera silvatica. Next base: position 170,212,857 of record QLNU02015360.1, on the reverse strand, counting down.
TCAGGAGATAAAACATTGTAAACACGAGGAGTGTTGCCATTCCTCGGAAATGTTATTTTATGAGTTTCTGCGGTCGAACATATTCATATAGTGTCAGGGTATTACTTTTATATACTGTATATCAAAATCTAATTCAAAAGCGTATATTTTCTAATTCATATGTAATAATATATTTATATGTATAATAATAGTATTTAAATAAATATACATATATACGCATTGGCGGATCCAGGGTGGCGGTAAAAGAGCTAAAGTACCCTACCTCGTTTTATACTAGATAAAATACATACTCTAATTAGAATATTAACACTATAACAAGGCTTACCCCTTAAAGAAAATTTTGCATCCACCATTGCGTGTACCATTGCGTATATCCATTACGTTGTGATTATGTATTGATATAGTTCCAGAATAGATATACTTTAGTTAAAAGGCGACAGGTACATTAGCACGTGTTATGAGTTGAGTTAAAAAACTGCCATTCTATTTTTTGTAGCGTGTGGGGCATGCTGGGGTAGAAGTTTGTTCCGTCATTAACAACTAAAACCTAAACTAAAAATTTGGACGACAGCATTGCACAACTCGGCTGTTCAAACTGGACTTCATTTAACACCTCCACAAGACGTATAATTGTAATCGGAGTTAAATTAATTGCAATCAGTTTGAAATTAATTGTAATCAGTTTGAAGTTAATTGTAATCAGTTTAAAAGTAATTGCAATTAGTTTGAAATTAATC
>QLNU02015360.1:170186372-170212020 GCA_006491805.2 Dysdera silvatica | reverse complement strand
GAAACGATAAAAACCAACGAATTATATAAAGGAATGAATAAAATGTTTGGGTATAAAACGTCCAATATCTTCAGTCGTGAGAAGATTTATCGCTGTTTGTGGATCATGTCTTGACATAATCTTGGAAAGTGAAACCAATAAAAATACGTACAAAGGAAGCGAACCAATTCATTAATTGATTTTGGAGATTATTTTTACGGTAATGTAACTGAGCTGGTTGAACCGTCGCGACATAACACGATGAATTAATGATATTTTACCTTTTAATTGGTGGCCGAAGTTCACGAATTTAAAAAAATAATAATGGGAATACTTAATTTTCAAAATATATATCGAATATTTTTGACTGTCCTATTAGTTGTATGAAGTACTTTGAAGAGAGTTGATTTCTTAAATTCTCAGCTTTCTGCACGTATTTTGCTCGTGTTCCCATCGTACCGTCAATAATGGATATCTTGAATGTCAGAAGCCTTTCATTGTTTGACGAAGGAAGTGGAAAAGACATGGTTCTGCCACTGATACGAAGAAAACTGTATGGCAAGTGCCCCATTTACCGTTTCCTCCACTGTCGTTTCCTGATGCACAGATATCGAATGAAAAGAAAAGTGTCTTTTGAAGATAAAATGTGCGTTATGAAATTTCTTTGGTGGGGAGAAAGTGGAGTATTTTTTGTGTGTGTGTATGCTCTTTATTCAAGAAAAGGCGTTTTGGGGTATCCGCTGTCATTTGATTTTCTGGGATGTTATTGATGACGCTTCGTAAGAACGAGGGGAGGCAGGATAATATACAAGACAACGTTTTGCATTCCGCTGTAGCGTAAGGAAAATGTACTAAGTTAGCCATTGACGTGGCTTTTATATTCTTTTATCGTATTGAAGAAATTATTGTTTGAATTGAGAAAATCAACAATAAGCATATTTTTTAACGGTGAGCAATTCCACAAATTGACTTTGAAAATTGTGGCTAAATTCTAGGTTAAAATTTATTTTTTCCCTTGAAGTTATCGTAGAACGCATGCAAAAAAAAATGTAATACTTCTACCTTGTTTTATAAGAGAGTGAATGTCGTGATCCTATATTTTGTGTAAGCATTCGTTTTTGAAACATTATGAATTAATTCCTTAAAAATTAATCGGACTTAACAGCTGAATTTACATCTGAATAAATTACTTAAAAATGAGCAAAAAAAAAAACAGTATGAGAATTCTTTTATAGATATTCATTTTATACAATGGTTGTGTTTTTTGCTTATAATAAAGAGTAAGCTAAATATATTAAACTTGATTCGAAATCAATGTAGCTCAACATTTTCAATGATTTCAATTTTTAAATTTATTTTCTTAATAAGAAATATGAAAATGGTCAAAGAGAATGCTCTTTTTAGGATTGAATATGTATAAATTCGTAAAACTTTATACAAAATCATAAAGGAAAATGTAAGAACATTCAACTGTGAGTTAGTAAGGCAAGCCATTGAATACAATAAGAGCTCTAGAAATGTTAAAAAATTCTCTTTTTTATTAGAAAAGAAAAAAAAACCAGTTCATTGCGCAAACGGGAGAGGATGGCACTGCAGCAAAAATCGGTAATAAATATTTAGGAGAGCTGACTAATTCTTCAGAAAACTGTATGAAGTATATAATAAATTAAATGAAGATACTGAAACAGTTAAAGGATCAGCACCCAAAACATTAAAAGAAGAAGAAGTAGTTCATGCAATCAAAAGAGAGGAAAAAAGAAGAGTCCCAGGTGATAATGATAAAAGGCTAACATAGAGCCTGAAAAAATTAAATACAGCTCAACCGCAAGAGAAGAGGCTGGATTTCAAGTGGTACAATAAAGTGAATCATATTCAAGTATTAAGAAAACGAACTGAAAGGACAGATTAATATGAATTTCCATTGTGCCTTATTTAAATATAAGCAGTCATCAACTCTTCGAAATCAACAAATATCGAGGATGTATATTCTGATATGATATTTATTTATAAACGTGTGAATAACAATGTAAGTTCTAAAGTTTGGTTACATAAAAATACCGAAGATGTCGAAATTGGTAAAGAAATGAGACCGAGAAATACCATATCTCTAAAACTTTTTAACCCCAGCATTGCAGAAGGTCTTTCAACAAATAAGCTGGAACATTGAAAAATAAAGATGAGTGGGGATATTTGAATCATCTGTGTTTTGCTTATGACATATCTAAAACATGATACAGGAGCTTTCAACTAGAAGTAGAGAAGTTGGACATAAAATGAATCTAAAAAATATTAAAATCGTGTTCAGTTTTGTATAGAAAGCAAAAATACAGGTTGACGCCATTGCACTAGGAATTGCTGATTTGTATATTTACTTTGATCAACTAAAATCAATGGAAGGAAACATTATGTAGGAACATGTGTATCAAACTTAGAGTAAATTCGGAAGAAACAATTTTAATTTGAAGAAGAAATTGTCTCTATGTCTAAAAAGAAAGCTCTTTAACCAGATATGTAGCCTAACTTAAAGAGCAATATAAAAGCTACAAACCACCCAAAGGAGCATGGCAAGGTGCATGATTGGAATAACTACAAGAGATCGAACACGAAATACTTGGGTGAGAGAACAAACAAGGGTAGATAAGGACATTGTTAAAATTAAAAAAAAAAAAAGAAGCTGAAATGGCAATGGGTAGAGTATATCGCAAGAACTGGTGAACGACGGGCAACTAAAATCCCTAATTGAATTCCGAAAAATCATCAAAGACCTAGAAAACGTCCTCAGAATAGATTCTTACATGAAATAAGAAAACGTGTTGGGATTATATGGAAAAATAATTAATCAGATTAGATTTGCGTGGCAAAAACTTGGAGAGACCTTTTTATCCAGAAGTGGATATAATGATAACATTTATTACAAAATTATGATAATAACAATGATGATGATAATGGAATATAATGATATATATCATCCCATTCGGCCATCATCTATCCACTGCTGTATGAATCTGGATATACCTTTCTAAAAATTAACGTAACACTTCGAAATTTTTTTTATTTTTCCATCGAAATTTACCGAAGGTGAATAAGGAAGCTTTAAAGGGGTCAAGAATTAGTTTTGGCTCCTGATAAGTCAGATTCTTCAATTTGCAATAAATATCTTCTACGTCTCAATATTCATCATTAGCCCATTCTAAAACATCCCTTTAAAAGACGTAGACATCTGTTTGACAAAATCTAAAGGTAGGAAATAACTACGAACAAATTTATATGACATTGGAAAATTTTAGGAACATATTTAAAACATTTCAAACCTAATAATTACTTATCAGAAAAAAAATAATATATATAGGACCGTTCAGGAATGCCGGTGCCAAGGAGGGAGGGAACCGGGCATTTGCCCTGAGCGGCAAATTTTTAGGGCCGGCAAAATGGGATTATTATAAAAAATGAAGTAATTCTGTGGCGGCAAAATAGGTGTTCAGCTAGAGCGGTATAATGCTTAGCGCCGGCCCTGCCGCTCAGTGGAAAACGCGTTAAAATTAAAATGTAACCCTGTTTCTAATATTGTCTTAACTGACACGATTGGCCGGTAATTAATCTATCATGATCGCCAACTCAGCCAAGCGATTTCGCCAAACTTTTTCTTTCCTTGGGCATTTTTCTCCTTTGCTTTATTTGCAGAGGGCCAGCTGTCCCCACCCCATCCGTGTCCAATCAATCGCCTTCTCTTTTACGATAGTCAAAAGACGAAGGGATTGGAAATGCAAACAGAGGGGGCCAGATACCCCAGCCCGTAATACGCTTCCCGTAGCTCAATTGTGAGGCCCTGTTTAGAGACCGATTACATCTGCGTCTGCTTTTCCTTAAAACGATTCACCGTCTTGGCTGAAAAGATGACGGTTTATGACACGCCGTTTATATGAACATCATGTGACGTCCGAGCTGATGGTTTTTGCTTTCTATACTTCTTTACTATTGCGATAGACTGCTTCGAATGGCATTCGTTTTGGAGAGTTTTCTTCCCACGATATCCAAGAAACTTATCTTTTTCGAAATTCTTGATTCGAAAGCAGCTATCTCTTCTTTGATTTCGAGCAAAAGGAGAAAAATCGAAAGAAAGACATGAGAATGTGTTTTATTTTCGATATTGACTTGTTCTGCTTTTTGTCTTTTCAGAGTTTTTGAAAGTTTGAAGTGGAAAAGTAATATCTTAGTTTTTATAGGCGTTATCAGAAGCAAATGCGCCTGTATATAAATACAGTTAAACCCCTGAATAGCGGACACCTTGAGACTTGAGTATTTACCTACTCTTCGAGAGAGTTAGGGGATAACAAACATTGATACTGGGGATTGGAAAAAGGTTCGTTAAATAGAGGTGTCCGCTATTCGGAAGTGTCTTTTAAGGAGGCTTTCTTGTAATTTAAAAAGCGTCAAAAAACATTCTTCTGCTTAAGAATTTTATAATACAATAAAACCGCTGAATAGCGGATACCTGGGAACTTGAGCATCTGTCCGTCATTCGAAGGTGCCCGCCATTCGAAAGGGTTAGAGAATAATAAACATCCAGACTGGGAATTAGGAAAGCGTCCGTTAAGTATTGGTGTGTGCTGTTTGGGAGTATTCATTAAGGAGATTTTATTGTACGTCAACGTAAAAACAAGCATTTGTCATAAAGATGTTTAAATGCTTCCAGCCTGCAGTAGAATTACGGTGTTGTGCTTGTCTACGTTGCAGAACATCCTGATTTGAATTTAAATGGTATCAAATATCTACCGTTTTCCTACTGATCCGTAGCCTAGGGTTTGATTAACTAGACGACTAGGTTCGAATGCGCAGAAAATTTATATTTATGGTGAGTGGTATGGCCGTAGCTTCCCTTATATGCCCTAGAACAAAATCTTAAGATATCTGCACAAATAATCCCAGGGTCTAAAAATCAATACAGCCAATGGAATCTTCACAATATACCCGAAATTATGAAACCAACAAACTAAATATTGGCAATTGGAACAATCGAACCTTCACTCAAACTTATTTAAAATTAATATTTTGAAAGAAAAATTAAAAAGTACTTTTGATATAGCTTTGCAATGAACGTATTCAAGTAAGCGTTGATAAAAAAAATGAATAAGTAAGAAACAAATACACGGAATCTAATTATTTTATACGTTTACGGATAAATAAACAAATAATTTAATTAACATCTTCCCTATAAACAAATAACATTTTTATTTAAATGCGGTCAAAATATTCATCTGAAAAATAAAATATTCCTTGAAATAAATTATATATTTGGCTGAATGAAAATTCGTCAGTTAATTCCATTAATATGGTAAACAGTATAGGCTTTTTTTAAACTTTTTACAACATAAATGTTGATATTTTGTCAGAAAATTAATCGTTTCCTCTTGAATATTAGATTTTTAAGAGTAACGTATACTGTCTCACGCAAGCCGTAAGAAATAAAATATTCTCATATATCACTGTTCGGAAATCACATAAATCGAGATCTTCTGCCTAATGTAGCCTATTATATAGTTTAAAGACAACCTCGAACGAAAAATTCAAGAAACTTAACGAACTTCTGAATAGCGAACAATTCCGAACTCGAGTATCTTTACGCTATTTGAAGGTGTCCGCTATTTAGAAGATTTAAGAGATCAAAGAGAACAAACACTGGGATTGGTAATTATAAAAATGTGTCCTCATTAAATAGAGATGTAGTTTATTCGGGAGTGTCCGTTAAAGAGGCGTTACTAGAATTATTTATAACAAATGAATTTTGTTAAAGAAAATGCCTTAAAATTTCCGATGCTACACATAAATTCGTTACTTTGATATCCAGTTATATTAATATTATCAACTCATTATATTGGAATAAGATAGTCTTTATTGTTCTGTATTGAGCAACTGATAGAATTGAAGAAGAATGGCTAGAAATTCCAGCTATTTATCATGTAAACCAATTAATCGTTTCCCAAGAAGAATCATCGTTGTCGTTGAGATTAGTAATGGGCTGATATTAATGCCGTGCGTAGGGAAGTGGGTTTTGAGGGTTCAACCCCTATTTGAACAATACTTTTAGCTATAAAGTAAGTTCCTTTATAAGAAAAAAATTTGCCTTCATAAACCCTCCTTCCTTTTCGTCCATAAACACTCCTTTTCTGAAATCCTATGCACGATCCCGACTCTAATGCATTATTATCTCTACAAATGTTTAAAATGCTTCGATAAAACTCTGAACACACACATATATATTCAACCTTTATCCATAGCTAGATGACACTCTCTCCATACGAAAGTATTGATCACGTACTCATTAAGCCGACAACAAAAGTTGGTAAGTTGTTTTGTTTTACCTTTTATTCTTCCATTTATGGTTCAACTATGAGATTTATATTATAGACAACTTTCACCTTACTTGAACTTGGAAGGGATACGATGTTATATAGGTTAATGGTCGTATACACTTTCTCTAATGTTTAGCGTGTGTGAGTTTCGTTTCAATTAAATATTGAAACCGTTTTGTGTATGTGTGTGTGTTCTTGGATGGACAAGTCTAATTCCCTAAAGACTCTTTTGATATTCGGTGTGGGAAACCTCGTCTACGTCAAGAAAAAGAGTTTTCACAAACGAGTATTGTAAAAGTTTTCTTAGGAAGATCTTAAATTATTTCGAATCTTAAATTATTATCTCTACACTAAAAAGAATATAACCCTTTGTAGTGAAACTTTTAAATGCCTTCAAAACAAAATTTCATCTGGGAATTTTATGCTCCTATATTCCACCCTTCTTCCGGTGGGTTAAGATTTTCTACCTCAAGAATTTTATTTTTCAAGGAAAAAGTTCCACATTTTAGGTAATCTTATTTTACACGTTGTTATGTAATTTCAACCGGATATTTTTTAATTAAAGATAATTTTATTATTGCAAAAAAAAAAGTGCATTTATTGTAGATCTGATAAAACGTTTCGTATCCCTTTACCATGATCTTATAGCCGCATCATTAAACTCGATATAATAATTAGATTGTGACGAACGGAAAAATCCAACAAATATCCATGATTATCTGATGACACTAAATTAGTGGTTTGCTTTTTTTAAATAGCTGATAAAGAGAAACACTTTTCCCAGTTTTTAAACGAACAGGCTATTTTCGATTAAGTAAAGTTATGAAAAAAAGATCTTCCTTTCCGAGTCTACGACGATCAGCGTAAATTTCGCGGAGGGGGCCTTTATTATTTGGATAGTTTTGCAACGGCTAAAGGCAGGCTATTCTTTGAGGTGTGAACTTGTGATGCAGTATGACCCGAGGGGTACCCTGTCGGTTATAGTGAATAGAGAGGCCGCGAAGACATGGGTCTACGGTATTTCTGTTGACAACGTTTCTTTTTCCTTCGTTCAGCCGAAAATCGCACGTGCAAGGTAAAGGGGACGCAGGTGAGAAAGTAGCGTAAAATTGGCCTGTCACGGTGGGCTATTGGCCGGGTGGGGAAAGAAAATTTCGGAGTATACTAGTAAGAACTGGGGAGGGGGGAGCATGTTGATTTGTGGCATCGTGTTGAATGGGGCGAGGGGCACTCACGCCCCGGCCGCCCTAAAACGCCCGGTTGCATCGGTCGCCTTCTACTATTTATAAAAAAAAAACAAGTTTACCCCGTCAGAATATCCCCTCCACCATGTTACGACGATGAGGAACCCACATGCTTAATACGTAAAACATACAAACTTCGCAAACTATAACAGTATTGCTGTAAAATGTTGCTGAAAAACATTTAAAGTTATATGTGGTTCGGGTTAAGTGTTTCCTCATCCATCAAAATGAGTAACTGTACAATTTACCGCTATTTTTTACCTTTTATCGCTAACATTAGCTATCTTTCCCCTCCTTCTCTTTTTTTCTGTTCTATTACTAAAATTAAATAACATTATTTTTTAAATTTCCGGAATAACTCGTTATTATTGAACACACAGAAAACAGGTTTTACGAGAATGAAATGTTTTTAATTGAACCACGAATTAATAAAAACAATGGATATTTTTGTATGCATAATATATTAATCTATCCGTCCATTATACGGTGCTAGGAAACTGCTTCTAGCTACGCTCCATAGTGCAAATAACGACTTTTTCGGAGACATCGAAAGTGAATTTGGATTAAATGAATGTAAATCGAAGAAAAAGCGCACACTAGATTAATTTGGCAAAAAGTGAGTAAGAAACAGGAGAAAAGACTTAAATGGAAAGAACGGAAACCAGGGAGAATATGAAATACCTAAGAATGTATTGATATTAGAGTTTTCGGAAAGGGGAGTAGTATATAAAACTGAACCGGAGGACCTATAGCCATTGGCGTAAGCAGAGGGGTGTTGATGGAGATTGTAACCCCCATTGAGATAAAATTGTACATTTAACATTGCACATGTGAGTCGCAGCCTGTAACTCCTTCATTGAGCCTATAACCTCCCCCCCCCTTATGAACTTTCTGCATACGCCTATGCCTATAGCCGATAATTGTAATCACCCAGATGAAATACCTTTAACTGCAGCTAACAGCGATGACTAAAATTTAAATTCCCTCACTATCTGAGGCTGCAGGAGAAAGATTATGAATGTACGCAATAAGTAAATCCAGATCACGAAACAATATTTCAACAAGGACAGCCAGAAATTCTAGTATCTTAAGCAATAGAGAGGTTAATAAGGCACTCCATTTATCCTATTAGGCAGCAGTACCCATAAACAATCATACCCATATACAATAGAGACGAAATTGAAAGCACCGGCAAGAAAGGCACAATATGGTGCACACTTCAACAATTTACATTGACTTAAAATTGACGGGAGAGGTTCAAGTGTCTGATTAATTTCAGGAAAGAGAAGAGACCCTGTAGATCAATAAATAAAAGTATCATGATTTTCATATGGATCAGACAATGGAACAGAAGAATTACCATAAATGTATCCTAAAGGAAAACTTGGAGAAAGGCACAAATGTAAAGCATGTGCCACTTAGCTCCAGAGCAAACAATGCCTAGCAACAGAGAGAGAGAGGGAGGGTGAATGTGAAGCAAACAAGGAAACAAGTTATAAATTTAAGTAAGTCTCGAAAATATTACTGTGAAATATATTATTTAAGCAAACTAATTAACAAAGAAACACCCGAATTACAAATATGTTTCATATTATAATAGGAGCCAGTATAAGAATTATGAACACACATAAACTGCTTGGATAAGACTGTTATAATGAACAAGACACACCTTTATATACCAAAACTTCATTTAAACATCACCAGCGTTTCCTATGATCACTCGACTGAAAATTGCCCACATAGTGACAAGAATTAGTTCTGGTTATTTCTCAATTAACCTTATTTCGGAACCTTCGAAAGTTTTTCAAATCCATAGATTCCCGGGTTTCCACGAATTTTGTGAATAATTTATTTTTCTTATTTATTTCACGTCGGGTCATGCCAGCCGTACAGTTTTTTTTACACATATTTTAATCTTATTCAATGGGAAAGTCTTACAATAAATTGTTTTTATTATATTCTGGAAACCATTATACATATGATCAATCACATTAAGTTCAAGAATGAGGTCGAATCTAGCTTCTAGTAACCTCTCATAGAATTTTTCAAGAAAACATTGCGCAAAATTTCTAGTCATTATATTCTGCTCAGTAGCATGAGATCTCGACCCAGACGATGAAGGAAAACAAAAGTAAAATGGTTAATGATCACTAAGAGGAATATCCACTACATTTGAATAACAACAATTATTTTAATTAAAATTCAAAAAACACAGATCAATTAAGGTCTGAATATTTACCGTAATTCTAGTGTGTAATCTAATTATATTTTCAAATGTTATGAAATTGCGAAATCTCCTAAATTCTTAACTATCACCGATTGTGAGAGCCAGTCCTTGTTATAAAATCATCAATACAAATATCATTTAAAGATGCCATGCACATATAAGATGAAATATCTGTCACGAGTATAAAAAAATATAAATTCCAGGAAGAATGGAAATTTTGGCCTGTGTTACCAGAGGGAGGATGATATATTGTGCATATCAAATACTGACGTCTCAATAGCAACCGATTCATAGTGTTCATCAATAATACTAAGGATTTCACATAGTTTACTAGACATAGAACAATCAGCATAAATTTCCACTTCGACCCTTTGCAAACACATCATTTACTCTATTCAAATCTACATAATTACCATCACTCATCCATGTCTCATTAACGCAGATGACATTGGGTCGATATACCATGCAATTTAATAAATATTCTGACTCATGGGTCTTATTTGTAATATTACACATATTAAAATATAATAATTTGAGGTGTCTTTAGTTCTGCCTAAAAGTATAGAGTTCATATCATTAACACCAACATAGCTAGTTAACAAAACACCTTGACTCATAACTTTGAATCAAGAATGTAAAATCAATATATAGATACAATATAAAATCACCACCACCGCATATGAGTACATATAGGCATCAATATGGAACATAAAGAAAGCTTTAAAAAATTGCTAAGGTCAATATTTAAAGATAGTTTCAAACTCAGCTATATACTCGTATATATACTAGAGGGATCTCCTGAATTCCTTATTTAGATACAGTATCCCCAGGAAATATGTGTATGCGATACACGCAAATATAATGTAATTCATATATATGTGCATGTAAACATATATAATCATCACATGTATGGATGTAACATATCATCATCATAAACATCATATAACATCACATGTATGCATATATGTAACATGCATTATGAATAATGCAAAACGGATTTTCACAATTTGACTCTAACACAGAAAGAAAATAATAATTAAAAATTCCCAATCTTGACAAATTCGATACAATTGCCAACACTGCTCCATGTTCTTCAGAAAAAACACTTCAAGTGCTTCTATAGCACTGTGAAACGTAATCAAAATCAAATCTTCAACTTCAACATAACGTTTATTTACAATAACACATCATAAACACTTTCATTTTGAACATCCAATACATCAGAAGACAGCTCTCACTCTCCGATAATCAATTTAAACTCCAAAACAACCATTTATAGCTTTCTTTTTAGTAAACTATAACGTTATTTCAGCGGAGATTCACTTGTTTACTGTCTGCAGAACATGCAAGTGTTGCCAACACATATATAAAGATAAAGAAATAATATCAGAATTACATATTTCCCACTTGTATAACTATTTCTTTTTACGTGAGTGGCCGAATGGGATTAGTAACCCCCACAAATAAGCATAATTTTGCAACTTCAGATTAAGCATGAGTAAGTTTAGTAAGATAAGCATTTTCTGGTGTATTAGATTATATTTAGCTTCACTGCTAAATCAAAATTCTCTTGGACAAAGATTGAGGTAAAACACAATATACTTTTTATGTTTTTTTATTTTGAAAATTTAGACCTTTCTTAATAGCAGATGGCTTTAAAAAAGTCATAAATTTTACATTAGCATAGGAAGCAAGTTATAATAGTATTGTTTTATATACTTTATAACAATCGATAATTAATGAAGTTAATTGTAATCGAACTTCTGTTCTTCCTTATTACAATTATCCAATCCATTAACCCAAACTTTCAAACCGTTAATATTCTTGGAATAATTTGGAAACTTACTTTCTGCAAATGCCCCATTGTTATTCCAAAACGACAAACCAAGTAGAAAAATTTCCCTAAAATGACTAAGACTAATCGTTTAAGAAGTCAATTCTCATAAAAATTAGTCTTTAATTCTCGGATTAATTAAAACGCTATAAAAATTATTGTCTTTTTGTGCATTTGGTAACCGTTACACCTGAGCGTTCTACGTATAAACGAAATGTCTTCTACGCTTCAGCAGTTTATGTTACCCAAGTATTTCCGATCAGCAAGTTTCGTAGTTGAAACTGAAGACGAAACGGGCTACTGTTACTTCTTGAACTGTTTAATGACTTAGAATGGAGCCATCGCTTTAGAGAATAAAATCCCAAACGGTGTTGAAAGTTAATATCGCATTCTAAGCGCAATTCGAGAATTTGCTTCTGGAACTAAGGTATTTTAACGACAAAGAGGGTTGCATGTCGACTTAATTTAGAATTTATTCTTAAGTTGGGATTTAAGTATTTGGGAGAGATTTTGTCAAAACCCACGCGATCTTTCTACCAAAACATCTGTAAAATGTTTTACTTTGAAGCTTCATCAAACCTTACGCCAGTGTCGAAATAACTGTTTGTTATGGAATCTCCTGGTGAAACTCTGTATTGTTTCGTTAATCTTCATCATGTTTAAAATGAAATGTGAGAATCATCAGAAAATTGCAGGCTTTGTAACAATTGTAATACTGGAGGAAGTAATTGTCCAAAATTTTAATTTGGCACAGTTGCATTAATAAAAACGTTGTTAACAGCTATTTCGATGGCACGTGGCTATCATCATCAGAACATGTTCTGATGATGATAGCCAAGTGCTATCGAAGCAGCTTTAAACAACATTTCTATTAATGTAACTGCACCAAATAAATTTTGTATAATCATTTCTTCCATTGGATTAATGCAGTGTGTCGCCAATAAATCCAGAGGAATCGTAGTATTATTTCATAATGATATATACACTGTTCACCAAAATTAACAGCGATACTGCGGTGGCACAATGGTAACGGATTCACCTAGCTTGCCATTAACCCGGATTCAACCCCCAAAGGCGGGAAAAAAAACTTAGATCGCCTAACTGTTTAATGCCGTCCGAGAGTTAGTCCCCTTGGTAGTAGAGGTTCAGATTCTTCTGAAAACTGTAGGTATCGGCTCAGCATTGCCTTTGCTGTCCTTGCGCCTTAAAAATACGAACAAAAGGTTTTTTCGTTAATATTCTATTTTTAATAATTCTATTTACATAGATGATCATTTTATTTACCTTGCTACTTCAATACATGATTTTCATAATGCTAATAGGCTATCTACTGATTTCCTCTGTTTTCCTACTTCATGATTTTTGTAAGGTATAACTTATGCCATATTTTTTTCTCGATTGTAACTAAGAGCATGTTCAAGCTTTCGCTAAGTATTCAATATTGGCCTTTTAAAGATTTAAATTAAGCTATTATCGCATTGCAAAAACGTATGCTCATCAACCAGCCGTCATGTACATATTACAGCACGAGAACACATTACGCGTACAAGAACACACCACGCGCACAAGAACAGGATGTTAAACATGAAAAATTGTTTGAGATATCGTAATATTAAAGAGCTCCCTCATAAGTGCGGTTTGAAGTGTCTGCGTCAAGTAGAGTGCTCTTCCATGATCAATGGAAGAGTCAAGCAACATCCTCGTATAAGAACCCAGAAATACTTTTAAATCCGAGTGGCTGATCAAGTCAGAATTCAAACCAGAGTATCTGAAGATTTACCCTCCCCACATTACGTCCTCTAAGTCTGAGTTTCGCGTTAATCCTCAAAGAAAGCCCCCTTCTGAAGAAGCAGGGCCCACTCGTCAAAATGCTGTCAGCAAGCTCTTTCAAAAGCACGCACTCCCCCCACCCCCCCTTCTCAAACTTTGTCGCTTACAAATCGAAGATATGCCCCTTCGAGACTCTTCAATAGCTCGGGGGTTAAACTTGCCATTAGGAAGCTATACCACCTTTAGTGCGAATTATCAATTCGTCTACCATTGATGATACACAATGCTTGGAGAATGGATCTTTGCTGGGAAGAAATTTACATCCCCTACCTTCACTTGGGTGGGGATATTTTTTGCTGACAAAGGGAAATCAACACTAACTTTTTTAAAAAAAAGAGGGATAATTTGCTTTAAGGCGCATTGCTAGTTTAACACTCTTTTATATAAATTTCATTCCTGTATATTAACGTGTGTTCCCGCATAGTAATTCATGGTTTGTATTTTCTTATAACTTAATAAAATACGCCTATTTTATTTTTACATTGAACTTCTTTATTTAAAATGCAAAGCAATTGAATATCAGTGAAAGTTCAAAATTTCTCATAAATTTCATTGAAAATATATTTTAAAATGATTAGTGATATAATGTGCTTTTCAACAATTATTACAGCAAGAACCCACAATTACATGCATGAAGTAATTATTTCTATTTTAAAGGTATCTTTTTTCTCTGAAATTACATTAAAGTCCCTCTCTCTCTTTCTTTCTTTTTTCTTTTGTTGCTATTTAAATGAAGATATCATATATACAAAAATGGTATTATATAGGGATCAGCTTCTAAGGTATCCATTTTTTAAAATAAACCGAAGGCGTTGTTTCAAACGTGATGAAACTTTCTCTCCAATCCAATGTCTACCACAGACGATAAAGTGCAAACGCCATTAAAATATAACGTTTAAAATCATATAATTATTCGTTATTATCATATTAAGTAAACACCATTTTTGCTGGTTCAGACATATTGAAAAGGGGGGGATGTACTTTCAGAGTTGCAAAATTCATCAGTGTAGAAGGAGATTGAACCAAACCCATATAACAAGCCGTCACTTAAGAGTGATTTCACTGTATGGATTTATATGAAAGCGGTAAACATTTCCATCCAGCTCTTAGCGTAGATGGAGACCACCCAACACAGTGAGTGCTTTCATGAATGAGAGACGAAAGTTTGTAATCAATTATCCTTCTCACCCCTCCACTCTACATAAAATATGAAAGAACAGAAATGGCTAATACAGTAAGAGTTGGGGGGGGGGGGACTTTTAATTTCGGAAGCCAAATGAATTGTCGCCTTACGTTTCGAAATATAGGTCTTATAACAAATTTTTATTCAGTATTTTAAGAACAAGAATAAAAATGTTTTGAATAATGTTTATTTCATAATTCGACGCATTGCTTCATTTAACTTTTATACAGGCACGGAGGGCGTGTGGTGGCGTACTGGTAATGTACTCAACTAGTGTATCGTTAATTCAAGTTTGACCTCAACGATGAAAAAAAAAAAAAAAAACAGCTTACCAGCTCACCGTAGTCCGGGGGTTAATTTCTTAGACCTTAAGAGGTTCCGATTCCTCAAAAAAATGTAGGCCCCACCACAGATGGCTTTTGAGATCCTTGCGTCGTAAAAAGACTATCAAACAATATACAGGCCTACGTTTGACCCCATTTTAAACGTGCGATCCAATATTGGAAAAGAGCATCTCTAAAATTAAGTGAGGCTTTTCCAATCTCATTATGCATTTATTGCATCGTTTCCTTTCAATGTACTTTTACTACATTTTTTACCATTATAGTTTTAATTTATTTTCATCTTAAAACTGAATGAACGGTCTCACTTCGTTTGCCGCAGAACGACCCTTGCTGTCCTTGCGCCATAAAAATACAGCAAACCAAAACAAGAAGAAATTGAAAGAAAGGTAACAGTGAAGGAAAAAAGATCATCCCAACATTTAAAATCTCCGAAACTTTTTAAATAAAAAAACAAATAAACGTGGCAATTTATGGGTATTCAAGTACCCTCGAAAATGTAAAAAGGCATCACTCTTTTTCTTAAAACTTGTATTCTGCCTCTGTTTAATTCTAGAATAACCTCTGAAGTCCGCTTTCCTTGATAGATTAATTCGTTGAATGAGTTATAATGGTTTATTTTTAAAATTACAAATTTTATTTATAGAAGTTTTCATTTTTCAAAACAAACGGACGAAGTTCGAAAATGTGCAAAACTAAGGTGACCGGTAGGGAATTGAGACAACGGCTATTTCGGTAAACGGATATAGAGGTGTCAATTAAAGTCTGATTAATATATTCTTTTATCGGATTAATGTGCCAAGGGAAAAGACATAGGCAAAAATTAATTAGATGAAGATCCATAAAAAATCTTCGATTAGAAATTCAAGAAAATGGGCAAAAAGTGGGGGGAAAAGCAAGAAAAAATAGTAATTACTGTTTCAGAAATGTATAATGTGTAGTTAAATGTAAATGACAGACTATAACTCACAATGACATTAAAAAAAAAAATAATATCTCGTTTAATATAATTACATTCATTTATTTGCAAATCCGCATAATAAACAAAGTTATTAATTTTTTTAAGCACCTTCATTACTAATGGTTCACTTTGTTTTCAGTCACAATTACATACATTATCATAATCATACCAGTATGAAACACTGCGCATCGTTTTACTGAACAACCTAATTTCTCCACAAGCTTGTGCCTAGGGGCGCTATTGCTTGAGGCAAAAGAAGAAATAAAATGGGCCTAGTGTAAAAAGGTGGGTAACTGACACAGGTGGCAACAACGATCGGGCAAAACACACATTATACACAATTAGCACCCTCTTGCAGAAAGCTTAGTACAATTGGCAAAACTTGGCAGTTTTTCTGAATCCCATCCAAGCCCCACAGACAAGCTACTAATCTTATGCCAATCCCTTTAAATCTCTCCTCTGCTGAATTGTATTCTTCCACAAGAATCTCTAACTGTGGGCTGTAATCCACGACGAGGGGGTCTCAAATTATCATAATAACCAGATACAATGTACCTCCATATACAATGACGAAAAAAGGATTTTGTTGCAGTCCGGGGTTGAAATTTTCTATTTCAAAATCTGCTCTGTAGGTCGGGATTTCAATATATTGTAGAGTGTGCTGCTGGAGGCATCGCCAATTACATTTCTTATTTGAGGCAACTGATGTTGTAATATTTGTGATAATAACGGTTATTATTCTTCCTGGCGCAACTTTTAAAATGTACTGGCCCATATACAAGTAGTGTACAAGACAACACAAGGATGAAGGACTCTGTCCATGTGAGAAGATTAATTTTCAACAACATAGAACGCAATGATAAACATAAGAGTTAACAGTTTTGAGTTGAACCCTTTCTCACATTAATTTAATTATCAAACTGTTTTTCATTTCATTAAATGAAAATGCAATAAAAAAAAAAAAATGCAGCAGTTATAGCAATTTGAAGTATAGTACTTTCGACGTATATTAAATTAATAATATACAATAATTTTTGCCACCCACGTATTAATTACAGCTCAAACTAGAGCTTATGTAATTTTGGAGAAAAAGAGACGCTTTCCCCATCCTGGATTCGAACCAGGGTCCCTCCGTTTAGCCCGGAGTGTCTTGGACCGCTAGACGAATGAGGACAGGAAACAACGCTCTCTTTCTCCGTATGTAAAGGTGTTAAGGTATTATTACCCTCCGCAGGGATAACACAATTAATAATAATTATGTGCCCATATTAGAGGCGTGGTTGTAGAACGACGTTGGACGTACGTTTCGAACGATTTTACGCTGTTCTTCGTCAGATATTCAGGGAAATGTGCATTTTTATATGACTGACGAAGGATAATATAGGGCAGTCTAACATGTATGTCCAACGGTATTCTACAACATTGTTGGACAATTATTGCTAAACAATTAAACGTAAAAAAGATTTCAAAAATCATAGTCCTCCGCTCTTTTTTCTCACTTCTCCCTGAACCACGTATTATATCAATCATTACACTCTTGCTTTGAGATCACTACGTATTAAGTTCTAATTTTAGAAATTTTGGTTGAATGCAATTACACCGTGATTCGGAGATTGTGTTAAGCCGTGTACCGTGGCTCAAATGATCCACTGTAGGCCATCAAAGAAGAGTTTTAACACATAAAACTTGAACAACTCACACCCGCCCCTTTCTTTTTTCGTTTGTGGAAAAAAAAAAAGGTCGAATTTATCCTATTTCATTCTGAGCCAGTGACGTAGGAAAGAGTGGGGGGCTCAGAATCCCCCCATTGGATAACAAGGTGCATTTTTCTCTTTAAGGACGAATCACACGTTTTTTTTAAAGCTACTTAATCACCCCGCCCCCATAAATTTTAAATTGTCACGCCCCATTTTCAGCCCCATTTAGCTCATTATTAAAATAAGATTAAAGTAAAAATAATTTGATTTAAATTACATAAACTGACTGAAGGTCATAACTAAAATATATTAAAGATAGATGCACGACTAACGTGCGGTTTGTTGTCACACGAGACACAATCTAACGAATTCTATTTTTTAATGAATTTTAATGTTTAGGCAGTGCAAGACAAAGTGTAGTATTATCGTTTATTAATGAAGTATATAAATATTATTATAGCAGTGTATTAATTATTAACAACAAAAAAGTTTCAAACTACACACACACACACACATATATATATATGTTCATGTATATAAAAAAATACGTACAAAATATACAATTACATTAATATACGTGCACAATCCTTTATAAAACATTCGGTTAATTTTTCGATATTTTTTATACAAAAACAAAACGGAGATGTTCTGGGGCATGAAATCGACTGGTAGACAAAGTGGCGAACGGTAACTCAATCCGACCTCAACATGACCTCAACACGCTCATTGCGTCAACATTAATATATTCATTCTCGATCCCGTCCGACCCTTTTATTTCCTCCCCCACAAGGGAGTAAAACCATCTAATCCCTTAGTCGGGGGGACCAAGGAACAAGCAAAGTTAGTTGTTAAAAGTTCCGTTGAAAATGTACAACCCCCTTTCATGCTTACACGTAATCGTTTCCTAACAAAACCGTGAACGTGTAATGTGATGGAAAATGGGTACAATTAAAAGAATTCGCTTTGATTTTAAAATACATTAACGATGTTTGAACAAGTGTATTTTTAATTAGGTACCGGGTACGCGCTTATTTGAATTATAACTACTACATAGCACAACATTGTCACAAAGCACAAACACCATCAATTTATGCTAAAAGTGTTGTAAATTAATTTTCTGACCATCACTTTAAATATTTAAATTTTTTTTTTCCGATTATAAGAAATATAATGGAACAAATTTAAAGTACTAAATTGTTTTATGGTAATTCCCAGTCAATGGAAAATTTTTGCTCTGTTTTGAGCACCTCTGTGATAATTTTTTATAAATTGCTATTTTATTTTGCGATGATTTTAAACATCAGATTATGCAATTTTTATCGCTATTTGTTATCAATTTCCTTACAAATATTTATTGTCGATATGCAATTTTTTTTCAATTAAATTGAATTCCATTCTTTTGGCGTCCAATAGATAAAAAATTTTGTCATTGCCATCCTTGCAAATAAGTCGGTAATAACTCTACTCCTCTAATAAACCATTTTCGAGCAGTTGCAGCGAAATAATAAATAAACCATGTTTTAATTAGGACTTCGTTCCCAATTCTGCAGATACTTTTCTCAACGTAAAAGTTTAGATTCAATGTGACAAACTGATGTCTTATTTTATCTGCTATATAAAAATTATATCGAATATTTAAAAGGAAAAATGGTAAAAGTTGAAGCATAGAAATTAGATAAAAAATGAATTCAGAGTCTAAATTTTTAAGCCCTTCTTTTTGACTTGCACCCTTGGAATATTTGAAAGGGAATGTCCAGCCACATATTTGTCCACCTTAAAATATTCTTTCGGAATGACCAGTTCAATGTGGGGTCTTCCAGGTGGCAGGTGCTGACGTGTTACAAAGCCCTATGACAAATAAGGAGGAATGGGGATCTAACCCATCCATGCAGAACGCAAACATTGCCCCACACCTGCGATGCTTGCCCGACATCGATACCCGGTTTCGTCCCGCCCACGCCTTTCTTTCCAAGAGGTGCTCATAACATAAGGGATTCCCCTCGACGTAACAATCGGTCTAAAAGCCCACATATATCGGAATCTGAATAGTTTTATTCTGTTTGTTTACAAAATACTAGCTGAAAAACTTCCAAGATTCTTCGTGCTATTAATAAATACGTGATACATATATGACATTTTATGTTACTGGTGGCTATCGGAATTTGTATTTGATCATTGCGTAAGAATATTACAGTAAATTTTTTCCACAACGATAGCTTATCGTTATAGATAAGGGTGAATCCTTTATATATTTTATATCTGTCCGGACGTGGGGGGAAATGTGGTTATAGGCATATTTCACGGTATTTTGTAGTCTGTAATTTTAATAAAGTGATGTAAAGACAAGTGGAATGGGTTTTGAAATAAGGAAAAAAAACAGTACTGGTTTAAAAGGAAAATGCTCAAAGTCGGAAAATTATTATTAAAATAATAATAATAATAATATTATTATTATTATTATTGTTGTTCTTGTTCTTGTTACTTTGTATGCATGGTGACTTGGAGAAAACTTTAATATTAAAGTTCAGTTAAATGTAAAAAAACTAAATATTTAATATACGCCAACATTCCCCAACCTCATAGAAGATGATAAAATTGAATTGCGTTTTGTTGAATTGCATTCGAGTTCTTTTTATATTAGGGTGAATAGCGAGAAGAAAATCAAATTATTCTTTGCTAAAAACTGTTGATGGTCGCGATTTTATAATATCTTATTAAATATATTTCAACGATTTAAAAAGAATATTGCACTTGAAAAGTATTACAATTTTTATCATCGATCTATTCTGCATATTTTTTGACTGAAACTTATTTATATATTCTCCAATTTTTGAAACAACGTTAAAAAATATACTGCAATGCTTTAAGCATCAGCGAAGAAAAGCATTATCTATTATTAATAAAAATATCAAAAATGAAAAACAAAGCCTTTGGAACGTGACTCTTTATAACGAGAGAAAAGTTAATGTGCAATAACTGATTGCAAAGAGTAAAATCGCATAATGAATAGTTAAGATGACTATTAACTGTAAGTAAACATTTACCATTTCAGTGATAGGGTGAGTTAAGAGTCGTGAAAACATTTTTAAGTGCTTAAGATGAATGGCGGCAATCTTAATCCGACACTATCATTCTAACAATAATAATAGGATATATATTTTGCGCGGACACCAGCTTTTCCCCCCGTTGAAGTTTAGGGTAAATACTCTCAACAATCTCCTGTTGAAATGCGATTTTTTTTATTATATTCTTCTAAAAATGGGCATTTTCAGCCAAGCGAAACCGATAAAAATTCAGGAATGCACGTTCCTTTTAAGCTATTGATCCTTGCCAATCCATCAGTTGATAGCGAAGCTTTTGTACTTTACACCTGGGAATCTCGCCCTCTTCTAGGCCTTTACAATAGTCGATCGTGTAATGCTACCTTCTCCCTTACACACGTGGTCAAACAGTTTAAGGAAACTCTGGTCAGTTCTTTACCATTCAAAGATGAAATCTCGAAACTTGCTATTGAGAAGCCAGCTTAAAGATTTTGCTACTTCAAAATTGATAAGAATTGGAGCAGGAGTTACCATGTAATAAAGTTTTGAAGTAAAAGAAGACTGTTTCAGCGTTAATAAAATATCTAAATTTGAATGACATTAGATAGCTATTTATAGAAATTTAACATCTTAAATCGCAAAAGGTAAACAAGCAGTCATTTTATCTAGTCTCATTGCAAGAATTCAATATATTAAACACCAACTAAAATACGTATAATAATTTTTTCATTTTATTTTTATATTAAATATCACATGGGCAGGATTTTAAAAAGCATTTAATTAAAATATTATTCTGAATGGATAAATAATATTAACATTCGTTATTAAATTTCCACCCACTTTTATATTGCTCTATTTTAATGCTTTTTCATAATCATTAATAAAAGCGACATTTGGAATTTTTTCTGATAGAAAGTGAATATTTTTTAAAAGGGTAAAATTTTAAAAATTGCCGGAAAGTTTAATCACAACTTATATATATATATTAAATGAATAATATATTTATTTTTAAATTTCTAACTTTTATTACGATTAGTATGTTGTACAAGCAATTACTTCAAAATTCCAAGTGTTGTTATATGGAAGTAATTTAGAAATTATAAAACTTCCATACTAATTTTTAATAAAAAATATCGAGAGCTCCTCTAAGTTTTGTAATATACTCATTGGCAATTAATAGCTGCAAACCATCGTACTTATTTTATTAAACGAAAAATACTATTTTTGCAAATGCTTATATTTGGGTGTTTTCAATCCTCTTAGAGAAGTGGAACTCTAACCCTTTTCTCTTAATAGAAGGTATCTAAATTTCAAACTACCCATTTAAAAAACTTTGTGCATTTACCTTCTTTCTATTTATTTTCTTTTTAAAACACAAAGACGAAACACGAGGATATATTTTTATGAAAACAAAGTCTAGAAAATATACACTTTTCTTAAGTTCCATATTTTGACCCTGGGATATGAAATGGGGATAAAAAAAACTTTAGTACACAAAAAGAGTTATAATGCAAGTACTGCAGAATACAACTTTCTTTTATCTATTTTATTTTTTTTTAAATAAATTTTGAAAATAATTCTGATATTATATTTGTACCACTGAAGCGTTTGTAGCTTTCTATGCATTATAGGAAATTTATATTTAAAATATTCAGAAAATCAATTGAAAAACATTTTCTTACATCAGCTTATAAAACTTACTGTAAATATTTGTTAATTATATCTGCACATAAACCTTTAAAATGCGTCTTACACAAAAGTTCAGTTTTATACTTAAAATATTAGTCCGCTACGTCATCGATAAGAACTCGTATACTATAATAATTGGTTTACTTTCTTAAATTTAGTTTATGGATGTTCTCTAGATACGGTGCGAACCGAAATACTGAAAGATTCTAACACAAAACTGAAATATTTAAACGTTCTTTAAGTGCTCGAGTTCAATAGTTGTTACAAATTACGTTATAATTGAATTTTATTGGCATATGCTGCAAACTCTTTAATGAAATGTGTTTTCAAAGTATTGATTAAAATTTTGTAATAATGTCTATCTCATGTGTTGCTAAACATTCTTAAATGTCTAAATTAGTCATATATAATTATATTAAGGATTACGTTTGCTGTTATTAAACGAGTGAGAAATATATTATGAAAGTGGAGACTAAATCGCTTCAAAATGTTACTTTTATCGTCAAAATCGCAGATCTTGCGTAATGAATGGAAGGTATGAAATTTAATTGAAGTTCATGAACTAATCTTCAACATCCCGTAAACTAAGTATTGAAATTAAAGGTAGTCTTACACCGTATTTTGGAAGGTGACGTTTTGCAATGTTTTTATATTTTTGATAGATCGTGTATGGTGTTTTCACAAAGTATAATCAGGTTCTGGGAATATGTGCTACTAATTATACAGCGCTGAAAATTTTCATTTTGAAAATTTAAAGAGCCTTGCGTTCAAAGTACGCCATTTTTAAATAATATCACGTTTCCACAAATAAATATGCGAGAAATTATGTTAACACTTTGAGGGGGATACTATCTCTTACATGAACAAAATCTTGTTTCCTAGGCTAAAATAGTAGGCTTCATTTCATCTGCAGGCGAACGAAGTCTGCAATTGAGCACAATGCTACAATTTGGTCACATGGATTGGTAAACTACTATGAACTATATGATTTTTCTTTTTGTACCCAGACGCGAATCCACAGAGTTACTTCATAGCAATTTAGATTAATAAGTCCCTCATGTGCAGTGGCGTACTGATAACCCCCGCAAGGAGGAGGGGGCCCTTTGGTCGTCGTTTATTTTCCATATAATTTGTATGTAAAAAAATGATAATATTATACTTTTCAGTTGATAAGGATATTTTTTTTTTTAATCTTTAGGTAAAATATAAAATAAAATGAACGGTTTCCAACTGTGGCAAACTCATTACGCTTATTTATGTTAGCTGTTTTCATTGCCTTTAAAACTGAACTCAACATCAAAAAATTATAAAATCTGGACGAGTTTTGAATTTACAGTATACGCTTTACGCCAGAACCCTACCTCATAAAACATTAATTTCTTATAGAAGACACAGCACTATTATATATAGCCAATATATATTGTATCTATATATTTTTTCATATATATATATACAAATTAGTTTTCGTAAAAATTAGGGGGCGAGATTTTCCGTTATGCCTCTGCTCATGTGAATATTGTATAAAACTTATACAAATAAGCTTTATCAAAAATAAATTACTAGTGGAGAAGAAAAATAAAGTGTAATCACTCTTTCTCTCTCCCTTTTAAAAAAATATTTTAAATATTTTTTGGAAACCACAACGTTAATACCCAAAGTCTCGAAAACAATGTCAGGGAACAACATGACGACGACAATTTTGAGTAGTTCAATTACTCGTCTTCATGGACATATTGAAAAGATTTTACAGTTTGTTCATATTCTTGAAACTAAGCAGTCCGATTCCTTGAAATAACCAACGACGTTGTTCACCAACGTCGTTTTCAAACCGTTGCTTATTAGCTATGTTTCTCAATTCTTCATGTACTCTACGTAGTTAGGTCTAGGTAAATTTTAGCGCTTATAAAAATTACTTTTCATAGAAAACTACTCAAATTCGAAGAAGTGTAATCAGAATCAAACTAAAGCGTGTCTAAATCATTACTGTTTAGACTTTTTTCTACCATTGTATGGACAGTGTTTTCTACAAGGCTGTATCTCGACGCAGTTTATAGGTGGAGGAGTTACAGAAGTTACAGCAAGGGTTCAGAAAGCTACAGGGAGCCTAGAATTCGTTAATGTTTATTCTGTTAACTAATACTCTTTAATATTCTTCAAATATATAGTATAAATAAACTAATATATTTAATATTAATGAATAAATTTCTTAACAAAATTATTCATCAAAACTTGTAGAGGTATACTAAAATTTGCAATTTCCCTTATCCTTACTATAGAGCAGATGAAGACTCAAATCTCTGTCAAAAGCATGATTCACGTAAGATTTACCGTTAAAATCTGAATACATTGTTAATATCAAAGAGTGATTTCCATTGTCACGTACAATTTCGTACAAAACAAAAAATCTAAAACAAGCTATTGCAATAATTTATTTTGAGAAAGAATCTTTTCCAGGGGGGACTGAGCTCCTTTGAGTCCAGTGTGGCTACAGCCCTGATTCTCTACACCATCACACTGAGTTCTCCTATCCCCGTTTAAACAACCCCATCACTCCAGATCCCCAGCTTTGATATTATTCAACTCAAATATTGTTTTCTTGGAAGTAATATGGTCAGATAGCTCGCTCTCAGAAAAACATCTCTTCACTGTCCTGCTATCAAAATCGTACAGGAATTAGTTATGGGCCAAGTTGCTCCATGATCGAATAACTGAACGAGTTCTCATTTATGACAGATGGATAAAATCGCTCACAGATTCGTTCGATAACCGATTTGGAATACCTGTAACGAGAATGGTTCAAGAATCACATCCGAGCACTTTGAGAGTTCCCTGATGGTTTTAATCCTATAATTTCAATCCTCTGAATGGAGAATTTGTCGGTCAGCACTAATCGATCATTGAATTCAAGATCCCCATTCTGTCCAGCTGTTTCAGAACACATGAGGAAATTTTACTCAGTCTGATGAAGCTGAGCTAAGCCGAGAAGCCGTCGATGTTAAGCCGAGTGCAATCGGTTATCGCGACGAAAAGAGTGAAGGTGCTATTAGACAAAGGTGATCGTCATGTCATAGCTCTTTGCAGACGATGTAGATATTTAGGCCTCTGACCCTCGTAAGAAACAAAATTTATCGCTCGAAAAATTAAGTCCTCATTGAGGCAAATCTCTGATTGGTGCGATAAAAATAAAATGGAAGTCAACATTGAAAAATCAGCCTATTAAACTTTCACACACAATCATCAATCAATTGAAATGACCATTGTCTTTAGAGGAT
>QLNU02015360.1:170170264-170180313 GCA_006491805.2 Dysdera silvatica | reverse complement strand
GAAAATTTTCTCCTCTTTTTCCATTCGTTGGTTTTAAAATAATTAATGAAAAAATATTTTACTTTACGACATACTTGTTTGAGGTTCATATTAAAGTACAAGTCCTTCTCTGTAGAATTTTACCAATATTATTATGTTACAATCAAAAGTAACCATAATATCATGCACGCAAGGAACATATATGTTTTCGAAGAAAGTAAAAAAGGTGTATGAAGTTGTTTACTTAAAAAAACAACAACAGGGTTTTGTTTTGTTTATTAACACAAACTTAAATATTAATATATTTATTATCTTCATGATGAAAATGAAGTTAATATCTTTGATATTTAATTCACAATTTGCATTTTAGAAAGTTGTATATATTGATTGTTTTTCGTGGTTTGAAACCACCAAGTCCCCTTAAGCGTGTTCGTTTTAACAAGGTTCGACTGTAGAAAGTTAAATAACACTTTATAATACTTTTTTAAGAATTTAGATTTTCAAATATCCTTCCGTGCCTTACTATAACATCAGTTTTTTTTATTTTATTTTAATTTAATTAAATTTTTTTTCAAAACAAATGTATTAATTCAACATGCACTATTAAATGTTACATATTTTGATTTTCTCTTTTTACAGCAAATAAAAACAGCTGATAAAAATAAGCATATTATATAAATACGAAATATGTAAAAAGAGAGGGGGGAGAGGGGGCGAGAGAAATAAAGTTTTGCGAAAAAGCCAAGCTGATTAATGAAATTCAAAATTTTGCATAAAAATAGCCATCACATCCCTTTATTCAATACAAGTGGGATTTGCTCACCGAGGATAGCTTCTCTCCTGAGCACGCCAAGTCTGTTAAGTTCCAATATTGGGCAATGTAATGAATATGACATGCTTCACAGTCAGTTCGACAGTTTCTTGGCAAGAAGAAGTCGGAGATTTTTGTAAGCCAAACCTTCCATGAACAATTAGAAGCCGTGTTAATTTATATGCAATTACACAATGTTTTGCTTTTATTCTATTTTTGACAGGTGGAAATTTTTTAAACTTCAATTATTGGTTTGCCTCCAAAGAATTCCCCATGTATTGTTTTTTCGTTGGTTATCTTTTGATTTTAATGATAGGTATCTATTCATAAATTAATTGAAAATTCTATCTTTCAACTTTGTTCAACCACGCCTCTATTTTTTTCCTCGTGCTAGCTGTGTCTTTTAATCCGCTTTAATTTTATTCTGATGATTATAGAGATGCAAAATGAGATTAGCTATAGCAAATATTTGCTGAGATAGGAAAATTGTTACGGTAATTTTTTGTCAGTCTATTGTGAACTAGTTAGCCGTATATCTTTCCCAAGTGACTTTTCTGATTCGGAGTTTGATGGCTAACATGGACCGCAATCCTCTGTCCCTGGTCCCATGGATGATTTCTTCTGTATCTAGTCCTGTCCAAGTCTTTAAATCACACATTTGTCCTCTTCTGCCTCTAGGTCCCCATAACGCTCCCCTTTAGCGCTAATTTAGGTATTTCGTTATTTTTTATTTCTTAGTATGTAACCACAATAGCCAACTTTCTTCTTAGCACTGTACCGATGATGACTCTTTTTTAATCTGTATTTGTCTAGGACTTCTTGGTTAAAGATCTTGTTTGTCCATTTTATTTTCGACATTATTTGTCGAAAAAGCCACATTTCAAGAGATTTGGTTTTGTCCTTGGCGACTTTATTGTCCAAGTTTCACATCTATATAGCAGAATGGGCCAGAAATAGCATTTCAGAATTGAGATTCTAAGTTGCAGATTTAATTTTATTTTTCACATAAAATTTTCCATCTGATTGTATTTTATTTTGTCCTTGCAAATTCGATATATAAATGCTTTTGTTTGGTCATTATTGTAGCAAAAATATTTTCCTAAATATCATATTGTGTTTACTTGTTTTGTACTCTTGTTTTTATAATTGAAAAAAATTGTATAATTGTTTTTATAATTGGATATTTGTTTTTCCAGCCAGCATACATGTTTCTTTTACGTGTATCATTCATCATTCAAATATTGAAAATCTAATGCAGTTGCCATTGTTTTTGCTTAGTTGTTTGAAAAAATTGGATGGAGTCTGAATTTTGACCCGGTATCTACAATATCCTCTTTGTATATTATAAATAAACAATTGAGATTTAAATTTTTAATATTCATTTGTTTAATTAATTTCATCATTTTACTTTTATTTCTGTTATCCAATTTATTTATTTGCCTTACTTTATTAATTGTGTGTTTATTTACATTTATATAGCTTTTGAATTTTCACCGATGCTATTGGTATATAAAAGGAAGTTTCAGAAAAGTGTTATGAATAAGCTGTGCTCCTTGGGAAAAGATTAATATAATGTATTAGAAAGAGATATAAAATAGAAAAAATCGAGTATGAATAATTACTGAACTGAGATTTCATTACTCGGAGTTTTACGTCCCAAAATAGCTAAAAAAACTAATGTCAGATGAGGCTTACGTTTCAGTATAATCTTCAGACAAAAATATATATTCATGTATTAAATTAAACTATAACATCGTTAACATAAAATGATGGCGTAAGCTACTATGCCAAGAATTCGTCTAGTTTTAGCTAAAAGATTATGCAATTAGCGCTTTTTAATTACTTATTCTTCCACATACCATAGCCACGTACTTTGCCACTCAACCTTTGAGATTCTACTAAAAATTATACATGGTATATGGTTTTAAGATGAAGGATGCGACCATGTGCTATAGTGAAATAAGATTATTTTATAAAATGAACAAATAATTTCCCTGTTCTTTCATTTTATTATTCATTTCATCGCTAAAAATAAATCAATTTAGTGACGAATGTCTCACATAACAATTGTTGAAAGAATAGTGTTTTGATTCTAGGGTTATATTATAAAAGAGTTCTCTCTCTCTCTCTAAATTTCGTTAACAACAGAGTTTACTATAACATATACTTCTGCTTGATTTAGTAAATTAGCATTATAAATACCCATATTTGTATAAAATGATGGTCATAATAAGCTATCATGTTGCTTTTATAACTATATTAATGAGATGTGATTAATCGAGGAAACTCTTAACACCTGCTTATGCAACTAGCAAATTTATTGGTCATTAAAGGACATATTACAAATTTATACAGGAAATAAATAACATCGTTGATTTGATAAAAACGTTGACTAAAAGTTCAAGCAATCACTTAAGTATGTATAGACGTCTAGTTTCTGGAAGCTTATTAGCTCACTTTTGCAACGATTGGATCTTATCTAGGAAGAAAAAACAAATAAGTGTTAGTAAAATACTAAGTAAGAGAATGGTCAAAAAGTGGAATGCATATGTATAATCAGTAAATCGTAATTGAATTAGCAATTTATGAACTCAATGCATACCTTTCATCAGAACAAAAGCATTCTTCATCATTTGTATTTTACTCTGGTTGAGGGAGTGGTGTAGCTGAAGTTGGATCTTTCCTGAATGAACATCGAAATTGGTAAAATGGATTTTTTCACTTAACCACATCTGTGGAAGCTTTTGCAAAATTGTATTGCTCATTGGTTCCATAATTTCTTTTAGGTCGAATTTCTGGAAAAATCCTACAATCTAGTAAGAAAAACGCAATACGTTATTGGTATGGATCAACTACTTAGTTAAACTAAATTTTATAATTAGATGAACTGAAATTTCCATTCTGTGACGGAAAAAAAATATGTATCATTCATTTTCACTTGGCTTTTTAGCATTGTTATATTATCCAGCAGTATACTTATATGAGTTATATTTTAAATTTTGTATGAGAAATCATTACCTCGGATTTAGCTTTTAGAAAGAAAGAAAATAAAGCTTTGAAATCTTCGTTGTTACGAGCATGGTCCATCACATCATCAACGTATTCCATCAGTTTCTCGAAGCATTCCATGCCTTTTTTATTCAAGCTCTCCTTTGCAAGTTTAACTTTTTCAGCCAATTTTTCAAAGAGAGAAGAATTTTTTATCCATTCAATGACAGATAGAACACTTTCAGTATACTTTTCAACCCAGCTCTTTACCTTTCCCCATGTTTCGGATATCCAACTTCTCACTGAAACGAAAGTGAAACATTACTTAAAATGTTGGTTATAACAAATAAATTAACCCAGATAATCCTGAAATTTTTTTAGTCTTTTTTTTGTTTCTAATTTCTGAATAAAAAATTGTTAGAGGGTACTTAGACCACAAAAGTTCAACTCCTAATTTCGTGCGGTCCATAGGGTGTCCCAGAAATCTAGTAGCGTCATACGCATCTGTAATTAGAGTAGTTTAATTCTTTCCAAAAAGTGTTCTCCGTCCTTCAGAAAGGACATCAGGGTATCTGGGTTAAATATAATGTTATAATTTTGTATTGAGAGAAAATAATTTAGTACTTATTACCTGAAGTCATTTTCTGAATTTTAACTCTTTGAAGTTTTTCAATTCTCTGATGAAATTCACTCTGCAAGAGTCGCTGAACATGTTGCAATCCACGTCGCTGGTAAGTTTGTTTAAGTTTATGGCAAAAGGTTCCCCTTTGACAGAAGTCATGGAAGTATTTAGTAGCAGCTTCCAAAATTGATTTTACCAAATCATAGAACCACTTTTGTGCGTACTTTTCTAAATATTTCATAGCATCTTCTTTCAGCCACTGAAGAAGTTTTTCAAGATATTGTCTCACTTCATCTTGCGTTCTGAAAAATATATAATATAAGGTAGTAATATATATATATTGTAAAATTTTACACATGCTCTTGAATATTAAATCCTTCATATTCATTTTAGAATACCTGGTTATAATTTTTATAGTCTAAATAAAAACAATTTCGTATTTATTATTTAATACGGTAAACTATTTCCCTAAAATCGATCTAATTAACGGATTTTAACGGTTTAATTAACGGTCGTTAATTTCCGTTTAACGACGGTATTTGCAGTTCCAGCACATGCTTCATAAAATTACACACATATCCCGTTTCACCTTTTTATGTCTAATGACGTTTTCCTCCGTCGATTGGAAGTCTTTAATGGGAGAATTTACTGTATTAAGTTTTATGTAAACGTTGTTTCTATTAATTTCTTTTATTGGTGTACTTACGGAAGTTTTGGAAATTTTTGGCAAAGATTTTCCAAAAGCTTCTCAAGCTGTTTCATCTCATTCAACTCTTGTTTAAAAATCTGACGAGCCTCTTCTAACGTGTGATCAACTATAGGCTTTAAAACTTGTTCTTTGAATGGTGAATATATCAATTTAGCTTTTTGTTTTATTTCTTCCTTGATCTCACTGCATTGTTGACACTGGAAGGAAGGCCTCACGTTTTTCATAGTGTCCTGCAACATAAATAATTTAATGCTTGAAAAAAAAAATATTTGCAAAATACGAGTAAATCACCCACATAAATACACAATTATTTATCAGGTTTAACCCTAATTTAAGAATTACCAGCATTTGTACAAATTGCTTCTTCTCCCACGTGATACCAACATTAGCTATGTGGGACTGAGATGGGTCTAAATCAAGGCTCAACTCCAAACACTTAACATCTTGGCAAGTTGATTCCACGCTCAGAAGCGTAAGTTTGTCTTGCTCAGATTTGTTCATGCATATGCGGTTCGTCAAAAGTGGTGCTGTACGAGACAAAAATTAATATTTTTTCTAATCTCAATTAATGTAAAGTAAAACAAATGTGTAAAGGCAAATATATTTCATAGACTTTATGTATATATATGAAACAGGTATGATTACGCACCAGAACTCTTGATTTCGACTGTAGTGCATGAGTCGCTCAGCTCATATAAAATTTCCCCAACAACACGAGAACTTGATAGCAGTTTAAGTACAGCCATCGATGGCATTGATGAAGCAACCCACTCGGTATGACCAATAACAGCATACTGGGATTTAGGACAGGTAAACTAAAAGAAGTGAAATAAATTATTTTCAACATTATTCGGCAGACAACTCTCCTTAAGTTTGCAAGTTAACCTTCATTAATATTCAAGCAAAGTCTTACTTCAATTTTTACACTTTGGGGACGTCCTGATCTTTTGTCAGAAAGCTCAAAGCTCAGTTTTCCGGATTTCTTCTCCTGACGAGATTGCCATGACCAATCACATGTATAACTGTCCTTGTAAACAGTTTGATGCACTGAAGTTCTTAATGTAAAATCCAAGTCCTTACCTGCATATGGTAGTTTAGAAAACATAAATTATTTGGTATGACGAAGAATTTAAAATTCCTAGCTGCAGTAATTTAAGTCATTGAAGTATTAAGCTTTTCTTTTCATACCTTGCGTATATAATCTGCATTGAAAAGTTTTCTTTTCTGGTTGACCTCTTGGGCTTTGGCTCGATAACTCCATGATCAATTTGTCTTCAGATTTTTTGGAATAATCAATTTCAAGCTTCCCACTCGTCATCAATCGAGATTGTTCTTTCGAAACACTGTACTTTGCAGAAATTGGCTAAAATTTAAACAAAATAAATTGCATGTAGTTATTAAGATTAATTTATATGTTCATATGTATTCCTATCCATTTATTAGTTTAAGCTGACTAGCCATTAGAAACATCCCATTGTTCCATAGACGTACGCAGAAAGTTTATAAGGAGGTTTACATGCTTATAATGAGGGTTACAGAACTACAACTCCATATCATCATCATATTCAACCATTATCTATCCACTGCTGGATGAAGGTCTCTCCAAATGCTTTCCACACAAGTCTATCCTGGGCCATTCGTTTCCACGTCACCCCAACCTCTTTTCTTATTTCATCCACCCATCTAGTTTGAGGACGTTTTCTAGGTCTTCGGTGGTCTCTTGGAATCCAGTTCAGAATTTCTGTTGTCCATCGTTGATCCATATATATTCATATATATGTATACAGATTTCATCGCAATAGAGTTGACCCCTAACCACCACCACCCTGCGTACGCCAGTGCATTATTCAAACCTCTAAATGTTTTCCCTGACAACGAATTTAGTAGAGACTGACTTTTCCCCTTCATTCCCTAGTTCTGTGTCAATGTGTTTCAATTTGAGTTAGTAATTTTCAAGCAATTTTCAATAATGATTGCGTAGCTTTTTGTAATTACTGCTCCTTTCTCATGACTTTCATTTCGCTTTTGAAGGTTTAAATATCACGTTTGCAACACTTGTTTTATATTTTATTTCTAACTTAATTTTAATATTATGCATATCTTATATATGTCATTACTTAATTAACTATATTGGTAAGTTCAAATTCTAAATCAGCATATAAAATGTTCTCTAATTCATTACTCATTACAGCACACATATTAAAAGTTCGTTAAATTAATAAAAATATGTAGGAATATATATATATATAAAATGTATATCTTCAGCTTACTTTCTGTAAAGCAGGATGGCTAAACTTGAATTGACCAGACAATTCGTTGTCTTCAAAGCTACCACTTCGCTTTGCTTCTAAACTAATTTTATGACTTGGGGTAGATGTGTTGGGAATCATAGAAAGTTCAAAAGCAGAACGTCGCGAATTATGAATAGCTGTGAGGCTGCATCGAGCTGTGCGAGCTGGCATGACAAAACTGATATCTAATTCATGTGGTCTATCCTCATTACTTCTCTGCTTCATGGTGAGAACATATCCATATTGTTTTTGTTTCGCTTTAAAGAGGAAGCTTGATTTAACAGTACGGTCTTGCTGAGATGACAAGTAACTAACACTGCATAATAGTTCAGGTGCTTTTTGTTCGGCTGTCTTTTCGAAATCAAGAATAATTTTTCTTTGCTTGGTGAATCGTATGGCATCACTTTCCCGTTTATAGTAACTTTTGAAGCCATAGCAAAGTCTCTCAGCAGATTCTTTGCAGGCACTGACCATTACATTACACGAATTTTCATCACTTTTCATTGACTGAATAACGAGAGAGATTGGGGTGAAGGGTTTGTTAACTTTTAAGGTGTATCTAATTGAGCCCTTCACTTCTTTTGTCAGTTTCACATCGACAAGTTTGTTTTCACCGCTTAAAGCTTCTATCTGGCATATAAACTCTTCACCTGAAAAACGGTGAGAAATTTTGTACGAAAGTAGAGAAGATGAGTCCTTCGTAGCAGAAAATTCATGGTTTATTGAATTTTTATCTTTTTCAGCCTTAAGATTCATTGCCAATTCAGATTTCATGAAAAGCTTAGCGCTTGATTGTATTTTTTGGCGTCCGGATCCCGAGACATAACTAGCAATGCACTCGAATTTCTTTTGTCCATTTAATTCGAAGTGCGATTCTATTTGTTTTTGTGCCTTTTGGTTTTCAAAAACAGCAAATACAGTCGCACGTTCGGCCATGCGAAATGGTGTTTTAAGAGAACATTCGATGCTACGCCTTTGACTTGTTTTGGTTAAAACTGAAGACAAGGCAATTTCTTTTCGAGAATATTGAACAACTGCATTAACGGTGTTTCTATCCTGTTCCCTTCGGTGGGATAGGCTGATTTCTTGCTTAATAAAACGTTGGTATGGCGTTTCTACGGAGACCCTTAATTTTCTAAACATTTTTGCTTCATTCGAATATTCTACTGCCACTTCATGCTTTCTCCCAGGTGCGTTGTCGAAACGGGCGGTAGTTTGAAAGCTCATAGATGAATGGGTGCGATCAAAAGAATGTTGGATAAATAATTCTTTGTCCTCAAATGAATGATCTGGAGATTTGATCGAAACTGTTCCTTGTACTTCAGAGCCTCTGGGTTGTTTAGCATATTTTCCACTGAGTTCCACAATAGCCTTCTCCCTGTTTTCTTTTTTGTAACTAAGAGCTGAGTGGATACTTTCTCTGTTCATTTCGCTACGTGTTTCGATACTAAACGTCTCGAAATTACGCCCTGATGCATCAATTCTTGACTGGACAGTTATTCGGTGGGTTTTCTCACATTTGCAAGAAGCATCGACTTTGACGATATCTAAGATTTGAATTTGGGAGTTAGCACTGTAAAATTTTTGTGGACTTTTATAGTCTCCCTCAACTTTTGCTGCCAGAGACACTTTTTGTGATGGACTTGCGTCAGCGTTCCAAGTTACTTCAGTCTGCAAACTTCTTCGGCTGCTCAAATCTATGGCGGCTGAAGCAATAAGATGTTGAGGTTCGCGTTTCTTTAATAGAACATTTATGATACCTGACTTCTGTTTAGATTCATTGATAACTTCCATTTCCCCTTCGACTACGGGTGCGGAAACAAACACGCGACTTTTTCCTCTTCGATGTAATTGAGCATCTAGTTTGTATAAAGATTTCCTGTTACTCTGAAGTTGCGCATGAATCTCTATGTTTTCTTTGGTTGCTTTCAAGGATGCTTGATTCACGATTTGCGACGTCACGAATGGGGCATTAAATGTGGATTCCATTTCATGATGGAATGTAGAATCGTCACTTAACCTTTTATATTTATAGCGTAAGGATGCTTGTCGGTGTTGATGCCATTGGAAAATGGAGCGCCCTTGGAAAACATTTGCTGACGTTTCTTGGATCTCATCTTTGTACACTAATTTTCGACCTGGATACTCAAGTTGTGCTTTTACCGCCATTTTTACAGGTGTTTTAGATAACTGTTTTAATTGTACTAAGCATTTTACATGACGCTGTCCTTTGTAACGTAAATCGGATTCAACGTGGAAGGTGTTTGTTTCTCTCATACGCAAATTTACTGCAACTTTCAATTCGCCATCAATAGAAAATTGAGGCGCTTGGAGAGAAATTTTTCCCTCAGACAGAGAATTTTGACCATTCGCCAAAAACGTTTGAGAAATTTGAACATAGGATCTCTCAGGATTTTCTCCATAATTTACGGTAATATCATTCTTTAAGGATTCTTTTAGATTTCCCTGCATGTCCCAGCTTAAAAGCAAGTTGCATTTGGGGAACTGCGTTGTTTCGAATTGAGACGATACGCTAATTTTTGATGAACTTTGTTGAACTTTGGAAAATAATTTAATGGATTGCTTTCTTGATCTTTGTGTTTCATAATCAACAGAAAAACCAGTTTCCAAACTGTGTGACTGGCCAGA
>QLNU02015360.1:170145056-170170164 GCA_006491805.2 Dysdera silvatica | reverse complement strand
TAAAAGTAAGAGCACGAGCAAGGTTCAAATAAGGGCATTGAGTTAAAATATGTAAAATACTGATGGGTTCATTGCACACTTGGCAAATTGGTGCTGGTTTTCCTTCCAACAGATGTCTATGGGTGAGATGGGAATGCCCAATGCGAAGTCTAGCAAGGAGAACCTCCTCTTTCCGATTTTTACGGTATGAGGAGGGCCAGTTACCAATTGTATGTTTAATATGCCGCAATTTGTTATTGGTTTGATGATCCCATTCTTCTTGCCACTTTTGATTCACACAGGTCTTGATAATTGGCTTCAGGACAGTAAATGGAAATAGCTGGCCAAAAGCAAGTGGTGAGCCTCATTCCCTTTGATACCAATGTGAGCAGGGATCCAGCAGAATTTAATATTGGAATGATTGTGCAGGTGCTGCAGTTGTGAATGGATTTTGGATAAAATAGGATGAGGTGAATATTTAAAAGATTCCAGGGCTCTTAAAGAGCTCTGAGAATCGGTACAGATGATACAATGAGTTAAGCTATGAGTTGAAATATACGCAAGTGCCATGGAAATGGCATAAAGTTCTGCTGTAAAAATGAAGCATGAGGGGAATTTGTTCTGCAATGGCACTGTTATTAATGACAAATGCAGAACCTACATTTGTTTCCGATTTAGACCCATCACTACCTATTGAGATGTCGTTCTGTATGATGACGGAAAACAAACTTTTGAAGTCTAAAACTATATATTTTACAAAAAAATGCTGTCCGTAATTCAGTCCAAATTCTTTGTATTAATTAATTTCAATATCAATTCACGAAAATCATTTTCTTTATAATCATCTAATAATCTTTCAATTTTATATGAACCAGATACCGTTTATTTATTGGAAAGACTTTCAATTTTAATTTTAATATTCTGCTTTGTATGCTTACCACTCGCAAAAATATTTTTAAATGGACTTCGAGCATCCAGTTTGAATTCTCGTTCCCCAGACGCTGTTTTTTCCAAATCTAAATGCCCTTGGAATTTTCGGTTAATCGAAGAACCAGGGGTGTCCATGGTAAAACGATAGGACATACGGTCACTCTAAAAATGAAAGAGTCTACTTTATTATTTGATTCACAAAACAGTATAAATTACTTGTGAAAACGCTTACTCGTACATCATTAATTAAACTATTTTATTTATATGCTTCGTTAAAATTCAAGTACACCTTAAAATTCAAAAGCAATATTTATAACATTAAAGTTACTTTGCGAAATTTCTCTTTCAGCGTTAAGAAAGGGATAATTGAACATAGTATTTCTACTTATGCTTTTCTTTCCAAATTATATATCCTACGCTTATAACTGAAAAAAAATAAAATGGCGCCTATATATATTGTATTATGTCATATAAATATATTAGTATTTACCTTATGTTTAGGCATTTCAAATGAAATAACGTAGACACTCATTGAAGGATCAACTTTTTTGATTGCTATTTCGAAATTTCCTAGTCCTCGTGCGTAAGGGAAGTTCCTACTAACAAATGGGCGTGGTGTTTCCAGTTTTGCACAGAATTGAAGACCTAAAGGTTTCTCAAGACTTGAAATACAGTGGTCGATCTTCTTTTCCATTTCTTCTATTATTGGTGTTTCGTTATCGTTGGCGTCAACTTCAAACAGTTCAGTACTGCGAACGATTTACAAAAGTATATTTCTTATTTATTTATTCGTAGAAAGTACATACAGATATATCGATGTTTGCAAAAATAACAACTGCACCTTCAATCAACATATGTTACGTATATTAACATAGTATTGACAAAATTTTAGATTTACCTGACTTTCAAAAATTGAACTTTATCAGATGGCATGTCCAATCTAGCTTCAGCCACATGGCTGTTTTGCACGCGCAATTTAGCTCCAACGTCTGCTTCTGTATGGAATGAGGTGACAATCTTAACGTTAGGACGCGACTTCTCAGAGTGAACTCCCAAAGTTGTGGTTATTTCTACATTAGCACTGAAAAAAAAAAGAAAAAAAGAAAAGAATTAAAATTCAATTTTCTTGTTCAACCAGCAAACCAAATTTCCGTAGATAATATTCTCATCGTCTACTATTGGCGTAGAGTTATATTTGCCCCCCCCACTCCCACCCCAATAATATGAAAATGCAATTTTACAAATATTGTAATGTACAAATATACATAATATCTACTTGGCTTACCCCCAATAATTATGAAAACGCTACGCCTATGTGGTCTACTTTATAAGATTAGAATAGAATCGAGAGAGGACCGGTCGATTAAGTATTTAAGAAAGCGTTGTTTAACCCAATGATTATATATCTCAGATACATTTACCTCGGCTGAATATGTCCACCAAGATCACAGTTCCTTGGTGAGGACGCAAGATTAACTAAGTCGAATTTTCCGTTTGCAGTAAGTCCTACTGTTGCACTTCCAGTCATCCCAAATACGTAAGAACGTCCTGTAACACTTGGAATGATGACCTTAGTGTTCAGGAAGAGGAAACTATGGGCGAAGTCAGCTTTTCTTTCTTGGGAAACCTTGAAGATGAATAAAATTGGTATGAAAACCACAACGATAGAAAGCTAGCAATGGCATTACTTTGCTCGGCGGCAAACCATTCGCACTAACACAAGATGCCAGTTTTATTTACCTTCTTTAAGACATCAGCGAACTGCATCATGTTACTGACACCAGTAAAGTCAGATACTGTCAAGTCAAAGAATTCAGTTCCAAATGTTCTAGCATAGAAGGATATTTCTTGTTTATCTTCATTCTGTAACATGGAAACAATAACAACATTTATCGGAGGTTATATCATTTCTGTTTCTATTTTATCAATCTATGTTTTTAATTATATATTTATGCCGATCTTTCAATCATGAACTAAATTTTGACTTTTTCTCTCTTATTGGCTTTTCCAATCTCATCCGATTTTATTGTCTTCTTGTTTGAATATACTTTCAATAGAATTTGACTATAATAGTTTTAATTTATTTTCATTTTAAAACCTTATGTACAGTTTCACCTTGTTTATAGCGGAATGACCCTTTCCGTCCTGGTGCCATAAAAATGTAACTAACCAAACATTTTAATTATATAAATCCGCTTAAATGAAAAGGCAATATTGGTTATTTTACATAATATCCATATATTACATTATGAAAGTACTTTAAATACTTCTGTTTTGCTTCTCTTTTAGGTATCTTTGTAAGAATTTCTATTGCGTTATTTATATTCATTAGCAATATATAAAGTAAAATTATAAAACAACATCTTAACTAATTTTTTGTCCACTTTTCATGAATCTATTGTAATACTCCATGTAAATATATTAATATGGTACACTAAAACGACTATCTCAATACACACAAAAATTTCACTCACTCTTCGTGAAGTTAAAGACAGCCATGATCTCTCCTGTTTAGTTGATTCTTCCATTCCAAATAACTTCCTAACAGTCTTTTCCAATCCTTCAGCTCGTGTTCCAAACTAAAATGGAAATAAATTAAACGTTAAATAAAAACTGTATACGGAATCTGTTGCCAAATGAACCGACTGGTTTAAATAGTTTTAATCTTTTTTGTAAGCGATTGAAATTGTATTTGTTCGAGGCTACCGATTTTTGAGGAATGGAATATTTGGCGTCGATGGGTTAAGATTCTTGTAATTAAAGATATCATCATGTTGTTTGAGTTTTTACATTATAAATTAATACTTACATTAATTAATATACAAATTATTAACATACGAATAATATAAATTAAAAATAAAATAAACGCTTGTTTATTAATTAATACATCAGTTTGTTTGCATATATACGTTCGGGGATCGGGGCTTGTCAAGATGATTAATTCATCTTTTTCCTCGACCTACGTTCAAGGTATTGTAATGTTTTTTCTTGAATTTATTATTGATTTGTTTACTTTATTATAATGTAATATCTCTTGAGAAATAAATTTAAAAAACGTATTTTTCAACATTTCATTACAATATCCATGATATAAAATGACTTACCTCAAATATGTTAACACTCTTTCCGAATAAATCGATATCAATCTTTGATGAGAAAGACCTTGGAATTATGGAGCCTTGAGCATGGATGATATTGGATTCGAGTGAGGCTCCTAAGTTAGTTGGAACGTTAAATGCAGAAAGTTCTATGTTCTTGGAATTCTCAAAATATGAAACGTTTCGATCAGTTTTAATATGTTGCAGAGATTGCTTAATACTCTGCTTCAAAGGCGAGGATGTTTCTTGCAAGTTTTTCACTAAACTTAACGTAAAGGCCACCACTAAAACACAAATAAATCTTATATGTTAAAAAGTCCCTTATATTTAAAATTAATTTCGAATTACGATCTACAAGCTTTATACAGTAATTAATAACATGAATCATAAAAGGCTTATTTACTAGGCTTATATTTACATTTTAATTTTTAGTTTCTTGCCCTCCTACTTATGAATATTAGATCCCATACCTTGTTCGTCTTGATCGCTCTCTAAAACCTTTTGAATAGCATCTGATACACTTGGATCAGCGCAGGAAACTAATGTAACTAGGGCAGCGATTCTGATCTCAAAATTTTCACTTTGAGAGGAATAAAGCTCAGTAAGGGAAGTAGGAATTTCCTGAAACGGTAGAACAGTCATTTATAAAATGACATGCTTTAAGTAAAGTTTTTATTTAAACATCAGAGACCTTTTAATTATCAATCAAGCTATTTTTTCATGTTTATTTATTAAAATGTTTTACCTTGGCACACCGCCTAAACGCTTCAATTGCGGCTATCCTGACAGGCACGGATTTTTCAGAGGATCTAGCGCATGCTAAAATAGTTTCTTCAGCTTGACCGTGGTATCCCATATTTCCAAAAGCTTTCAATATTGAGATGACCTACAGATGATTAATCAAGAGTCCATTTTTGAGTTTAGCAAGTAATAAAATAATGGAGTTCTCTCTTTGAGCTAATTACATTTAAAAATCTTGGGAAATTTTACTTAGAAATTAAAAATAAAATACCTCTTGATCATTGTCCGATGAACACCGCTGACCTAAACCTTGTTGTAAAACTGACACAGCGTGGTTTATAGATTCAACTTGAGAGCAGTCGCCATTTTGGCAAATTTTGTGAATCATAGCAGATAATCCAAGCAGCAATGGTCGGCTTTTGTCCTCACCATCTACCAATGGCTGAAATTTAAAATTAAAAATTCGATTAGAAATTGCAAAGGTACCATTAAGATTATGTGCACATTAATTTTTAATGATATGTAATAATACTAATTATTGTTATATGTATAATTAATCTGTAATTGTAAAAATAAATAAAGATGTTGTGAATAAGTGAAGTTTCAAAAATAGAATTTCTCTTTCAGTTAACTCGCTCATGCCTTCATGGGAAAATTAGATCTTATTTATTTAATTTAATGTAAATAAAAACTATAGCTTACCAAGACAACTGATATTGTTTCAGCGTTGGGGTTAGGTATTAGAGCAAAAGACGCGGGCCAAAGCTTTGCCTTGAGACCAGACACTTGTTTGGTTGTCAGCAATTCAACCATAAGCTTAACTGTACCTTCAGTTCCTACCATTGGCAGAGCATCCAAAAAGATATCTCTATTTAAAAAGCAAAGCACATGTAAATAAATACATAATTGATTTGCAAGGTAATAGACAAATCAGTAAACATTTCTTTCTCACTTAAGATAAGCAATAGTTAAAAATAGCATCAGGGCGATTTTTCTTCCCAAACACACTTCAAATATATACATGCATAAAAGAGGATTTTTCGTCATTTCGATTATACGTACAAAGTCTTCTGTGACTGGCATAACTTTTGACTCTTCAGAGATTCGTAGAGCCTTTGAACGCTCTCTACTGAGAGGCCCTTCAGCACCGTGATTAGACGCATGTAGAGTTTGTTGATGGCTGGTTGCACGAGACCGTCTCCTTGTTGGCAAATTTCAGTAAGAATTTTAGTGGCTTCCCTTTCCTTGGATTCAACATCTTGCTGTTGATCATAATTGTAACGAATACTCTTCTTATCCATGTTGGAACTTTGCAAACTGGAAACTGAAATTTGGATTTTATGAGTTGTTAAGTGATTTAATACCGCTATTAACACCGAAAAACAATATACCAAGGAATTATAAGCTTGTTCAAAACTTAATTTATTTTTATAAAAATTAATATTAATTATCTGTAAGTCTATATTTAATTAAAAAATTAGAAATGAACTTAATAAAATTTTAATGGATGCTATGATAAAATTATAGAAAAGGTAATTATAAATATGTAAAATTGTAAAACATTGTTAATCTAATTTTTAATAATGCATTTTATGATAACTAAAATTTATTAAATACGAAATGTATGTGGAGGTTGATATTTCAGTATACATAATATTACTTGTTTTGTTTGCGTTTAAACATTTATTTATACTTTTACCA
Organism: Dysdera silvatica; assembly: GCA_006491805.2. Taxonomy (NCBI): domain Eukaryota; kingdom Metazoa; phylum Arthropoda; class Arachnida; order Araneae; family Dysderidae; genus Dysdera; species Dysdera silvatica. The sequence goes on along the minus strand of QLNU02015360.1, from coordinate 170,163,715 downwards.
AGCAGCACGAAGACATTTTAAAATATAGTAATCTCGCCAATTAGTGACTCTCAAGGGAAGAAGAAAAAACGTCATTAAACAGAAAAATACCTTAGTCGAAATGTGCATAATTCTGTGAAGAATTTTCCAGAACCATAAGGTATCATGGTTAAGCGGAAATATCCGTAAATTAGAAAGACATCATTGAAAAAATGTACTGTAACTGTGTCATAGTTTATCATTGAAAAGTCAACAAAAATTTTTTAAAAATTAATTTTGATGTAAACCCTATTAATCTAATGTAAACCATATTATCATTACAAACGCAAACAGCAGCAATGACTCTATACTCCCAGTATGTATTTTTTTAAATGCATATGATTAACTACCTATCAATTAAGGAACAAAAACGTGCTGAAGATTAAAATCTTTAGTCCTGCTAAATTCACTTTTGCTACAAAGCTTTAACTCTTGAAAGGGGAATTTACAAATGTTACTACAAACCTTGCCAATGTATATAAATATCTACATGATAAATAAATGTAATAAATAAATATTAAATCAAAATGATTTTAGAATTTATGGATTGGAACAATTGCAGCTTATAAAATACTTATAAAATTAAAAATTAGCTTCTTGAAATTAGAGTTGTTCAACCGATTTCCATTACAGTAAATTAAACTCTGACCGCACAAAGGCATAGTAGAATATTCTGATTTGTTTAGTAATATAGAACCTTACTTTGGCTTATTGAAAAGGAAGATTGCTGGACACTTAACAACTGCAATTGGACTTCTCCTTCGAATTGAACAAGACTATCGTACTGAGAAAGTGGCTGAATTTGCTCGCTGGCTTTGCAAATAGCTCGTTTAATTACTTGTTTTTCAATTTCTTGTTCGCATCGTAATTTTTCATGAGTGAAAATTGGGAGTCCTTGAATTTTCTGTACGTAAGAGAAAAAAATTTGTAGGCTGATTTGTTTATATTCAAAAAAGTTAATAACGATCATACAAAATACCATATAATACAATGTAATAGAATTATAAGATCTGGATTAAGAAAATTTGCCATAAATACATTAGTTATCAAAAAACTCTTGCGCTTACAGGAATAATCCGTTTTATTTGTAAGAACTTTTTTGACTAAGGGTATAATTCAGATTTGTTTCATAAACGCGTATATAAATAAAACATTTTCATATACATTAAGAAGATGCTCGATAATTCCTACACCCACGTTTTCCAGCTCAAACTAGAGCTTTTTTTTATAAGAAAAAAACGAGGCATCGTCCCCGACCCAGATTCGAACTAGGGTCTCTCCTTTGTACCTGGAGTGGCGTGAACGAAGTGACAAAAACATGGTTATCGGAATTACGGCGTAAAATTACTTCCCATGAAAAAAACACAAAAAATTCTCCCCGGAGTCTTTTCTGTGTTGACCACTATGTGGCAGTTGTGTTAGCCCTGCGAAGGGTAATAATATCTTAGAACATTAAGAAGAACTCTTTTGTTCGAATAAGTTACATTTTTTTTCGCGATTCTTTTACCGTTACTTTCAGAAAATGCGCATTTCTATATCAAGCAAACTTTAAAATTGTGCTCTGAAATTATCGCTTACTAAGAAGTGGTAAATATAAAAATATTAAAAGTAGTTAAAATATCTTACAGATTGATGTGATTGATAAGGGTTATAAGGAAAAGCTGTGATCCCAGAATGTCTGTTGTCACACGATTTAAGCGATTTTTCCTTCTTAATAATAACACTGTCTGAAAACTTGCGAGTAACGGTGTATGTAGTTTCACATGATCCCAAACTGTCAACCTAGAAGGAGAGTGAAAATAAAATTATTTCACATCCTGAATAAAAATATCATCTGTATTTTAATTAAATTTGCACGCATTAAAATTTTAAAACTCTCGAATTTATCTATTTTTGCTGGGGGAGGGGAACTTTGTAATGAAATATGCATTTCACTTTATCCCATGGACTCTTTTGATTTACTGACGAATAACGTCGAATTTGGGCTCTACGGATTTCTAGCTGATTATAAATTCCTGCATTTTTCTCCTTTGTTAATATTGTCGTTCTAAAGATACGTAGAATTTAATAATTGAGAGACAGATACTAAAACATTATTTATTTTCACATAAATGTATTCCTTCTAATATCGAAAACAAGTTCCTGCAATGTACTTCACCGAAACGATAGAAATGTCCGCTCAATTTGTGTATTTTTTGTGAAAAGGTATATCAAACTATAGAAAACTGCCACTAAACTAATGCTGTTTACTTATATATATTGAGAGAGAGAGAGAGTTATTTTGTTATCTAAATATTTCTATTATTGGTAGTAAACTAGACATTTGATCCATATTATATATATAAACATGAATTTATGCACATGATGTCACAATTTATTAAGTACTTTACGAATTGTATTTAGGAGTTTCAAGTAATTTTTTAGACATAATGCTGTAAAATTTAGAGAATATTCTAATTTTCTTTTCACAGATTACATCTTATACATACCTCTTGGTGTCTAGATGAAGATCTGAGATCTGGCATTGTGTTGATGATTGCTGATAAAATACCCCGCTTGACGTTTTCGGATTCTTGACTCTCATCCGAGCTACTGCAAATATCTTCAATTTTCCCATCTACCCACGAAAATCGAAGGGGAGTTGAAAGTCGGGTTTCTATATCTGGAGAAAATGGCTGTTCCCCTTGATAACGGAAATTGCTTATCTAAAATAAGATATTTTCTCTATAGCTCTTTGACTAATTCCGTTTAACAGTACTTTCATCAGCATTTTAATCATATATACACACGATCGAAATTAAAGAACTTATCGGAACATTACCCTCAATTCCATCTCACATTGGTCTAACACCTGGATTTCTACATTAGCGGTTATTTGAGATTTCATCTCCTTTCTCTTACCAGCTACAGAGACATAATCGATGCCTTTATACTCATAGTTATACCGGTTTCCCGTGAGGTACTGAAATTTCTCATCAGAAGCTGAAAAATAATGTAACGTTTCCTTAGCATAGAAAAAAAGCTTAAAAACATGAATTTTGTTTGAGAGAAACTACTTCAAATATATTAATGTTTATGTGCCCGATGCATTTGAATAAAGTCAAGAACTTCGTCGTTGTCTTTCACTTACAAAAATGCCAATTGTTATTTTCAGAAAAGTTTAACAAGATAATGTAAAGTTTCATCAGAAATTCTTCAACAATTGTTATCTCAACAATAGTGCACATAAAGACAATCTTTGTTATTATATATACATATAATAATTAAATTACAATAGAAAAACTTATAGACACAATAAAAACTCAGCCAACTGCTCCCTTTATCAAAAGTGGAATCAAGATTAAATGAAATCAAGCGGCTCTACCTTCACTTGATAAAGGGAGAAGTTGGCTTCTGAAGCATGTTGTGCTTTTAAACCTTACGCCAATGTCGAAATAGTAGTTTTTACTTCAGAAAGTTTTTCGTACTTTAATTAAGGCTTTTTATAATTGATGTAGCAGTATAAGTCATAAACATTAAAGAAATGTGTAAGTTGAAATGTTAAAAAATTAATTTGCAACAGCTTTACAGAGATAGACAATTTTATTCTGAAGCCAAAATAAAAAACCTTCAGCAAACATTTCCTTAAAATTACTTACATGATGGGCAGGATGTCGAGCACCGGTTCTCAACGTCCCTCTGTAATGGGCCTAAAATTCAGATAAAGCATAGATGAGCATTCTAACGAAACGCACTCGCTAGCAAACAGGAACTTTTTGCACACTTCAAATGTATAAAGGGAACAAGTGCATAACTTGCTATTTTAATCTCTTTACAATCCGTTTATCTTTAACGTTGAGAACGTTTTCACCGAAGGAGAATCGGTAAGGATCTTCACGTAATGTAATGATATTATAGAAAATTTTCCTAGATAATATTTTATATCTCTTTCTATAGTGGCAACATTATTATGTTCTTTCCGAGATTGGTGGAATTATATCTCCTCTTATGAGTGGAAACCTTCTTTTTCTTCATCACCTCTTCTGAACAACCTTCTTCATTATGATAATTAGCGGTCCATTTTTTTGGGTGAGATGATTTTGATTCATGTGCATAGAACCGTTTTTACGCCAATTGCCTTCTTAAGCAACCAGCTCTTGAGAAGAACAGCGATTGGTCATTTAGGTGGTGCTATACGATAATCATCTTCTAGAAGCCGCCAAGAAAAATTGTCCATCAGTCCATAATTTTAAAATTAAGAGCATAGAAATACGGAAAAATCGGTAATCAGTTATCACTCCATTACTAATACTTAATTACTCTTCCCTCCCATATCACTACAATTTAAATATCATGTGGGAAAACGACAAAATTTTATATTCCAATATCATCATCTACAGAATAAATTTCGCAAAAACCTCTCTATATTTTTACGGCGCAAGTTCAGCAAAGGTCATGATACGCTGGGACCTACAGTTTGCCGAGAAAACCGAACCTGTGCTTGCCAGGAGTAGGGCCGTAAATAGGAACACTGGCGTACGCAGGGGGTGTTGATGGGGGTTGTAACCCCATATTGCAATGAGATTTTGCCTATGGCTAGCGGGTGCCATGGAATGCCCACGCCAGGGGCGCAGGCGAGGAAAAGCGTAAAATCGGCTGAAATAATTCACAGGGAAGAATATGTCCGTGGATAGGGGGGAGCAATCTGAACGGTTCTGCCAGGGACGCCAGATAATCTAGCTACGGTTCTGGCCAGGAGAACTGAACTCCATACTATATTAGGCAGAAAAACTGCAGGCGTCCTACAATATCACTGGGAGTCAAACCTACGTGGATGGCACAATATATGAATGCGTCAATATTACGCCACCGGAGAGCAGGGGACCTGCAATTCTCCGAGGAAGCTAAACCTCTTAAAACCTAGAGAATCAACCCCCGGACTACAGTAAGAAGTTAATTAATTAGTAAGTGTTCTATTTTTTTGGGACGTTAAGAATAAAATTCGAATTAACGGTACGGTACGCGATATGAACGTGTTACAAATGCGCCATCGCATTGCCAAACAAGACTCTGAACTAATTTACTAAGCTAAATAAAGATCACTGAAGAATACAATTGTGTTCGTCATAGAAGTCCTTCATTGGCCAAAGCAGAAGTTATCAAACTTTTAAGATTAACTCTTAAAATGCTACACAATTTAAACTCTACATCGTCGAGGTACATCGTAGGAAAGTAGATAGGTTCTTACCTGCTAAAGCAGCTCCCACCAGACACACCAAACCCAATAGCTTGATTGCCATCGTCGATTCTACTCGTTGACCGACACCAGACTCATATTTATATCCAGACATCACGGACACAGCAAATTTTGAATCTGCAGACCACAACAGTTTGCATGTTTTCGAATTTGCTGAATAAATGAAGAGTAAGTCCGAACAGCTAAGGTCAGGTGAAAGCCGTCTGCAACGATGGGCACATTTGATCAGGGCGATAAAGCAAACAATCAATTTTAGAATTTGTTTTTGTTTATCAACAACTTTTTACCAAGGATTGGGAAAATTAATAAACACAGAAGGGAATCGCTGTTCACTCACATCTTAAAAGGCAGCTTTCTTTGAATTTTATGTATTTTTATTATATTTATAAACTGTGAGAATGCTTTAGCAAAAGGAGCAGTTGCAAAAGAAATGGTCCAAACGTGGTTTAATTAAATGTCGTAACGTGTACAGTAATATTCATTATAAAATGTATATGACCCTATAAAAGTATACATCACACGCATAACTTTTTATAACAAGCTGTATAAATAATGATAGTTATTTGAAAAAAAAATAACTTATTATATATATTTTTTAACAGCAAGATCATTCCTTACGATATAATTTGAGTGCTTATAACGTAATTCATTCAGCAGTAATTAATAAGCAGGTTAGTGAATTGACTTCTTAAAAGACCACATCAATTTGAAGTAAGCATAAAATATAATAACTTTTAATAGTTTAGTACTTGTAGTCTTTGAAGCATCTACACCTTCCTTATGTTTATAAATAGTCTTTCTTTCTGTGGTGAGTTAGTTAGACATACACCCAATAGACTTACAGTTTGTCGAGAAATCCTTTCCTGACCCACCTATTCAACCACGGGAATCGAACCCAGGGCTATGAGTTTGAAGTAAGCATCTAGCACTTTAGAATATATCGGGGATAGAAAGAACCATGATCATCTGAATTACGTTCAGTACCTCTTATATTGCCATCTTTATATCAATTACATGTGATTAATATGAATTATTACTCTTTCTGTGCTCATTATGGTTTTTATGCATATAATTACATTAATATCACTACTTTAAATTAAAAACTTCTCTAAAGCTTAACAAATTATATAAAACAATATGAAACCATGCTCTTCCATAGCTCCAAAGTATAATATAGTACAGCTGTGCATAGCTACAGTACATATATTATACATTAAGAAGCAAAATATTGTAGCGCAACGAAAATGTAATTTAATTAAAATCTTCAGTTTTGGCTATTTTTAACCTTCTAAATATCTTGAAATTATTTGGAGTTTTAGCGACACTATTAATTTTTGTTATCACTCGTCTGTATGTTTATCTGTCGATTTTTTAGTTTTGACTGGTGGGGTTAGCCAAAATATGGTTTTAATTTTCTGAGCAATACTAAACATATTAAATTATCTTTCTTCAGCAAGGATTTAATGAAAACAGAATTCATCGAAGTGGCATCTTGATACTATTAAATACTTCATTTGTCGCTTTTTTTAATTTTATCCCTATGGTATTTATTAATACTAGTATTAATTTTAAATGAGTAAATAATATATAAAAGTATTTATTTCTTATTCGTCTTTCATAGCCTCCTTAACAGATACAATGTTTTTTATTCAATTCATGTGTTTCCCAAAAATTTCTACACGTCTTTCCCACTATTCGTTCAGAGAACGCTAACTTGATAGGATACACTCCTCAGATGCATGTTTTACGAAACTGATTTACTGCTTTCACTTTCTTGGTTATCTCTGTTTCAATCATCGAGAAAAAACTTCGACAGAGTTCTTCATTTGCAACTACCTTGTTATCTAGTTTCATTTTGAAGTTGATTACTTCAAGATATCTAAAGCTTCACACAGATATAATTTTCAATAAATATATCTTGAATTTCAGTTCAGTCTGTGGGTTCAATTTTCGTTCTAATAAACTTATGTCCAAAGAAAACTGCAGAACGAAAATTTTAAAGCATTTTGAATTTTTTTTTTGTTTTAATATAGAAATTTATTTGGTAATAACTATCAGTTAGCTTGTGATTTTAATAACAAGTTTGATATATATAAAGATACCATGGTGTTGTTCATATTTTTATAAAGGCAGAGAAATTCGTCATTATTGCGAGTTCTGAAGAAAGTTGCAGACATATTTATTACTGCTATTAAAGATATGCTTGATTTACAATATGATATAAATGTTGGTAAAAATATTTCTATGATCCCATAAAATATTGCAAAGGTTAGCCGTTCAAAATTTAAATTAATTAAACACACTTAGATTTTTCAAAACATTCACTTCCCTTAAATTTGAAATAAAATGTAAAATGTCAGAGAGAAAATTTACATATAAAATAGAACAAACACTGGTAAAATGACAAAGAGGGCACCCAAGATTTCGGATACGTCAACAGCAACCCTTTATTAGAAGAAAATTCCTTTTAGGATTATTCGACTTTAGTTATTAGTAAAATTTATAAAACAGTTTAAAGGTAAAGTTAATAGAACCATTTATATTAGAGAAATACATCGTACGAGCTCTTATTTTATTTTAAACAAATATCCAAATAAATAGCATTTTTGGCACTCACAAATTTAAGCTCAGGATAGAAATGTTTTAGAAAGAAGAAATAGGGACACCATTCCAGCTCGGAGTCGAACCAGGGACCTTCGTATATACCGGAATACTTTAACCGATTAGATACCAGGGCACGAAAACGATACTCTCTTTCTTCGTACTTAAAGTTTGGCTTGTCTAAGGTAAAGTCTAGCTTGAGCATATGAGCGTCGGCAGTGGCGGATTTGCCATTAGGCTAAATAAGATATAGCCGACTGCGTCAAATTTCCAATGAAAAGTTTGCCGCCGAATAGTTTGGAAAAACGGGACTGAATCTTTTGTTGGCGAACTGAATTATTAATTTTGAATTCTTATATTCATAAATCTAACAAGGTATTGGCAAATGGAGAGCTGCCATGAGCCCAGCCTTGGCGTCAAAGGCGTCAAAGGCGTCAAATTCGCGAATACTTGTGAAAAAAACACATTTGAAATATCCGCCAGGGGCCTCAAATTAGGAATTTGATAAAGCGCCTAAATCTCTGTTATGCCTCTAGTTATGTTTGGTAAGATTGGGTGGCAAGATATACGTCGTATCAGGCTACAGGAGGCAAAATCGTAAATCTGCCTCTGGGCGTGGGTTCTAAAAATACTATCCATCTTTAATTCCACGTGAAAATCATAAAAAGCATGCCCAGTTGGTTTAAGTGTTGACTAATATTTGATAAATTTGGCAATTGTGGTACACCTGCGAAGAGTAACAATATCTTAGATAAATATCCAAAACTATTTAAAAATAATTCGCATTAGTTTCTTTTGTTAAATTAAAACAGAATATAATGAGGTAAGATGTCTTGACACCACGATTTTATAGCTCAAATTGTAGCCCTTTCTTGACCCACCATCAGAATATTTTGTGAATTGTAAGGAAGAAAAGGGACATCGCCGCGGGCTAGAGTCAAACAAGTAACTTCTTCGTCTGGACCGAAGCATAATACCGTATTATACCGTATAACGGCATAATACCGTATAACGCCGTATTTATGTTTTTAGATGTTATTAAAATCGTGGTATCATCTCTTATCTCATTTAATGTCCTCACGAAAATTATGAAAGCACTGCCCTGATGACTTTTTGTATTAAGTATTTTCCATAGTAATTGAGCTATCCCTTTAAAGAGTAGCAATATCTAAAAAGGTTGCAAAATGTTGCAATCAACCAGTAAGATGTGTCTAACGACATGGGATGTGCCATGTTGCCGGAAAACATGCTCATGTTCTGAGACTTGCATGTTTGGACGATGGCGTTCTATTTATAAATGGAAGTTTCACCTATTTCATAAACATATGTGGATAAAATTTGTTTTTCCCGAATAGAATAGAATGGAATGGAATAGAATAGAATAGAATATATAGTACAAAAAGAACACATTAAACTTGTCGATCTTAAGAAATGTGTTTTTCAGTCCAAATAAACCACTAAAGGGGAAAATAATGAAGAGATTGTTTTTGAAATCTAATGTTTCTTTAATTCAATACCACATATTAAAATTTATTAAAACCTTATATCAAAATATTTGACTTTGGTTTTACAGTAAAACAATCTTTGACTTTTGATTTATAAAGAAATAATCTTTGTTTCACTATAAAGCAAAAGTCAATCTCTTTGGTTTTTATTTTATAATAAAAATATCTTTGAATTTTACTTTATAGCGAAACAAATCTCTTCATAAATAGTTTCTCCAATACTCTGCTTCGCACACAAATGATTGCATCGCCTTTCTCCTTATACTTTTCCTTTGTCTACACCTTTAAGCTGCTAATAACGCTGTACGTTTTCTTAAATTTGTAAAGGCACTCATTAAATTTTATAAGTGACTCTTGACTAACTCCTAACTAAACAATTAAAGCTTCTTCATGTGTAATTTTCGTCTAATGTACGACTTTGAATGAAAAGTAAATTTTTGTATTTATATGATTTCTGCAAGCTTTTTCCATAAATCTAGTAGTTCCAAATTTCCCTTTTTTCTAGAAACACGTATAAAAATGCAAGCGCCGACATAAATATTACTCCAAAAATATGCCTACAATTAGGAAGAGCATATGGCAAGCCTTGGGTTCTGTGAAATTTTGAATCTTTCTCTGCTCTTATCTTGCATTTATCTTTTTTTACTCAATTCCCATTAAGCTGGCATCAACGTTTATATAAACGATAACATTTTCCCTGTACTCAATGTTGACGATATCATGTTCGGTGCAAAACAACAACCATAACTCAAAGGTCAGTGAGCTTCTTAAATGACCACCGTTATTACGTAATATAATGCAGTTTAAAATTCATTGTTGATGACATTTATAGTCTCTTGAGGTAAAAAATGGAATTATCAAGAATATACCACTAATAATTACGCATTAATTCCTATCTCTTTTTCGAATGTGAATTAGAAATTCAGCGAAGCTGTTTAAAAATTAATTATTATTGCTTTTATTATTCTTGACAAGAGATGTTCTAATAACCAATGTTTTTAAAACTCGAATCAGATCTATATGTCCCACCATGGCAAGATTTGTTGCGTCGTAAAAAAAACAAGCGGCATCGTGCTAGGTTGGAGTCGAATCAGCGACAACTCCATATGAATCGAAGCGTCATACCAACTAAACTACCGAGACCCAGGAGATGGTGCACTTATCTTCGTATATATTTTTTTCATGATATTTTTACCCTTCGTAAGGATAGCATAATTACCGAATGGTTAATACAAAAAGCCACCGTAACAGCGTCTTTATAATTTTGTGGGATATTAACGATTTAGGAAATGTTCTGACGTCATTCTTGTGCTTCTTCACGATTCTTGTGCTCACACGAAATTATTTGTAGACTTGTAAAATTTGTTTTCATGTGCGTTCTCGTTTGAAGAATAGTTCAGAGACGCGTCCCATAGTTATTATGATAAATCGTTACTACAACAGCCGCCTTCGCTCTAAATGGGCTGGATTTGATTTCCGGTAAGTTTAGTCGAGTATAAATGCATCGGATTTCGGTGATTCCTTTAAGTCGTCGGTCCCGTCACTGATGACCCGTAATATAGTCTTGGGACGCAGAACATACAAAAAATAATAATCTATTAACTATTTAAATTTTCCAGTCTTCGTAAATTTTTAAATACGAACCAATGGGATGGAACAGTATGGTCTATAATGTATTTTTAACGCTTTATATTTATTTGATTCTTTTCTGTATCCGCAGTGAAATCTGTCTTTAAAGATACTGCTTATAACGATAAATCTGTCTATAACGATATTTGCCGCGGTTCCGTCAGTTATGAAGGGTATTAGGTTCAACCTTGTCTACCATGAAAAATTGTCTATAAGAATATCTTTTCCTGGTCCACAGAATATCGTCATAGACAGTTTTCACTGTATATTTTAATACTTATAATATGACAGCACTATTGAAGATGATGGTTTGGTCACTTCAAAATATTTTAACCTTCCGATTTAATGATAACGATTATGATCAATGCTCTATTTTATAAGATCGTCACTATACCTAATTTTGCGAATTATTACCTTGCTTACCCAAATGAACTAATTGTAACAACAAATTTTGTTTCCATTTTAATCGATCTACTTTTCAAGGTATACTCATAACATTTTGTTTTTGCTATAATCATATAAATATGTCCTATCTTCGGTGAATTCTTATCCATTCAAAATTAATTTTCGCCAAGCTGCAAGAAACGCAGACGTTATTTATGTTTGTGGAATGAAAACATGCACAGAAGATTCAATGTCCTTAGAAATGCCGATGCATCATCTGATTTAGAGTATAGATAACGGTAAAAAAAAAGAGGATAGAAATTTTAAATTCGTGGAAACAGAAAATGTGCAAGGCCCACGAAACTTCATTTCTAAAAATATCAAGTAACTGTTTGATGCAATTTCTGCAAAATGGGTAAAATACATTTTTCCATAAAATGCAAATACAATGCAGCAATTGTTTAGATTGATTTTGTCATTTGTAAAGGAAGCCTTTCAAAAAATCCATTCATCACTTACAACAGGGCTATTTTTGTCGTGTATGCTCCAGCACTTATGAGAAGAAGAACGTAGGTGTGTTACTATTTAAGAATTTAAATCTATTCCCATTCACATCCCTTGCCAAGGGTATTTTGAATATGCAAGTAAAATTTTCAATAGACCTTGTTAACGAAGCTAAAAGCCCTTAAAAATTCGGTATCGTCATATAATAAATTTTAAATTACGTCATGGTATTTTAACGCAATCAATAGCTTCTCTGCTTCACGTGTCGTAGTTCTTGGGTTCCTGTTTTTTTCTTTTTTAACTCCATAACTGTTTTTAAATATGCGCTATATTTCTAATGTTTTGAGTTCCTAATTTATTTTTTTATTTTAAATTTTAATAAATTTAATTATGTGCATAAAGATAAGTTTTAAAATTCGTTGTGACCTTTGCATTCATACAAACAAGCATGAATATTATTCTTCCATATATTTTGAACAATTATTGCCAACGTTGGGATTCAAACACTTATTTTGATGCAATATATCCTCTATTATGCTTGTTTGTTACATATAGGGGAAAGTAGGGTAAAAACCGTATACCTTTTTGGTTTTGCTCGCATGTAAAAAATCAAAGGACAGAAAAATTCTACTCGTCATTAATAGTCTTAAATGAACCTTAAACTTTGAGAAAATGAAGTTATTTGAGGGAAAAAATATCGGTCTTTCCAGGATAACATGATTTTTCGAAAAAATGAAAATACCCGGTTTTGCTCCAAAAGTAGAATAAAACCGGGTACCCATTTGAAAGTATGTAAAATACCGTGCAAGTACAAAATCTTCATATATTTTAATTGAAACACGTGGAAATATTCATTTGTGCACAGAAATCACACAGACATCGTCTTCCTCTTGTATATTGATGTAAGCATCACGGGCCCATCCAAGACATATAATGCATTGAATCCAATCCTCTCTATATTTCGAATATGATTCATTGCAAAATATTCAGGCTTCATCGATTTCCTCTTCCGAAGATGAGATTTCCTGCTGACGCCTTTTCGCCTCATCTTATTTTTAAACTATTTCAGACTATCATTACTATACTTGTTATGGAATAAATAAAATTTAAAGGCAAAAAATGCTGTCGCAAGATATTTTAAATAAAGCTTTTCTACTAAATTGTTTAGAAAAATAAAACGCGGGCGATCCACACCTAGACAACCCCCACCCCTCCCCAACTAAGACCGTAGCCAGAGGTGAACCACGGTTCGGACCTCCCCGAAAATGTTACACTTTATCGTTTGACAACACAAGGCTGTAGTTTTATTTTTTGCACCCCACGAAAAGGTCCTATTTACGGCATGACCCCCTTTGTCCGCTTTAGCTTGACCCCGCCCTCCCGGACGTATTTTCTCTCTGAATGCCCTATATTTTAAAAATACTCTTTCTCAAGTGTAAGAAAGTAGGAATGGGCTATCCCCCACTACACACACACATTATATCACGTGTGGAGGCAAAACCGGGTAGTACCCAGTTTTGCCCCACAACTAAATACTCGGGTTTGCCCTAATATGAGAAAAATAATAAAAATGGCAGCTATGTTCTTCCATCGTACAAGGTTAGAATCAAAAGTATTGTGATTACTCTTTAAAAAGTATACAGGGTGCTCTCTACAGTCTGGTGTTTCGCAAAGAACTTTTGAACGAAGGCTCGTAGAGCTGTAAAAGTTAGGTGCGAGTATAGTAAAGTGCCCATGGCCGATGAAATGAGATCGACGGCAGCGCCCTCTGTGGCGAAATTGGGAAGTTATTGCACCTAATTCTGGAACTAGAGGAGATACAGAAAATTTTTCAATTACAAAGTTGTTAAGCACCAACTAATTAGTAAGAAATGACTTTTTTTCACCACCTTAATAGGGCAAAAATCGTAATTTAAGAGGTTTTAAAGGTATCCGTCCAGTAACACCATTGTTGGCCAAAATTCCGATTTAACTTCAGTCACTCATTCTTGTAATACTGTATTCATTATGTAAGTACAGGTTGCATGTTATGTAATACGTGCAGTCAGGGCTGTAGCTAAACACTTGTTACAGGGAGGCTCAGAAACTACAGGTGGGGGCTTGAAATTCGTTAATGTTTTGTGATGTATTTGATTAATACAATAAAATTTCGTTAATCCGAATCACGCTAATCCGAAAACCCAGTTAATCCGAACTTTTTCGACGATGGACTTTTTTTTTTTCACCAGACGCAAACATTCCCACCAATCTGTGTAGCACATACGGTTTTCGTATCAAAATAAGTGTTTTAAACAGACGGATGACCCTGCCATGGGGAACCCCCTCTCTCCCTTGCTTGCGGATATATATATATGTACAGTGCGTTTGGTATTTTAGTGGACACTTGATAACAGTGCACTATCGTGAGAAATAATGCCAAATTTGAAAATGAAAATAAAGATACTACAATAAAACAGTATTCTGCAAAGTGGAAGATTAATAATCTTTATTAAATCATTCATAAATGTAACAAAATCAAGATGAGGCTTTCAATCTTGTTTGAAAATTTAATGGACACTTACTGAAATTGGAGTGTTTTATGTAGATTAATACGCGAGATATCCTCCGTTTTTGCGTATAACTTTAAAGACACGTGAATCCATTGATTCTATCAATGTTTGTAAATACTTAGGATCGATTTGATACCAAGTTTCCACAATAGCGTCCTTTAAGGCATTAACCGACGTGAATTGCTTCCCATTTGCATATATTTGACGAACAATATAATCCCATACGTTTTCGATAGGATTTAAATCAGGACTACGTGTCGACCAAATCATACTTTTAAACTTTTTTGAATTTATCCATCTTTTGGTGGAGATAGATGCATGGCACGGTGCGTTGTCCTGTTGCAAAATCCAGTTTTCCCCACATATTTCTGAGGCATATGGGAGGGCATATTCATTCAAAAGTTCTTGATAGCAGGTGGAATTCATACGACTGCCGATGAAAGCTCCAGGCGTAGTACCGTTGTAGCCAAAGACACTACAAATGGTCACCGACTCTCCTCCTTGAACTCTACAAGAAAAGTATTGCGGCGCTTTCCGTAAATCGTGCCAATAATGTTGAAAAGCATCCGGACCATCTAAGTTGAATTTCTTTTCCTCCGTGAAAAGTACCTGCAACCATTTATCGTTCCACTTCATGAGTCGTCGAGCCTAGTTTAAGTGTTCCTGTTTGTGAACTTGGGTGAGAGGTGGTTTGCCTTTTTTTTTCCGAAAAGATAAATTTTTGGAATTAGAGAGCACATTCCATACTATCCAACGTTTAACTAGGAGCTAACTAAGGTCGTTTCGGACTTTTGCAGCAGACTTTCCTGTGTTACTGGCCTCTCTATTAATGTTCCGCTTATCTCTTTTACTCAGTTTTGGCTTCGCTCCCCGCTTTTTGGGTGGATCCTTTTGGGGTTTCTTTTTGAAAAGGCCCCTATAGTACTCCTTGGACGCTGAATAAGCTGACAAATTTTGAAAATGGATTTTCCATTTCGTTTAAAAGCCACAATTTCCTCTTTCTCGAAATCCGTAAGTATTTTCCTTTCTGACATGACTACAAACGCTGTTTTCGCATAAACCTGTTCACACGGGTATTTATACGAACCTACGCATCGAAAGAATACAATATGCAAATTTTTTAGCGCCTGCACTGCCATCTGTTAGTCAGGAATGATAGTGTCCCTTAAATTAACAAACAACATTTGTTATATAAATTTGCATTTTCCCCATTTATGTGACGATATATTTATATAAAATTTATTTTTCTACAAGACATTATGGTGTCTCGGCATTCTTCAAAAGCCAATTCGCAGTTTTTGTATTTTTTTAGCATTTACGTAAAAATATCAGGTGTCCACTAAAATACCAAACGCACTGTATATATATATATGGCCTGCAAAAGGGTTGCTGGTATCTAACTGGAAGGAGACCCACACGCTGAACGTATGTGACGATGTGTGGAACCGGCCAGGCCAGTAACCTAGTGTCCTACCCCGCCTTCAAGTGGTGCAGGCTGAGCTTTCTATTTATGTGGCAAATTAATATTTGCTGCACGGATAGAAAGGCGGAAGGGGAGGGCTAATTCACCAACCCGTCTAGCCAGCGTGGTGAAATTATGGCTAATTCCTCCATTATGTTGACACACCAGAAACCATGGCCCCTAGTCTCCAGGTGCTGGAGTGCTCCTGATCAAGGCAGCGGTCAGTGTGGCATGAAAGCAGGGGGTGCTAAGAATCACTGGAATGGCCCAGGCTGCCGTTTGTTATTGACCTTGGCAACGTATAATGGACGATCCCTTGCTTCTGAAGCAAAACTTCAGGAATTGGAAGAAGAACTTGACAAGATCAAATGGGACATTGTAGGACTCAGTGAAGTTAGAAGAAAAGGTGAAGAGTTGGTGGAACTTAAAAGTGGACATTTGTTTTATTATAGAGGAACGGAAACTGGAAGAACAAGTGGTGTTGGCTTCTTAATCAACAAAAGAATTAAAGACTGTCTTCTGGAAGTTGAAAGTACATCAGATCGAGCAGCGAGGCTCGTTGTTCAACTAACCCAGCGATACCAACTTCAAATAGTACAGGTATATGCACCAACATCAAGCCATACCGACGAAGAGGTTGAAGAATTTTATGAAGAAATCAAAGAGTTACACACCAAAGGGAAACAACATATCAAGCTCATCATGGGGGATTTCAATGCAAGAATTGGACAACAGGAACAAGGAGAGACATCGGTTGGTAAATACGGATATGGGGAAAGGAATGAACGTGGCGATCAACTCATCGAATTTGCAGAAGCTGAAAACCTTAGCATCATGAATTCATTTTTTAAGAAGAAACCGCAAAGAAAATGGACATGGAAACACCCAAATGGGGGAACTAGTGAAATTGACTATATCCTGGCAAACAAGAAATCAATTATTGAAGATTGCAGTGTACTGAACAGATTTAATACTGGAAGTGATCATCGAATGGTGAGATGTAAAGTGCACTTAAATACTAAATTAGAACGACAGAAGCTCATTAGGAAACAAGTAAGTAAGAGGGTGGATTTAAAGAAATTAAAAGAAAATACCGAGGCATTCAAGTTGGAATTAAAAAATCGCTTTTCTGCACTGGAAGGACTTATTGATGAAAGTGATATCTCAGAAGCAAATGAAAACATTGTTAAGACAATAGTTGAAACTGCTGGGGAAATTGGTGGTGTAACCTGTAAAAAGCACAATAGCAAATTATCTGAGAAGACGAAACAGCTCATGAAAAGGCGAAGAGATATGAAGGTGGACAATCGAAATACCAGTTCCAGGATTGAGTACATAGAACTTTGTAAAACTCTGCGCAAAAGCATGAAAGAAGACATAAGAAAATTCAATTGTGAGTTAGTAAGGAAGGCCATTGAAAATAACAAGAGCCTTAGGGTTGTTAAAGGAAGTTTATCTGTTGGGAAGAAACACATCATTGCATTAAAAGGAGAGGATGGCACCGTAACAAGAAATAGGGAAGAAATACTTAGAAGAGTTGAAGAATTCTACAAAAAACTATATGAAAGTAACAGTGGATTAAACGAAGACTCTGAGATAGTCGAAGGAACAGCTCCTAAAATCTTAAAAGAAGAAGTTTCATTTGCAATAAAAAGTATGAAGAAAGGAAGAGCCCCTGGCGATGATGGTATTACATTAGATATCCTAAAAGAAGCTGGAGAATATGTAGAAGACATACTTGCAAAATTCTTTACCAAATGTCTTAACAGCGGTAACATACCAAACCAATGGGATTCTGCAACAGTAATTCTTTTGCATAAAAAAGGTGATAAAGAGGATTTGAAAAATTACCGACCAATTAGCTTGTTACCTGCTATTTATAAAATCTTCACAAAAGTGCTAACACATCGCCTGCAGAAAAAATTAGATGCAGCTCAACCAAGAGAACAAGCTGGATTTCGAAGTGGATTCAGTACAGTGGACCATATTCAAGTATTAAGAGAATTAATTGAAAGAACACATGAATATGAACTTCCATTGTGTGTTGCATTTATTGACTATGAGAAGGCCTTTGACTCTATTAAAACATCAGCAGTCATCAACTCTTTAAGATCAACAGACATTGAGGATGTGTACATTGACATGGTGAAACGTGTGTATAAAAATGCAAGTGCAAAATTTCGGTTACATAAAGATACCAAAACTATCAAAATTGGTAAAGGTGTGAGGCAGGGAGATACCATTTCTCCAAAACTTTTTACTTCAGCTTTACAGATGATTTTTCAGCTGATAAATTGGAATAACAAGGGAATAAAAATAAATGGTGAATATTTAAATCATTTGCGGTTTGCTGATGACATTGTTATTTTTTCAAGAAACCCATCAGAACTCCAAGACATGGTACAGGAGCTTTCAACTAGAAGTAAAGAAGTTGGACTCAAGATGAACCTACAAAAAACTAAGATCATGTTCAATAATTTTGTAGAGGAAACAAAAATACAAGTTGACAACATTGAGCTAGAAATTGCTGATTCATATATTTACCTTGGCCAGCTGATTTCAATGGATGGCAACATTATGAAAGAACTCAACAGACGTATTAAACTTGGCTGGAGTGCATTTGGAAGAAACAGTTTTATCCTGAAGGGGAAATTGCCTTTGTGTCTAAAAAGAAAGGTCTTCAACCAGTGTGTATTGCCAGTCCTCTCTTATGGATCAGAGACATGGAGTCTAACAGTTGGAGCAATACGAAAGTTACAGACAACGCAAAG
>QLNU02015360.1:170106287-170144956 GCA_006491805.2 Dysdera silvatica | reverse complement strand
TATATATATACAATGCGCATCGATCGAAACAAAGATTTTGCACCTTCTCCCCTTCGATTTTTGGATCAGGTACGTTGACGATGTTTTCGCGATCTTGACTGATCCGAATGTAAATCTTGCACTGACAGTCGGAATTTTGAACGCAGTAGACACCTGTATCTGGTTCACCTTCGAGGAGGAGAAAAACTCGAAATTGGCCTTTTTGGATATGATGGTTACGTGAACCGAGACCGGTTGGAAAACCAGCGTCCATCACAAGCCGAGTGATGTTTGTCTACCACCACATGCTAAATCCGCATACCCACAATCCCGAGAAAATGTGTTCTTTCTATTGGCTTACCTCCCGTGCTCTGAAATTGTTTTCTTCTGAACAAGCGCTCTCCAAAGAGCTTACACATTTGCAAAACATCGCCTCAAACCGGGGATATCATCCGTCAGTGATCAACCTTGCAGTAAAGAAACTATCCAGAGTTCCCAAGTTCACATCCACTTTGTGCCATGAAACGGCTCCCACCAAAGAAACAATCTGCATTCCGTTTGTGCCAAATCTTTCATCTAGAATCTCCTCCATCCTCCGCAAATTTAATTTCCGTGTTATTTTCAAGCCAGGTAACAAACTTGGTGTTACCCAACTAAAAGACCAGATTCCTGACCACAATAATTTTGGCATTTATAAAATAGATTGTGAATGCGGATTGTCCTACGTTGGCCAAACACGTAGAGCCCTGCGTTTCAGACTCAAAGAGCACCAATCGTACGTTCACAAACAAGATTTTGAAAAATCGGCCATTGCAAAACACTCATGGAAACATGGCCATCGTTTCTGTTTTGCCGATGCAAAAATAATTGAAAAAGTCCGTTCACCCTCAGATCTCAATTTTTTCGAGGCCTTTCATATCTTCAGTAATTCCTGTACAATAGTCAACGAGCCATCTGAGAACAATTTTTCCCCCCTCTTATTACAAACCTCTCTTTCAATCAACATAATTTCTTCTTCCAACAATAATTGTTCCTTTTCCTTTTACTTAGCATTCTGCACAATAGATGGCGACACAAATCAGGCTTTTTGTTATGTTACCTGTTTCGCCTTTTTCACTTTTTCGTTTTTGATTTAGTGGCAACAAATCAGTTTGGACGAATTTTCTGACGATGGTGGACGCTTGATTTTCCACCGAAACAATTGTAAAATGTTTCTCCTGCTCAAATTAAACTGCGTTTGTGTGTAATTTGTTTTAAATATTATTTTTGCGCAGTGTATCGCTCATATCTTTCTCACGTTCTGCTTTCTTTTTATGGCACATGGCTTCATTTGTGAAGGCCAAGTTTATTTGATTTCAAAATCATAATTTATAAAATAACATGCCACCTCGAGGATTTTTTTTATTAACAGCATCAATATTGTTACGGTTTGAGCCTACCAATTTGAGTCAGCAAATTCCTGCCTGAAACTGTAAAACTCCCCCTATGGGAATTCCTCCCTGATTGAGAACCCTCCTACTGCATAGGGCCCTTAGTTTGGTAGCAGACTTGCGAGCGTGGTCTTCTTCGTTTCCTTAAAAATCCAGTTTTACTCAAATAAAACAACGCCAACAAAAACAAAACGTATATTAACTGAGACATTTAGAATCAGAGAACAGGGTGCTTAATAGCCAGAAGTTTTATGGTCATTAACGGTAAAAATGGCCTTTTTCATGGCATAATGTTCTGAGCTCGATTCCAGACTTGCGAGTATCTTTTTTTTTCCTTGAAAATAGTTTATCCCTACCACATGAAGCGACACACTGAAATAAGAAAAAAAAAATACGTTTATTAGCAGGCAGTTTTATTGTGACAAACGATAACAGTAACTTTTGGTTACTGCATCAGGTCATAAATTCGATTCCCATATTACTAGCATCGTCTTTTTTTTTCCTTGAAAAAACTAGCTTGGCCTTGCTAAAAATAAAACCAAACATCAAAAAAAAAAGAAGGCAGAACATGTATTAACTGAGAAAAACTAGAATAGGGGAACAAGACGCTTAGTAGCTAACAGTCTAATGGTCATTAACCCCTTAACGATCGCATAATCATCAATAAAACAGTAAGAAAAGTAAGTACCTATTTTTTTATTCAACAAAATTTTATAAAAATAGTGTGTGAATAATATATGTATTCAGTTTTATTTATTTTTTGACACTCCAGCCCAGCAATATCACGGGTACGAGAAAGAGGGCGAAACCTCACCCCGTCATGCGTCATTTTGACGGGAGCGAGAAAGAATGGGTTAATGATAAAGATGGATTTTTTTCTCACTCTATAGGATATTGAGTTTCCAAAAGCAAAGCGTCGTCTTCTTTTTCCCCTTAATAAAGCAATTAGGACAATTTCATTGCTTCACTCTCATCACATCTCAAAATTCATACTATGAGACGTGGGATTATAACAATGCCCTCGGTGACCACCCTTTCCATCCCCACCTCATACATCCACACGCAATATGAGTCGGTCGTTTTGGCGTGTACTTTATGCAGAACGGTTTTATGCCAGATTCTTCAACGTTTACGTGTAAAAATGAATCGGAAAACGCAGAAGTCCTTGATTTTAGAAAAAAAAGCTAGAAATTCTAAATGATGTGGACTATACAAAGTTGAATAAAACAGAAATTGTAGTAAAATTCGAGATTGCAGAGGGTACGTTACCGACGAGTTTAAAAATCGAGAAAAAATTGAATCTGCTTGTATAGATAATCAATTTAAGCACATAATAATATGGACATATAGAAAAAACAGATTTTTCGATTCATCTAACAAAGAGGTTCCCAACCTGTGTTATGCGGCGAACTGCTTGCGTGTACGTAAAAATATTATTGGTAATTGTGGAAAACATCAAAAACTAAGGGATTGACATGAAAATATAAAAACGAAATTATTGAATTTTGGTTGACAAAGATACACATGTGAAAGTCCAATAGCCTACTCGTGAAATGAGGCACACATTAATTGAAGGAAATGCTCGATCAATCTGTGAAAGTTGTTAAATTTATTAAGACCAATCCAACAAACTCCAAACTATTCAAATTTTTGTGTGAGGAGGTGGACAGCGTCCATACTACATTACTTTTGCACACAGAAGCCAGGAAACTTTTATGAGGAGAAGTATTTACAAAACAACTTGGCTCCAAGGAACAAGCTCAAGGATCGCATTGATATTATTAAGGTCCACGTTTGAAGACTTTTATATCAAGATGAATGATAATTATGGACTTTCAGCATAAGTTAATGTGGTTAAAAGTTATTCTAATGCTCTTTTTATTTGTTTTGATGTTAGCCTGCTGTTATAAAAAATTGAAGTAAATTATAAAATATAAACTCAATTATAAAGGACTATAAATGTCATTAATTTGAGTCGCTTGATATATATATAATTTATCTAACCTAAGAACATTACTATCTGATAAGAACTTTTTTTTTGACGTGGAGGGATGGATATGGTGATAAAAGGAGGTGGTACTCAATAAATAAAAAGCCTCATCAAAGGGTACGGAAGTGAAAAAGTGTGAGAACCGCTGATCTACTATACATAATATGGACTTTAAATCTACGTATAGAATAGAAACTATTTTTTCTTTCATCTTAACCATGAATGTATGGAAATTATGGTATAACGACTCGCAAAAAGAAAAGGAATTTCTGGAAACCTGGTAGGGTACGAGTCTACATCTCTTGATTATCGGTCAAGTGCCCTAACCATTAAGCTACAGGGGACCTGCCATTCCTATTTCTCTGCGAGTGTATCATTTAAAGATTTCGCAATGAACCGGTTACTATCGGAAAATGGACTGTGCTGTGACTACGATTTAAGCATCAGCCGGAGCCAGTTTTTTAAATAAGCTATAGTCGGAAAATATGACTTACGGGGTTTCAGAAACGATTTTATTTTATTTTTTCTTTCATCCTAACCATGAATATATGGAAATTATGGCATGATGACTCGTAGGAAGAAAAGGGATTTTTGGAAACTTGATGGGGTAAAATCCCCACATCTCTTGATTGCCAGTCAAGTGTCTTTAACCATTAACTGACAGGAAGCCCAGGACGTAGGAATCACGGGGTTCCTAGGCAGTTAACCAAGTCGGCCCCTCTCAACATTTTTCTTAATATAAAAAAAACTTTTACTTTTTGTTTATTTAACGTACTTTGACCTTCAATGTCTATATGCACTACGGTGCCATTTAATTACAAGTTTTACAAATTACATTGCAATACGACGACCTTCCTTCTCCGCAAAGGAACGAATGACTTCACTATAGTCTATAGACCGCATAATTTCTGAATCTATATGCAGCACTAAGTGCGAATTAAATCCGTTATTTTCTGTATTAGATCTTAAATAAATTTTAGCTCTATTTAGAGCCGAAAAAAAGGGGAGGGGAGCTTTCGGCACCAGAGCCCTAGGTAGTTGCCTTGTCTTCCTAGGCAGAAGTGTGGCGCTGGCTACAGGTGACTTTTCATTCCTCTTCCTGCTAGTGTATTTAAGCATTTCATAATGAACCGGTTACTCTCGGAAAATGGGCTGTGCTGTGTTTGTTTGGATTTTTATGGCGCAAGAGCATCTGGGCTATACTGCGCCAAAGGACTGTGCTGTGACTACAATTTAAACGTCAGCCGAGGCCTGTTTTTGAATAAGAAATAGTCGGAAAACATGACTTACAAGGTTTCAGAAACTATTTTATTTTCTTTATTCGTTCATCTTAACCATAGATACATGAGAACTACGGTATATTGATTCGCAGAAAGAAAAGAAATTTTAGGAAACCTGGTGAAGAGATATGGGTCCGTACCCCACCAAGGTTTCCGAAAATTCCTTTCTTTCTGCGAGTCGTTGTACGTGTATAATAGCTTTATTTTTGTTACAAAATATGTATATATGGTATAATATAATAAAATATAGGCTATATGTAACAACAATGGGTAAATATGTATATGGTAACCAGAGATGAAATACAGGGCCGTGCTTAGGGGTTGCAAGCTGGGCGGCAGCCCATAGCTGCTAAAATTTAGGGCTGCCGAAAAAGTGTAGTGCAAATACCAAGAAATCAGTTTTTAGCGGCCCCATATACTTTCGACAGAGTATTTGGTCAACTCACCTTTTGTGTGTGACGTCATACTTCCCATAATGCAACCTCTAAATGGTGGTCAGAATAAATACATGTGTTATTAGTCAAATGTGTTAGCATCAGGAGCCTATGTACATTATCATGTTTATTGTGGTGGCCATACGGCCACTGCAGAGACTCGTGGCAGCACAAAAAACTAGAAAAATTACTTTGTAAGTTCTAATAGTATAAAACAAGCGGCTTTGTTCGTTGAGAAACTTTTCATTAATTCGTTATAATTATAATAATTAGAGTAATAATAAATTACAATGATTCGTATTTTATTTAATTTTTATCCCCTATTTTCAATTTAACTTCATTATCTGCTCTTTATTTTTACCTACAGCGTTTAGACCAGTTAAGGACTTTATGCTTTATAAAGGACCCAATGCTAAACCCCGGTAAATCATTTTATCGTTGTGTTATGTCAAAATATTTTTAAGGGCCGCTAAAATCTTCTTTGTCCAAGGCCGTGAACACCGTAAGCACGGCCCTGTGAAATAAATACTGACTAGGGAACTCCACCAACTGTCACTCACCAAATGTCACGATTTTTTGCATGTAGTAAGGTATGGTAAATCTATTGCCTAAAACATTAAAAATTTTCTCTATCTCGGAAGAGATCAAAAGATATGACATCTTGAATATTAGTAAAATCAGCAGCATTTGGCTGTAACCCGTCCATTTGGCGACACTGAAACTGATCTCAGGCCAGGCGTTCTTTCGTGCAAATCGTTTTAGACAAGACCGCACTATCGCTGTAAGGCATCTGGCAGAAAATTTAATTTTTAATTGTGACAGAGGGGTCTGCCTTCAATTCAGTGCTCAAATTGTGGGGGGGGTGAGCACGAGATGGGAGGCATTTTCCCCTCTATTTTTGCAGATGCCAACGTTAGGCGTCTCCCTCCCCCAGTTCTTTTCTTTCTGGATTTTTATGTGTGTATGTATGTATGTGCATAACAAACTTGGTTTATATCTTGTTTTAAAGCCAGTTTCTAACTCTTCTTTATAAATAAAATAAGCTTACTATTTGTATTTTTAGTTTGTGCATTATTGGGGGGGGGGAAAAACAAACACTTTCCACCCATAAATTCCCATGTTAATTCTGTGTCCATTTTCGATCATATTCGCGATCGAGTTAAAAAAAAAAAGTTGCGTTATAATATTAATTAAAATAAACTTTTACTAGTTAGTCTATCTAGGTTTTATACTATCTGCACTATTGCAACCAAATAGACTCTTAAAATAATTTTGCTGACTGCGAATGAGATTTGAAGTCGCATATTACATTGAACATTGGGGAGTTAACACAATGACGTAAACGCTACTTTAAGGGTTGACTGATTGAAGGGTCTGGTAATTTTATGTCCCAAAACTACACAGTGGGCTATTTAAGAAATGATCGCCGGCTTTACGCGACCTCAGAACCACTATATGTCTGTAAAGGAATAACCATGGGTTAAAGGGGGATTCGAACACCCGACCAGTGTGTTGTTAGTTAACAAAGTTCACCGCCGGGCTACTTTAATAAAAAATATATGCAAATAAAATTAAAGCTTTCCAGGGAACTCTGAAAAGCAATCAATTAAAGGTAAAAACATATTCTGTGTTCTTTACAGTAGGTAATGAGCAAGAACATAAATTTGTATGTATTTTGTTTTTAGAAATGTGTATGAAAATTAATAAAAAAATGCCGAAAACAAACTATATTTCAGCAATGGCTACAAGAAATAAAGGGTGCTTCTTCGCAGTTCTCTTCAAAACAATTACCGCTTTTATTACTAAAGCATATTTCTTCTACCTTTTTAAATTTATTAGGTCTTGGAATTGGATATGTAGATTTTCATCAAGCGTATATTATCATGTTAGTAAAAACTAAATCATTTATGTTTTTTTTTCTTTTGCACATGCAATAAACCATTTTTGGGTGTCTTTATCATGTACACAAAAGCCATTGTATCGTGCTGATTTAAAACGATTAAAAACTGCGTTTCTTATTTCTTTTTTACTTTTGCGATCTATTGCCATTATTTACTATATAGTTGCGCATTCTATATATTTGTCTGTAATTTAAATCTAAATTATAAAAGTATCGACATATTGTTGCTATTTTGTGACATCGTCCTTTCGTTGTCCAAGCAAACTTGACAACTTTTTTCCGCATATTCTAAAGTATAACTATTGGCAATTGAGCTGATGGGCTCCTTATTTTCTGATGAATTTTCTGTAAAATCGTTATTTGCAACCCTTTCGTCAAAATCAAAATCCAGTGTAAACACAAAATCCACATCAAATTCCGATGACTGTAACCTTGTTTTAGCAATTGCAAAAAGTTCCATCCCTACATTCATTTCACTTTGAATTGTTTGCTGTAATTGGATCTCCAAATTTAGCTTTAACTAAGTTCAAAAAATGTATGTCAACATTTAGTAAATTAAGCATAATTCACGATAACTGCGAAACGAAAATTCTAGTGTCAATATCTCTGTTCTTTATCGTGATCTCAGGCGTTCGGACGTTCGCCCAAAGCGTTTAATTTAAACAACTTGGTGAGATTTGTTTTAACTTGGCGAGATCTCTTTAGCTTGGCACGTTAAAAACTCTATATTCATATGACCATATCTTCTGTTCTATTCCGAGATAGAGAAAAATTTTAACGTTTTAAGTGATTGTTGTACCACATCCTACTAGATACGAAAAATCGTGGCATTTGGTGAGTGACAGTTGGTAGAGTTCCCTAGTTAGAGTCCTTTTCTGATAATACAAATAGATTTTTTTTGTCCCCGTTGATGTTTTCATTAACGAGATTTGACTGTATTTAATAGATGAATAATAGTATAAGCAACAAATATAACCGAAATGTACTGTTTGTTAGCATTTAAAAATGTCAGACAATGTGTGTTAAACTTGATGTATTCTCGATGCGCATTAATATTATCGGGTTAAATCATGTGTTTTATAATAGGTATTATCACTGTTTAAAAGTGTACCTTGGTACAGTATATAAGAAAAGTGTATCCAGTGTAAAAATATAGAAAAAAATTATATTATGATTATGCAAGTTCACCGTCCATATTGTGTTTGGCTGGTTTCATCCATTTAATTATCAAATCCTTTCCAAGAAGCTCAATTAACAAAACGTATTTGTGTATAATGTGATCTGTCCCCAGAACTATGGCTTTTTGGATTAGGTAGCAGTATTTGTTGTTTATTTTCATTGTATTGAGGTGGTACTTTAGATTTTGGGGAACGGTCCCTAATGCATCCACCACAACTGAAACAACGGTAGCTTTTTGCCTCTATAGTCTCTCCACCCCGATTTACAAATCCTCGTATTTAGTGTTCTTCTCAATCTCTTTTTTGTCAACTCGTCCGTCTTCCGGCATTGACCTATCTATGAACCAGACTTTTATTTTTTTCTATAAGCGTAATATCTATTGTATTATGTGATATGTATTTTGTCACTGGCTTTGAAATCCAACGAAAATTTTGCATTTTTATTAACTTTTTTCGAATTGCAGTTTCGCTAATCTTTATTTGTAGGTAACTGGTGTTGCTTTGATACAAACCAGCGTATAAGTTTTGCTACTTTATCGTAGCGTTTCTTATAATCAGACTGCGCAACCTTCTTGCCTCTACAAGTCGCAAGGTTAACGCATGTTGATTCTTCAATCTTTGGTTGGAGAGGAGGCAGTTCCTGAGTGGATGTACTACATTTGATGTTGATAGAGTAGTGGAATATTGACATGAATATCGTTTGAGTGGAGCATTCATTCGGGTGCAACCGAGGAACTGAACTCTAACAAGATTATTCATATTTTCAGAAGTCCGTCGAAGAACCTTTGGAGGACTCCTACGGCTAGGTAATGAACTAGCAATGATGTCATTTTTATATTTGTTATTAGGAACTGATTGTTTATCGGTTTGCTTGTGTTAATTGTGCGTAACTAACCTTGATAGATTATTGTTAGTAATTATTATTTAAGTTAAGGTAGTTAATTGAAAAGTTACTTAAAACCAGTCCATTATTATTGATAGCTAGTTGGCGTTTATGACACAAGGACAGTTTTAACTTTAAAGGTTCGACTCTTGAATATGCGGATAAATTCTGAGTTATCTGTATGTTTAGGAAATAGGTGACCATTTAAGTTGAGAAATATTGAAATTCAGTAGTGTGCTGAATTATATCTATAGAGTTATTGTAGGCGCCCTTAGTTCGAGGGTATATCCAATGTTGAATGAACTGGATGGAAGCCTGAGTAATCCAACGATACCTTGAGTTGACTGGCATGTTAATGGGCTATGGATTAGGAAATGCAGGTTATGAACAATTTAAATTAGTTAGGATAATTTGACTAATAGAATGGATTAATGCTCTTAAATTCTGTAGTAATGAATTAATTTTTTTTAATTAATTTTTTTTTTAGTAGAAACTTTTCAACTGCTCCTGAGAGGCCTATGACGAATCGATTATTGGTTGATTTGTTGAATTGAAGCTGATTACCTATGTTGCTCTAAATTTACCTTGATGTGCACAATTGAAACTTAATAAACGTCTCTGCACTAACTTGTTCTCACTTGTAGCCTTAAGGACACTTACCCACGTATTTCTTGTAACGTTGCTTGCTATGATAAATTGTAAGAAAATTTATATAACGAGCATATATATATATATATATATATATATGCTCTTTATGTTAATGAGTTGTAATATAATGTCTAATTAAATTACGAATGTACTTTCATATAAAATATTATTGAATCATGTGGTTATATAACAGATGAATCTTATCTTACCATGCTTGCCATTTGTGTCTTTTATTATTTTTTTTTCAAAATGAAATGTATCACTCACTGTGCTCAGTATACATAAGTGGTTCCCAACCTTTTTCAAGCCGCGACCCACTTTTATAGTAACCAAAAGATCCGCGACTCCCCACAATTATCTATGACCCTCAAAACACATTAAATACAAAATTATATTATGTATATTATATTAATTATATATATTACATTATTTATGTACAGCGGTCCCATTTTCATTACATTTATTACATTTTTATTACATCATGTACAGTGGAATCCATTTTCGTATTACCCCCCCTTAACAATCAAATTGCCCCCCTGTGGGGCGTGAACCCAACGTTTAGAAACACTGGTGTACATCCTTAACCACAAAATTCTTCATTACAAACCCTATTGTTTCTAGACCTATTAACTACAGTATTTTATACAGCACAATGGTAGCTGTAATGTCATTGCTCTCTTTTTATATGTACTGTTGATTGAACATGTTATCCTATTGTTGATTTTACTTAAAACCAGGTACTTTATTTTTAATTGGATAACACAAGCAATTATTGAGAAAAAAAAGAACTATATAAGCGTCATATATGGCAATATTTATTTCATATAAAATTGAGTAGCACATTTACATACCAGTAGGTAAAACGATGTAACAAAAAATATAAATAGAAGAAAAAAGTCAAACGTATTTTGAATCACGGTGGAAGAAATATTAGTTAAGTCTACTCTTTAGGTCTTCGTTATTCATTTTTGAAATGACTGGCACTTATCTAATAAAAGAAAAAAGTATTATTTTTGCTATAAATGACGTGATGTTAGATTACATGTCCGTAGCTATATATATATATATATGTATGTGTGTGTGTGTAAACATAAGCACATAAAATATATTATTAAAAGAAATAAGCAACACAGCTAATATATACATGTCAAAAACTTGTTTAACTACAAAACAAAAGTTTACGTCTCTTCAATTATTTTCTTTGTTTTAGAAATAAACTCTGAAAAAGCTCAATTTATAAATTGATCTTTCCCCATATCATTAACATATTACTTAGGTTATTATATAACACATGATGTTTATGTTAATTTATTATACACACAATGGGGCCAATGAAGTACAAAGTTTGATGAGAAACGAATCAAAAGCAACACATGCAATTTTGCTGACCCTGCTGTCCAGGGTTTATTTAGCCTCTCATCCTGTTACATGGACCGTGTTAGTCCAATGACACAGAATATTATTACTAATGTTACCTAATGCCCTTCACTATAGGCAAACCAATAATCTACTTCTAGATTCTTAGACACTGTGAAATTCAAAGAAATGTCATCACAGCTTTCTAAAAAAAGCTTGCCATGCATGACCACAATGCCGTTTGAGGCAACTCTCCGGCATTCTCGTGGACCCAACCCCAATGGATACATCCAACTTACTAAAAATAACTTCACCAAAGACAAATTTTCCCGTTTGTTCTTAAACAACGCCCCATAATATTTTAGAACACCTTTCCCTATCCTCAACTCACCCCACCTTCTCCATGACAGAATTCTCAGATGTGACCACACTTGTCATCATCTCCATCGATTAGGCCTAACTCTTATAAATACTTTCCTTTTCAAACGTCATAAAGCGCGTTCTCCAATGTACTTGCAATGCACAAATGAAGTGACCCTAGAACACATATCCTCCTGGAATGCCCTGCACATTTTCTCCATCACAGTAATTTAAATAGATTATTATTATTATTATTATTATTATAGTTATTACATAGTAATCTATGTTTAAATATTAAAAGAAAGATCTGTCGAACTTCGAAAAAAACTAATTATAACTATCCTTTTACAAAACAGGGATTGGGAGAAAAAATTGAGCATTTAGTAAGCCTGAATTATCTGCTAAATTTAACTATAATAAGTTTATTTCGAACTAGACTAAGATCAAAAAATTAACACAATTGGTTCCAAGCAGTAATCGAGTCATACAAAAACTACTTCCCACAGCTGAAAATAGAAAAAGCTGATTATTATGCTACCGAGACTGCCGTAACTGATATTTCAAAAAATTTATTTGTTCAGCTACACCATTATTCCGTTGTTTTATAGTGCGTTCTTTGTAGCAAAAATGGCGCAAAACTCCATAATACAATGGCTCATGTTCTTTGTGAATACAGTCCAAGCAGCTAAACGGGGCATCATGGTATAGAGTTATACCTAGCTGGTACGAACTAGGTCCAATGTTACCAATAGGAGATCCGATGAATGTCGGCCTTTTAGAAAAAAATATGCATATCGAACATGGTGAAGGGGGAAAAGTGGTGATCAGCATCTCTACTCTTTCCCATCTAACCTGTCACAGATACGCCATATTGTAGCGACTCTCTTTTCACCAGAATGACCTTAAATATTTCATTGAACCTATGGCGTGTTAAATACTTTCTGTTGTTAGCAACAACAACAGTTCTATCCAATACTAAAGGAAATTTAGTAATTTTTTGAATAATAATTTTAAGTAGTAGAAAATTTTTGATCAAATCAAAATTATACATCAAATATGCTAAAAAGGTATTCTTAATTTACGAGAATTCCAATTACTTACTTTTTATCATGACTAATACATTTTTCAACAGCTGCATTTTGGACTGGTCGAAGGGGTGGTGGATTTGAACTTGCACATTGCCGGATTTGACATCGTATTCACTAACGTTGATTTTTTCTTGTACCCAAGATTTGGGCTTCTGCAACAGCGGTTGTAGGGTTTCTTTCAAATTTACTTTCTGAATAACTCTCAAAATCTGATTTAAAATAAAAAATATTATCAAAACTATAAATTTATGCGCATGTTTTACTCTAATTCTGCTTCAAATACAGTTTCTTAATCTTACCTGTACTGTCAATATATAATTATTATACCTTAGAAGTATTAGTATCTTAGAAGTATTAGTATCTTAATATATTAGAAATTATCTTCTCAATAGGGAGAAATAATAAACGCGACATAAAAGATGCACATTTTTATTACCACTATATGCGTCACATTTTTATTAAAAATAATAGTAATAATTATTGAGCACTTTATAAGAAAATTCATATTTTACATTAAAAATAATATACGTTTACATTACGAATTATCATTAATTCTGAAATTAATTTGAATGTTTATTCAATTCAGTCCTACACTATGTAATGTGTTTATTTACAATTCTTCTTTTCTTTTCCTGTCCATTTTTTAATTTTTTTTAAATAGATTTTAGGTTGAAAATTTGGTTACTCACATACATATAGGAAATTAAAGGCCCTTAGCTTAATCTTACTACCTATTTATTTTAATAGTTCCATATTAATGACAATGGATAATTTTGTACGTTTCATGGTGTTCAAGATTTACATTTTAATCCTACAACGTTTCTTTTGAAACTTAGAATGACTAGTTTTGTGATATTCAAAGAAGGGAAAAGACCTGTTTGCTCGGAATATAACTAAATGATTTAATGTACTTTTCATAAAACTATTCAAAAAGGATATACAGTCAAATCTTATTAATGGGGCTTCACTCAAAACAGGTCTCTCGTTAATGCGGACAAATTCTTTTCCCCCGTCTGGGTACACTGAAGTGCCAGAAAAACCGGTACAGGCGTGCGTATGCAAATAACGGAGCTTTGCAACCAATCAGCGTAACGCGATGCGGTCGGCAGCGCCTATATAAGACAAGAGATGTCTGGCAAAGCTGTTAGATCGGTTCTTGCCGCTACAATGGCAGGTTATCAAGATTTAAGTGATTTTGAACGTGGCGTTATAGTCGGCACAAGAGAGATGGGACATAGCATCTCCGAGATAGCGACAAAATTTGGATTTTCGCGTACGACCATTTCACGGGTATACCGTGAATATCAGGAATCCGGTAAAACATCAAATCTCCGACAGCGGTGCGGCCGGAAAAAGACCTTGAAAGAACGGGACATTCGACGACTGACGAGAATCGTTAAACGAGATAGACGTGCAACACTTCTTCAAATTGCCGCGGATTTCAATGCTGGGGCATCAACAAGTGTCAGCGTGCGAACTGTTCAACGAACCATCATTGATATGGGATTTCGGAGCCGAAGGCCCACTTGTGTACCATTGTTGACTGCACGGCACAAAGCTTTACGCCTCGTCTGGGTCCGCCAACACCGCCATTGGACTGTTGATGACTGGAAACACGTTGCCTGGTCTGACGAGTCTCGTTTCCAATTGCATCAGGCGGATGGACGTGTACGGGTATGGAGACAACCTCATGAATCCATGGACCCTACATGTCAACAGGGGACTGTTCAAGCTGGTGGAGCTTCTGTGATGGTATGGGGCGTGTGCAGTTGGCGTGATATGGGACCCCTGATACGTCTAGAGACAACTCTGACAGGTGACACATACGTAAGCATCATGTCCGATCACCTACACCCATTCATGTCCATTGTGCATTCCGACGGACTTGGACAATTTCAGCATGATAATGCGACACCCCACACATCGAGAGTTGCTACCGAGTGGCTCCAGGAACACTCTTCTGACTTTAGACACTTCCATTGGCCACCTAAATCGCCAGACATGAACATTATCGAGCATATCTGGGATGCCTTGCAACGTGCTGTTCAGAAGAGATCTCCACCTCCTTGCACTCCTATGGATTTGTGGACTGCCCTGCAGGATTCCTGGTGTGAATTGTCTCCAAGATACCTTCAGACATTAGTCGAGTCCGTAAGCATGTCGTTGGTGGCACTTCTGCGCGGGGTGCTAATATCGATATTAGGTAGGTGTACCAGTTTTTCTGGCACTTTAGTATATATTCAATATTAAAGACTTCGCTTGATTCGCAGGGCCCGATAACTGACTAGGCCTGGACTTAAGGCCCCCAAATTGCGAGTTTCTTTTGTTCTTTTTTTTTAAATTTGACTTTTGGTTATTATGGCAAAAGTTTATATATTTTTTTTGGCTATTTTGGAAAGTTCACCTCAAATTTGAGGAGTTCAAATTTATGACCGCGAGTAAAGAGGCCTCTATCTGATACTGTGCGTATAGTCTACATTTGTCCTGATTGGGCCCTGTTAA
The DNA here is from genome assembly GCA_006491805.2 of Dysdera silvatica. Lineage (NCBI taxonomy): Eukaryota > Metazoa > Arthropoda > Arachnida > Araneae > Dysderidae > Dysdera > Dysdera silvatica. The sequence continues at coordinate 170,129,928 of QLNU02015360.1, read as the reverse complement.
TACGTACAGCCCATCGGATAATGCGGACAAAGTCTTTTGTGCAATGAAAAAAATGCCTTCTTCAGGAAAACTTCAGGAAACCTCAAAGACAACATGATTTTTCCCCAGGTGTGAGTCACCTGTTTTTTTAAAAGAAACCTAAATTCTTACGGACTTCTTATACGGCTAAAAATATTACTTAATTATTTATAATTGCTTATAAGTTAAATGAAAATAAATGAATTTCTACTGTATGTAAGTACTAATCTTTTTATTTCGTTGTAAATTCTTCCGGAGTATTCATTCATAATGAACTATTTTGTTTTAGTAATTTCTTCATTTACGTTGTATACTGCATTACTGGGTAAATTATTACTGAATAGCCTGACGTTTTAACTACTGAAATTTGTCCTCCGCTTAGTGCGGACTTCAGTTTATACGGATAAAAATCGGCGGCCCATGACGATTCGCATTAAAGGTATTTCTGTACGTTCGCTCTTCCTTCTTCATACTTTATCATTGCTATAAAAAGCAGGATTCTTCAAAAAAAGTGTATGTGGATAAAAATGTACAAGGCTTACGAAATAATAAAACTATTTAAGTAGCTCATTCTAAAATGATACAGGTAGATATTACGTGGGAGAATATGTATTAAAATGCAAAGTGATGATACAGTTTTATAGCGGTAATAATCTATTTTATGTGCCCTTTATATTCTTAAGCAAGTCTTCTTATTTTCTTTGACATAATTAACGATTATAAAGTAATACTTAGTTCGGATCTATTTTATTGTTTAAGAAAGTCTATGGAAGGCTTTAAAAATGCATAGATGTTATTGTTGAAAATTTATTTATATAATTAACCTACATCCATTTAAAAATGTTGATTAAGGTTGAATGTCCTTATATTTTAATAATAATTAAGTCCCAACCCATCTGAAAAGGCTAAACGTTTACCAATTATATATTTGTATGATTGTATATTTTACTGATCAGTAAGCTTTACTTAAAATTTCAAATTATTTAATAGGATACTTCACTCCAAATATGTATTACTTTCAATAGAAATTTCAAAGTCGACAAACCTCAAGCTTAGCGTCTTCTATTAGGGTAGCTAAAACTTTGAAATCTTCATTCTTTCGAGCACGATCCATCAGTTTGTCAACATATTCTACCAGCTTGTCAAAGTATTCTTTGGTCTTTTCCTGCAAATACTTCTTTGTTCTTTCAGCCTTTTCAAGCCACTTTTTAACCAAGTCAGGTGTTTTCAAGGAAGGAACGAGGGACCATGCTTCTTTTGACCATGCTTCAACCCATTCGCTTACGTTTTCCCATATTCCCAATATCCAAGTTTTAACTATAATGAGACAAAAAAAAAGACATATTTTATGTTTCTGATGATATAATAAATGCCCCCTAAACAGAGTGGCGGATTTACCAATAGTCTAAGCAGGTTGAAGCCTACGATGGCAAATTCTAGACGAAAAGTTTTCTAGCGAGAAGCTTGCAAAAGCGAGGTTGAATTTTTTGGCGGCCGATTGAATTATTAATCTTGAATTATTTTCAGAGGCGCAACTGGGCATTGGAAAAGGGGGAGTTGATATGGGCACCTCCTTGAGAGGGGATCAAAAGGCGCCAAATGTTCGAATACCTGCGAAAAGACGAATTTGAAATAACCGCCAGAGGCGTCAAATTAGGAATTTGAAAAAAGCCCAAAATCTCCGTTGTGCCTCTAATTGCGCTTGATAAGATCAGGCGGCAAAATATTTCACCCTACATGCGGCAAAATATCTCAGAGCATACAAGCGGCGAAAGCGTAAATCCGCCTCTGCCTCTAAAGGAGTCCATACACGTTCTGACCGACCAAAGAAGCTGGTCTTCGAGGTCAAATCGTTCCTACAGCCTCCGTGTGCACAATCAAAAAACAAAACGCATTTTTATCATACACTTCACCGCTCGGCCTCTTCGATCAGTCAGAATGTGGGTAGCCTTATATAGAAATGATGATATACATCCACAGAAAATAAAATATATTACCTGAGTCAATTTTTTGCTCTTTTGCTCTTTGAATTTTTTCAATCCTCTCATTAAATTCAGCTTTCAAAAGTCGTTGTACATGTTGCATGCCACGTCGTTGATAGGTTTGTTTTACTTTATAGCAAAACGTTCCCCTGTAACAGAATTCGTGAAAATACCTCTCCGCAGCTTGCCAGATGGAATTTGCTAGATCAAACAACCATGCAGGCGCGTTCTCTTCAAAATATCTCAGACCGTCTGTACGAAGCCATTGAATTAATCGGTCAAGATGTTGCTGTACTTGCATTTGAGTCCTAGAAGAAGTTAATGTGAGGTAAAAGAATATCTACAAAACATAAAAAGTTGATAAAAAAGTATGAAATATCTACTATTTTTAACTTTTAAAAGTCATAAATTATATTATAATGTCTTTTTTAACATCGAAGTTTATAAATATTGACGTACGGTAATTTGGGTAATCGATGTCGCAATTCTTTCAGATACTCCACAGTTTGCATAATTTCGCGTTCTTGCTCACTGCAAATCTGGTGCATTTCCTCCATCATGTGTGCAAATACTGGCTTAATCACCTCCTCCTTCAACGGAGAATACAACATTTGGGCTTTACGGATTAGTTCTTCTTTGACCTCTTTGTATGGAAGACGTTTAAAATTTGTTTTTAAATTCTTTGATGTTTCCTATAACATAATTTTTTCACGCAAATAAATACATTATTACAAAATACTTTGGAAAACATACCTTGATTAGCACACTTTTAATATAAAAATTACCAGTATTTGTCGCAAATGATCTTTGCGCCAGTGGATGTTAACATTTGCTACATGTAAATGAGATGGGTCTAAGTCAATACTCATATCGACGCATTTAGAATCTTGGCACATGCATTCCACGCTGAAGAGGGTAATTTTCTCTTGGTCAGACTTGTTCACACATACACGATTCTTCAGAATAGGAGCTGTATAAAAATTAACCTCCATGTGTAACAATTTCCAACTTCATGAGAAATATCTATTATGATAGTTAAGTATAACCAATACAATGTTGAATAATTCAAATAACAATTTCATACTTGAACTTCTGATTTCGACGTCAGTACATGAATCCTTTTGAGCATACGAAATCTCTCCAACCACTCGAGCATTTGAAGATAATTTGAATTCTGCTACAGTTGGCCATGATGAAGTAACCCATTCGGTGCGTCCAGTAACAGCGTACTGACCATGAGGGCAAGTATACTATAAAGCAAATTTATTGTATTATTTCATTAGTTATCGCTACTATAACATGAAAAAGCAAAGCAATTCGCTATATTATAAAATAAGTTTATGTATGCGGATATGCATCCCAAAAATTCATATCTTACTTCGATTTCTACAGTTTGAGGGCGTCCTGATGTTTTATCGGAAAGCTGAACACTCAATTTTCCAGATTTCTTGCCTTCATGAGACTGCCATGACCAATCGCATATGTAATCATCCCTATGGTCGGTTTGCTGCATAGTAGCTCTCACAACAAGATCTAGTTCTTTACCTGCGTAAAATGGTTTAACGTGAAAAGTAATATCGTTAAGGTTTAAACTACTAAATTCCATTTTTATTATATGAATTTTCTTAAGTGGCGTAACAAGTATTAATCAAAAGTATTAAGGGAGATTTCAAGTATTACGTAAGCAATATTTTGGCCATTTTATACCCCTCTCCCTGGTAAGCAAAAATTAACATTGGCTAACATAGGAAAATAAGCACAACAGCAATGCCCTCTCTCCCCAAAGGTGCTTACGTAATACTTGAGCTCTTCCCAAGATTGATTTTGTGAAAATATATCTTGGTTCGCAAATCGTGTTAAGTCGTTGATCCTGTCCCAAATGGTCCACCATTTGTTAGTGTTTTTACGACGCAAAAACAGCAAAGGTCATGGCGCTTTGGAACCTAAAGTTTCCCGAGGAATTCAAAAACATGCTTCCATGAGAACCAAACGCCTTACAATGGTAGGCAAAAAAACGGCGCGCGTTCTGTGATACCATTAGGGGGTCGAACCCGGATTAATAGCACGACAGACGAATACGTCACCATTACACCACTCGTAGGTCAGTGGACCAACAATTCTCTGAAGGATCTGAACCTCTTAAAGCATGGGGAACTAACCCCTACAGTGCGGAGTTAGTCGGCGTAAGCATTTTGGGCCTTTGGAGGTCGAATCCAAATTAACGGTATGCTAGGTGACATACTGCGCACGCAAGCCCTATAATCTATACTATATAATGTTAGCACGTAAAATATACAAACAAATATGAGAGAATCACCCGATCTCTAGTATCATTCTTACTCTTCAATCAATAATCATAAATATATAATTCTTTTTCTTAATGTCTTTAAACCAATTGTTCACATTTATAAAGATTAATATTACGACGGATTTTTCTAAATACCTTGTGTATATAATTTCCATTGAAAAACTTTCATTTCGTGTTGATTTCGTGGGCTGTGGCTGGATAGTTCTAAGATCACTTTGTTATTCGGATTCCTTGAATAGTCCATTTCCAATTTTCCAGATGTAGGCAAGTGGTATTGTCCTTTTAAGAAGGCGTACTTTGCTGAGATTGGCTAAAATAATAAAAACCATAAAGTTTTGCATTTTTGTAAAACTGTAGATAATTCCTTTCATGTATAATAACATGCCCCGATAAATGATACTTATATTAAAAATTTCAACTCACACTTATCAATAAAAATTCGTAATATTTAATTAGAATAACCGTTTAAGTAAGTAAATGCAATCTTTTAAATTTTAAGTTAAAAACAATAATTTTTAACTTTGAAATTTGAAGAGAACTTATTGTTATATTTGAAAAAATATATCTAGTTTTAAGCAGTGTACAATATTTGAGATTAAAACCCTTGTTTCGTCAATATTTAAAAAAAAATTATAATGATAAAGCGATGAACACTGCTAAATATTGAATAAAGTTAGGGGGTGGTGGAATTATGGAAGAAAGATGTCTATATATAAATTTTAAATATACATGACTATACTGAAATTATCTAACCTTTTTATAATAATTTAGGTATTTTAGTCTATATTTGCGTTAGAAATTTGGGGGTTTTTAATTGCTGCTTTCAATTTATATTAAAAGACTTCCGTTAAGTCTGTGATCTACAAAGTATATCGTAATTGTTTATAGTAGTATTGTTTTACAACTTACTCGTTCTAAAGCCGGGTGGCTCAACCTGAATTCTCCTTGTACTTCATTATTTCGGGCATTGTACTCTCTTTTTATTTCCATAACAGTCTTATGATTTGGAGAGGACGTACTGGGAATCACAGAGAGTTCATAAGCAAAGACTCGAGCATTATGAATAGCGCTAACGGTACATCGAACTGTGCGAGCCGGCATGATGAAGCTAACATCCAATTCGCATGGCCTATCTTCATTACTTCTTAGTTTCATAGTGAGGTCATGCCCGTACTTTTTCTCCTTCGTTTCAAGTAAAAATTTTGACTTAATGGAACGGTCTTGTTTAGAAAGCAAGTAATGAACATTGCACAGTTGTTCAGCAGGTCTTTGTCCCATTACTTTTTCAATGTCAAAGGTAATTTTCCTATATATGTTATATATCTCACCACTTCTTTCCCGTTTGTAGTAACCTTTGATAGCGTAACAAAGCCTCTCAGATGATTCTTTGCAAGCACTCACCATTATATTACGGGAATTTTCATCGCTTTTAGTTGAGTGAACGATGATGGAGATTGGGGTAAATGGCTTGTTAGTTTTCAATGTATATTTAACTGAGCCCCTAACTTCTTTTGTCAGTTTCACATCGATAAATTTGTTTTCACGGCTTAGAGCTTCTATCTGGCATATAAACTCTTCACCTGAAAAACGATGAGAAATTTTGTACGAAAGTAGAGGAGATGAGTCCTTCGTAACAGAGAATTCATGGTTTATTGAATTTTTATCTTTTTCAGCCTTAAGATTCATTGCCAATTCAGATTTCATGAAAAGCTTAGCGCTTGATTGTATTTTTTGGCGTCCGGATCCCGAGACATAACTAGCAATGCACTCGAATTTCTTTTGTCCATTTAATTCGAAGTGCGATTCTATTTGTTTTTGTGCCTTTTGGTTTTCAAAAACAGCAAATACAGTCGCACGTTCGGCCATGCGAAATGGTGTTTTAAGAGAACATTCGATGCTACGCCTTTGACTTGTTTTGGTTAAAACTGAAGACAAGGCAATTTCTTTTCGAGAATATTGAACAACTGCATTAACGGTGTTTCTATCCTGTTCCCTTCGGTGGGATAGGCTGATTTCCTGCTTAATAAAATGTTGGTATGGCGTTTCTACGGAGACCCTTAATTTTCTAGACATTTTTGCTTCATTCGAATATTCTACTGCCACTTCATGCTTTCTCCCAGGTGCGTTGTCGAAACGGGCGGTAGTTTGAAAGTTCATAGATGACTGGGTGCGATCAAAAGAATGTCGGATAAATAATTCTTTGTCCTCAAATGAATGATCTGGAGATTTGATCAAAACTGTTCCTTGTACTTCAGAGCCTTTGGATTGTTTCGCATATTTTCCACTAATTTCTACAACAGCCTTTTCCCTATGTTCCTTTTTGTAACTAATAGCTGAGTGAATACTTTCTCTGTTCATTTCGCTACGTGTTTCGATACTGAACGTCTCAAAATTACGCCCCGATGCATCAATGCTTGACTGGACAGATATTTGGTGGGTTTTCTCACATTTGCAAGAAGCATCGACTTTGATGATATCTAAGATTTGAATTTGGGAGTTAGCACTGTAAAATTTTTGTGGACTTTCATAGTCTGCCTCAACTTTTGCTGCCAGAGACACTTTTTGAGCTGGACTTGCGTCAGCGTTCCAAATTACTTCGGTCTGCAAACTTCTTCGGTTGCTCAAATTCATGGTGGCAGAAGCAACGAGGCGTTGGGGATCACGTTTCTTTAATAGAACGTTTATGGTACCGGACTTTTTTTCAGGTTCATTGCTAACTTCTATTTCTCCTTCAACAACAGGCGCAGAAACAGATATATGACTTTGCCCACTTCGTTTTAATTGCATATCTAGCTTGTAAGATGATTGACTGCTACTTTGAAGTTGTGCGCGAATTTCGATACTTTTTCGTGTTGCCTTCATAGATGCTTGATTTACAATCTGTGATCGTATGAACGGAGCGCTAAATGTAGATTCCATTTCATGATGGAATGTAGAATGATCGCTTAATTTCTTGTATTTATATTTTAAAGATGCTTTTTGGTTAGACTGCCATTGTAAAGTGGAATGTCCTTCGTAAACGTTTGTTGAAATTTCTTCAATTTCGTCTTTGTACATTAATTTACGGCCTGGGTACTCAAGCTGAGCTTTTACAGACATTTTCACTGGTGATGTTGCCAACTTCTTTAACTGTACCATCATTTTAGCATGACGATCTTCTTTGTAACGTAAGTCCGACTCGATGTGGAAGATGCCTGTTTCTTGCATGCGTACACCTACTACAACTTCCAGTTCACTATCCACTGAGAATTGAGGAGCTTTCAGAGAAATTCTGCCCTCTGAAAGGGAATTTTGACTTTCTAGTTTGTATGACTGAGAAATTTGGAAGTATGAGACTTCAGGATTTTGTCCATAACCTAATCTAATATCATTTTTCAAAGCTTCTTTTGGATTTCCCTGCGCATCCCATCTTAATTGATAGTTATATTGTGGGAACTGAGTTGTTTCAAACTGAGCCGTCGTACTTAATTTTGATAAACTTTGCTGAAATTTAGATGAAAGTTTTATGGATTGCTTCCCTGATCTCCGTATTTCATAATCAACAGATAGACCGGTTTCTAAACTGTGTGACTGGCCAGATTTTTTATCCATTGTACTGTGAACTTTTGTTGTAAGGAATGGTGTTTTAGCCACTAAGTCGGCACTCATTTTCCACTCGTCTCTCAGCGATAATCCGAAGTTTCCGTCCTTCATCATGTTACCTATAACAAATAATTTTAATATAATGCACAATGACATTTTTTTAAACTTAATTTTTCTTCATACTCCAAAAAAATCAAAAATGAAATTATGATAATTTGACATTTACATAATTGTTGTTTTTTACCTGTAAAAACGTAAGGCCTTTCTCCCTGTTTGCTTGATCTCAGATCAACCATAAGGTGCTGCTTTCGGCGATTGGAGTATACAATAGAACCAGAAACACTGACAGGTTCCGATTCTGGCAGAGTCCATTGCAAAGTGGGTTTGAGGGTAATTTCCGAGCTGGATCGCCTAATTTCCATAATAGCCTTTGTGGAGTAGCGACGAGACTTATCAATAATAGCATTTAATGCTCCTTGAATCAGATCAGACCTCCATGTATATGAACCTATAAACCACGTTCAATGTTAAATAATATAATTATAATATATTTTATTAACCAATATTTCAAAGTTAACTACAAATAAACTTTTCTTGCACGTTGTTTACTTATTTAGTAACATTAGAATAATTATATACATATATATAAAGTATAGGATTCTCCTTTGGTATTTGAACTCTATGTAAAATTTCTTAAAGTCGACTCCTATTAAAAATTAATAAAACTTTCAGTTCTATCTCACATACCGCTTGTAGAAATATCTTTAAATGGACTTTGGACATCAAGTTTGAATTCTCGTTCCCCTGATGGCGACTTTCTTAAATCTAAGTTTGTCTGGAATTTTCGGTTAACTGATGAGCCTGGAGTGTCCATTGTAAGTCGATAGGACATATGATCGCTCTGAAAGTACAATATTACATTACTACCTGCTAATTAGAAAAGAAAATCTGGAAAAGATCTTATTAAATGCTTATTAAAAGTACCTGCCGCAATTTTTTTTTTTGAAGTAACCTTAAATATTTAGAAATTAAGACATTTCATTTATTTTCATGCTGATGGCCTTTCCGTTTTAAAAATAATATTGGGCAAAAATACATCTTAAATAACGTTATAAACTTCATGATTTACATATACATATAAAGAACTTTAGTCGAAAAACAAGCATTCTAATAAATAAAACTACGAAATTTTATTTTTAAAAGGTCTGAAAATTCCATGAAAAGTCTAAAATGTAGGTATATTCCGCTGATAAGTTAATAATCCCTCCGTTCGAAAATATAGTATGCATTTAAAAAATTTTGTTGTCCGAAAATATGGTACAGGCCTAAATTTAAAAGAATTTTTGTCCACCAGTTACGCACTAAGCTTAGTTCCTTACTCAAATGTTTACTTTCTCCGTTAATCTTCAATTATTTTTTAAATGTATACCGTATTTTCAGATAGAGGGAATAATATTTAGAGACGTCACTGAATTTGCTTATAAATTTTCCTTTTACCGAAGCTAGATTCCCGTGAAGGATTAAGAGCGGTGCGACCGGTGCCGTCGCACTGGCGCCAAGCCAAGGGGGCCTCCAAAGTTGCATAACGACTCAGAAGTGCAAAAACATTTTACAAATATTTACCTTATTAACTTTTTAAAACATAAAATGTTTTAAACCTTATTTAATTTTTAATAAATTAATTATCCTTTTATTATTATCCCTTATTTAATGCTTGTATAAATTATTCTTTATTATAATATGTTTAATTAATTTAGTCTGTAACAAAATGATAAAACATTTTTCTAACAAAGCCACAATATAACACGGCAAGTAAGAAATTAGGAAAGTAAAAACTACATCAAAATTGCTTAACTTATTTCACTGTACAGAGGATTTTCCAGATTATTGAAACTCATGTAAGGCTTTAATTTTTATATTAAAACAATTTAATTTTTAGCTCACCAAAAAAAATACTTACTCAATTACATGTTATTTGTTGTAAGGAAATTTTAATTGTTATCGTGGCTTTCCGCCTTGTAATAATATTCAGTAGCCTATTAAGAAGATCTCTAAAAACAGCTACGTCCCAAAAGGAATTAGGAAACTATTTGGAATATAATTAACATTTAGAGAGGGGGGCGCCAAATTTTGGGCTCGCATCGGGCGCCGTATGACCTAGATCCGTCTCTAATGAGTTCTTATGTAATGTTGAGTAAGTTTGATAAAATGCAATGGAAGATTAAGAAATGGAATGCAAAAATTTTTGAAGAATATATAGCTCAATGTAAGATCACTATTTTACATACTATAGCAGACAAAGGCGGTTGTCTTTAAATCAAAACACGCAAATTTTCAAAATTCACCACCTTATTATGATGATAACAAAATTTTATATTTTAAAATTAAACGACATTCAACAGACGTATTTAATAAGCATCAAATGTATACCATAAGACAGGTTAATGCTTTTAATGGATATTTTTCATTAGTTATTTAAATATCATTCTTCAGTAACTAAGTTATTATAAGGAATATATTCATTTAAGGAATAAAATAATTCTCCAAACCTACAAATCTTTAAAAGAAGTGTATGTTATTTGTGTGGGTATTTTCTCTTGTCTAACTTCTTTAAATTCACTTTTATAGACGCGTAAATAAATATAAAGAATATGAAATACCATCTACAAAACCATACACTAAAATGGAGCTTGTACTTACTGGATGTCTGGGCATTTCAAACGAAGCAGCATAACCTCTCATGGAAGAATCGGATTTTCTGACAGCTAATTCAAAATTGCCTAAACCTCTCGCATAGGGGAAGTTTCGACTAACAAATGGACGGGGAGTTTCGAATTTTGCACAGAGCTGAAGACCCAAGGGTTTTTCCAAAGTAGTAATGCAGTGGTCAATTTTCCTCTCCATTTCTTCAATTATTGGTCTTTCATTGTCATTGGCATCAACTTCAAACAATTCGGTACTACAGGAAAAAAAAAGGATGAATTTATAATTTAAACCACATTCATACAAGAACTTGAATATAGTGAGCAAAATAAATTTGCAACTCTTTTCAGGATGGAAACAGTAAAAATTCCTTTGAACGAATGTATTTACCTGACTTTCAAGAGCTGGACCTTCTCAGATGGAAAATCTAACCTAGTTTCTACCATGTGGCTATCTTTAACGCGCAGTTTGGATCCCAAGTCAGCTTCTGAATGGAACGATGTGACGATTTTAATATCAGGACGAGACTTTTCAGAATGGATGCCTAGAGTAGTTGTGATCTCCACATTGGCGCTAAAAAGAGAAGAATTGTTTTATAGGGTCGCTTAGTAAAAAGTGGAAATATATTACTAGTTTAACTTTCATTTTTTTCATTGCTCATTGATGTATTTTGAGCTGGTTTATTTTAAAATAAATCCATCCGACATGTAGCTAAAATAAAACAAATCCTTTCTTATGTAAACAAACCTTGGTTGAAAACGACCTCTAATATCGCAATTTCTTGGTGAGGACATGAGGTTCATTACATCAAATTTGCCGTTTGCAGTAAGTCCTACTGTTGCACTTCCAGTCATTCCAAATGCATAAGAACGACCCGTTACACTTGGGATAATAACTTTAGTGTTCAAAAAGAGGAAGCTATGGGCAAAATCGGCCTTTTCGCCTTGAGAAAGCTGCAATATGAATCAAATAGTATTTAAAAAATACTCTGAAATTTGCATAGACTTAAAAAATAAATTCACATTTATCATATTTCGAATAAATAAAGAATAAACGTATGAATATACCTTATTCATGATATCAGCAAATTGCATCATGTTTCCAACGCTGGTGAAATCAGAAACCGTTATGTCAAAAACTTCTGTTCCGAATGTCCTGGCGTAAAATGATATCTCTGGTTTTTCCTCTTCGTCGTTCTGCATGATATAATTAATTGTAAAAATATTTTAATAAGAATTGCCTTTCTAACACAACATCTCCTAAAAGTTGTATTTTATTATAGAATATATAAAAACAATACTATATTAAAAATATAAATATTGCTTGAAGGAAAAAAATAGCAGTTTCTTTAATCTTTATTTATATAGGTGGCTACAATAAATGAATAATCTAAGCTTCCAAATCATTATTTAATGTCGCCTTTATTTGTAAAAATATGTGCTTCTATTCCTCCAAACTTTAAATAAATTAGTAAGCAATATTTGTTTAGCTGTACACATCTCAAATGGCTGTCGGCTGTTCTTTATTTAAACCTACTATCATACATTAAAAGTTAAATATTTTATTATTTATATATTTTATAAATAATTTTAAAAAAAATTCAAATAATTAAATATAAACAAATTAATAAAAGTTCGCTAAATCTAACATGCAATATTTTTCTTACGTTGAATGAAATTATTTCATTATTTAAAAAACAGTGCTCTAATCGTCTTTAATTTTCATAGTAATGGCACTTACGCTACTGGAGGTCAAAGAAAGCCACGATCTTTTCTGTTTTGGTGCTTCCTCCATTCCTATTAATCTTTTTGCAGCCTTTTCCAATCCTTCAGCTCGTGTTCCAAACTAAAATAAGAATGTAAGATATTATTACCCTTCTCAGGGATAACACAATTGCCAAATAATGGTCAACACACAAAGCCACTGGGGGCAAGTTTTTTGATAATTTTTCATGTGAATTTATTATACTTAATAATTTTGATATCAACGTTTGAGCTCAAATGGAACTTTTTGGGGGTCGAGGTCCGTGACGATGTCTCTTTTTCTCCTATACAGAAAAGGGTCTAGTTGAGCTCAACTATGGGTGTCAAAATTATTAAGTATACAATAAGAATAAATTAAATAGGTTCAATACAAAATGCTACTTCCCAGCATTCGATTACAATATCTGTAATATAAAGTAGTTAGCTTACTTCAAATATATTAACGTTCTTTCCAAATAAGTCGATGTCGATCTTCGATGAAAAAGATCTTGGGATTTTAGATCCTTGAGCATGGATAATGTTGGATTCCAGTGAAGCTCCCAGGTTAGTTGGAACGTTAAATGCAGAAAGTTCTATATTCTTGGAGTTTTCCCAGTATCCAACATTTCTATCTGTTTTAATATGTTGCACAGATTGTTTAATGCTCTGTTTTAAAGGAGAGGATGTTTCTTGCAAGTTTTTCACCAAGCTTAAGGTGAAAGCCACCACTAAAACAAAGGAAATTAAATTTGTCATTAACAGTAATATTTTCATATAAAATAAAATTTATCTGCCCTAAAAGAATAGAAAGAGCTTGCAATCATACGACAATAATAAACAAAAGAATTATCTTTATAATTTATTATGTGTCTATTAATTTAATATGTAGCTCTTAATTTATTATGTATCTCTTAATTTATCTTATTCGTGCATATTAGACCTTATACCTTGTTCGTCTTGGTCGTGTTCTAGAACGTGTTGAATGGCTTCCGACACTCGTGAGTCATCATTTGAAACTACAATAGCCAAGGCAGAAATCCTGATCTCAAAATTTTCACTTGGCGAGGCATAAAGTTCAATAAGAGCTGAAGGGATTTCCTAAAATAATTGAACGATCATTCTCAGATTTTGTGCCAGCTATCTACTAAGATATTCTGAATTATTGTTAATAAAGATTGACAATAAATATTAGATAATTTGCATTGTTTTTTCACTTGATATGGTTTTATAATGATATATTTCATACTTTAGTGTATCGTCTGAAAGCTTCGATTGCTGATAATCTAACGGGCACAGGTTTTTCTGGCGATTTAGCGCACGCTAGAATGGTATTTTCTGCTTGGCCGTGGTATCCCATGTTGCCGAAAGCTTTTAGCATCGAAATAACCTAAAAGTAACAAAACAATATTGCTTTTAATATTACATGCAAACATAGCAAATAACAAGTAGTTATTTCTACCACAAATTTGAATCCAAAGGCATTTTTTTCGGTAACCTAGTTGACTAAACAATTATAAATATGTACCTCTTCATCGTCGTCTGAAGAACATTGCGAACCTAAGCCTTGTCGTAGAACTGATACAGCCTGGTTTACGGATTCAATTCTTGCACAATCGCTGCTTGAGCAAATTTTGTAAATCATGGCGGATAATCCAAGGAGCACTGGTCGGCTTTTTTCTTCACCGTTAACTAACGGCTGCAAATATTAAATAAAAATATATTTAAGTTTTCAATTTCTTTAGTATATAACTAACAACATAGAAAAGTCTTTTCAATTCATGTACATTTCTCTATCTTTATTTATTTAAAAATGGAACGAAAATCTCTTTAAAAAATAACAAAAACAATAAATGATAATTCAATGCCCGAATATGTAATTTGAAAAGCAAAAATGCATATTATAATTACACATCTATTTTTAAAATAAGCATGAGTTATAGTAGATACTATATCAATAACTTACCAAAACAGCGGATATAGCTTCAGCGTTAGGATTTGGAATTAAAGCGAAAGAAGCTGGCCAGAACTTTGCCTTTAGGCTTGAAACTTGTTTTGTTCTCAACAATTCAACCATAAGTTTGATTGAACCTTCGGTTCCGGCCATTGGTAGAGCGTCCAAAAAGATGTCTCTATAAAAAAACAGGCGCTTAGAAGAAAATTCATTTGCAAGGAAATAGATTTATCAACACAAATATATATTTTCTAATATATATTTGATCCAAAATTACTTTTTTATTCCAAAAAATACTTGATTTATATCCAAAAAATACTTGAAAAAATTTAATACATTTGTACTAGCTTAATTTTTTATTCTTCACCTTCTATTATCTCATGCTTAAAACAGATTTTTTCTAATATCAACTATACTTACAAAGTTTTTGGTGAACTGCATAGCTCTCGGTTTTTCAAGGACTTGTAAAGGTTTTCTACACTTTCAGTTGGAAGACCCTTCAGTACCATGATTAAACGTAAGTAGAGCTTGCTGACGCTTGGGTGAAGAAGACCTTCAGTTTTAGGGCAAAGTTCTCTCAGGATGTCATTGGCTTCCCTTTCCCTGAATTCGACATCTTGCTGTTGATTATAATCATAACGAATGCTCTTCCTGTCCGTTGGAGATCTTCGGCTAGATTCTAACATTTTAATTTAAAACGTTTTAAGTTTTTAAAATACGATAACATATCAAAGTATTACAAAAATCAATTTACTCTTGCAAAAATATAACTTGGTATATTTTGATGATGATGTTATCTTGATGAGATTAGAGAATATTTTTTCAGTAATAATATGTCAAATGTTGTATCTAAAATGTGCCTGATTTTTACTTCTTTTTAAAATAATAATTATTTACATTTGTAATTAAAATGCAATGATAAAGGAAAAGGTCAACATTTTTTATTTTTTTGGTAAATCATATTATTCAAAAACTCTATTTCATCATTAAAAAAATTATGCTCCTATTTTTGAAATGTAATTCATTTGTAATAGGACATAACTAATTTCAACGACAAAAAATTAATTTAAAATATTACACCCAGCTTATTCACAGGCTCTCTCAATCTCCCTATAAAGCAAATATCTATTCATCGAATCAAGACAATTTATGGGTCACTACAATGTAAAAATGGAAAAGATTGTATGAAGAGTCAAACAAAATAATGCACTTCCGATTTTAATAATTTTGCATGAATTTTCATAATTCTAAATTTACATATTTTAGTAAATAAACATATCTATTCATAGTTTTTCTTAAAGACAAAACATAACCACTACCTATCATGGCTTTTCATCATATAGAAATACAAATCTTTGTTACCTAAAGTAACTAAATACATGCTGTGGCTTAAGAAAGGGGAAGCTTAGGGAGTTGAAGTCCCCTATTGGATATCAAAACACGTTATTTTTCCAACGCCCCATTACGTGATCTTCTTTAAAACTACTTGAACCCACCCCATAAATTCTGAATTGTTACGTCACTGAACACGTGCTACTGAAATGATTTCTTGTATACTTATTTTCGTCTTAAATTCATAGAAATATCTCTTTTGCATAAAAATAAGTTTTCCACGAAATGACCTTTTTTTTTGGTTATATATTTAAAAGCTTACCACTGCTAGATATGGATGATGGAACTCTTTGAACGTCCTGCAATTCTAACTGAACTTCTCCTTGGAATTTAACGAGGCTGTCGTATTTAGAAAGTGGCTGAATTTGAGCACTCGCTTTGCAATTAGCCCGTTTGATCAGTTGATTTTGAATTTCTTGCTCGCATTGAAATTTTTCATGAGAGAAAATGGGAAAAGCCTGAATTTTCTGTAAATATTTTAAAAAATTGTTGCAATTAATTTAAATAGAAACTAAATTAGTATAACCTATATTTTCAGCTTTTATAATAAGTATGATTTATTCTTAATTTTACAAAAAAAAACACTGTTTCAACTGGTGTTCTTGTAAGCCCCCTCAAATATACAGGGAGAAGTGAATTTTAATTCAGTTGCAAAGAGACTCCCCTCACTTTTACGTCGATTAATAAAATTGTCTTCTTTTACATTAGAAAAATAGGCACTGTATATAATTTGTATTACTTTTTACTGTTTAATCACTGCACTTTTATAGATAAATAAATATAAAATTGGCAAGCTAATAAAGCCATAAAAATGTAACATCTGTCTTAGTAAGTTTTATTAAAATACTTGAAAATATCGAATTAAATTTAAAGTGAATCACTGTATAAAAAATTCCCCATCTAGTCATCTCATTAAAATATATTTTTAACATCTATTATGGATATTGTTAAATGACAAATAAATGCATTAAAGGAGAAAAGATTTACCGATTGTGGTGATTGATATGGGTTGTATGGAAAAGCGGTCAAACCAGAATGTCTGTTGTCACAAGACTTGAGAGCTTTCTCTTTTCTGACGGTAACACTATCAGAAGCAACTCGAACGACGGTGTACTTGGTCTCGCAAGATCCCAAGCTGTCAAGCTAAAGAAAAACCAAGAATTGGGAATTTAATTTGAAAACCAAATATCAAAATCATGCACGTATATTTATTTATTAATGATATGTCAAACTAAATAATATGTAAGTAGTATAATTATTATTACTTAATAATATAATGACTAAGAAGTAATAAGTTATGATATATGGAAACTTGAATTTTATTTGAAAATTAAATAATGCCAATAATTATTCTTAATTTTAAGGGATTTTTGGTTCATTTTTTTATCATTTTATATATTATACTGATTGATTTGCTAATGAATCTTCTCATATTTATTTCCATTCCAATCTATCATTTCCTGGTTTTTTCCCCTCTAAGTAGTTGATATGTTATCCATGAATTACTTTTAAGCATAAAATAATATTTAAATAACTGTATTTAAGCGTGCTTATTCTCACGAAAACACTATTTTTCACAATACTGAACATACATAAACCTGAATTATGATTAATCTAAAACTTGCATCTGAAACTAATGTGTTAATAAATGTATAAAAATATCAGTAAGCCATTTTAAAAGCGTAAGTTTATGCAACACAAGTGAAATTTTTGTTGCTGATTTTATATTTTCAGGACCGAATGTTAATTCCTTAAAAATGTGTATGCCATGAAAAAATATATGTCGGTATGTTTTTAGTCATCTCGTTCACTAATTGTAAGGAATCGATACTTCGTTTATGTACAGCTAATAAAATACATCCTTTTCAACATACCTCCCGATGTTCAGTTGGAGATCTGAGGTCTGGCATGGTGTTCAAAATTGCAGATAGAATACCTCGTTTGATATTCTCAGACTCCTGGCTTTCTTCAGGGTTAGGGCAGATATTTTCAATAGTTCCATCAACCCATGAAAACAGAAGTGGAGTTGCAAGTTGCTGTTCTAAATCTTGAGATAGCGGCTTCTCACCTTGATAATCGAAATCTGTAATCTGGAACCAAGATAATGCATGCAAAAATTAATTATTGCAATACTCTTTTTCGTCATAGAAAGGAAAAATTCTTAAGAAAAACAACCGCGTTTTAACTGCAGAATAAAAATTGTATTACATCTTGCGCGAATTTTTGAAAATTTTAATCAGAAGTATAATAAGAAATTTACAAATTTTAATCAGAAGTATCATACAAATTTTTGCAAATTCTATTCAAAAATTTGATACATACTTTTGAAAACCCTATTAAAAAATGTGATGCAAATTTTGCATTAAATACCCCATATGTATCTTACCCGTAATGACATCTCGCATGTTTCAAGTGCGTCGATCTCTACTGTGGCAGTAATTTGGGATTTCTGTTCTTTACGACCACCAGCCACTGCAACGTAATCAATGCCTCTGTATTTGTAGACATAGCGCCTACCAGGTTGATACTGAAATTTCTCGTCAGAAACTGGAAAATACGGTTCATAATTAGTTCTATGTGAATTCAGAAAATGAAATAGTGTAACTTCTCGAAGCGTTTTACTCTCTTATAATTTCTTAGTAAAATTATATAGGTTTTATTTTGTTTCGTTAATAAAAAAAATGAAAAGCCCACGAAATTTCTAACAAAATGTTTAATTATTAAAAAAGGATTTCGTTCATGTTAAAAATTCATAACACTTAACTTTTACTTTTATTAAACCGTGATTTTCTGATTGAAATAAATTATAAATTGGTTATATGATATTATTAGCAAATCGGTTTATAGGTATTTTTATAGATATATTAGTAAGCTTCCTACGGAAATCACTTACTTGCTGGACATGATATCGAGCATTGGCTTACAGCGTCTCTTTGTAGTGGGCCTAGAACAGGAGGAAATTATAGAATTAACATTATTAATTTCTACAAAATACATAAATTTTCAAATTAAGTGAATATAGCGAAAATTAGTTCTATAATATAAAAATAGTAATAAGATACCAGGGAAGAAACTTACACATAAAAATTTGAACACTTGTAAAGTAGCAAATGAAAAAGATCACTCAAGCTTTCGGACGCATCAGCAGCAGTCCTTCATCAGGAGTATAATATTTTATAATATTTATAATTAGTACTTCGGTAAATTCTCCCATTAACGATTTTCAAGAAACAGAGAAAGGCGTTAATCAGAGTGCTTAATTCTAGGAAGAACTTATCCAGACCGCAAAATTTCGATAAACGGAGTAAAAATAATTGCTTACCTCACGCAAATCTAGATTTACGTAAGATAATTATTCACATGCGAAACATTATTTACGCTGACTCTTTTAAACTATAAATGATTCTACAGTCTAAGTAAAATTATATACTAAGTACGTGTGTGTGTGGGGGTAAAGGCTTACTTAAAATTATAAAATTCTTAAAAATAAAATATCTGTCAAATACAATTTTTGAACATTTGAGCTGTTTATATGTTTCTAGTACAACCAAATTCCTCGTTAGCGTACACCCACGGGACGGAAAAATTTGTTCTTAAAAGGGGGATGTTATTGTGAAGGAATTTTTTACCGAAGGGAGTTCGTATTTGAATGTAAGGATAAAGTAACTATATCTGCATCGTATCCGTTAAGAGAGGTTTTACTACACTCTAACAAAACAGCAGAAATTGTAAACTACATTAATTTGAAAATAAAGGCTTAAATCAGATATTGGAAAAGTTATATTTCCCTTACGTTGAAAATTAAAAAAAAATACGTTTTCTTAATTTTTAAAAAAGAAAAAAAGCACTTTATAAACCAGTATTTTAACCAGTTCAATTTTTAGATGATACTTTTTTTGAAAAAATGGAGCGACTGTATCTGAGTGGTGCCCATCAAAAGAGGTCTTACTATACTCTAGCGAAACAGAAGAAATTTTAAACTGTATTAATTTGAAAATAAAGGCTTAAATCAAATATTTTCAAAATTATTTATCATCTTCAAAAACTTATCATATAATATTACCACATCATCGGCAATGATGAGAAAAATTTTTCCGTCTTTAATTCAATTGTTGTTTGTTTGTAAAGAGTATCCGAATTTCTAAAATGCCTAAATAGTTACATAACCACAACTTATTCTTGAACCACAAAACTTACTGAGGTCTAAAATAAGATTTATTCATAAAAATAAATTTACTTAAATAATACTTTAGTTAAAATTTATCAGTTCTTCCTACAATTACACGTTTAAGACTTTCGAAGATTTCATACATAAATCGAAGGTTTAATAGATGAGCGTTTAAGATACCTTATACTGAAATTAAACGGACTCGGAAGTTTCCTTTAGCATGATGCAAAATAAATTTTTAGATATAGATTCCTCTTGTCATCGCTCTTAAAATTTAAAATTTTCTTTAAAACTTGATGTATAAAAAATTAAAATTAAAGTTCTAAAATAAAGATAACTATTTCTATATCGGAAAAATTATGAAAAAATATACATAATGGACACTTACCTGCTAAAGCAGCTCCCGCCAGACACACTAATGCCAGTAGCTTGATTGCCATGGTTGGCAGAAGTGTTCTGTTCAAGAAAGATCCCCTATTTATATTACACGCTAAGAGATACAGCATTTTTTAATCTGCTACCGCAACATTTTCCATGATCTCTTAGTTTAATTTTGCTGAACAAACCAAGAATAAGGTGTCAGAAAGGTCAAGCTGAATGCTCTGGGACGATGAGCTCTTTTAGCGATATGGTATCTCAGTGGAGAATGATGACCCCGGAGTTTTTTCCGAATGTTGTTCCGCTGACTTGACAAGATAACAAGACGAACACCAGCTCAAGTTGTGTAAATACAAGAACAACTACATTAAATTAACTCATGAGCAATCAAATTGCGTAATTGAAATTACCCAGTTTGTGCATTTTAATTTAGACACCATTATAATTGAAATCTCGGTATTCAAGAACATTTGGCAGCCCAAACTAATAAGCGAAATGACACTGAAATGTGTGTACATAATTACCCCACGAAAAGAACACAAAGAACTCGCCCCGGAGGCTTTTCTGTGCTAACCACTACGTGGCAATTGCGGTATCTCTGAGAAGGGTAATAATATCTTACATCTTTACATACGGAGAAAGAGAGCGTTGTTTCCTGTCCTCATTCGTCTAGCGGTCAAGATACTTTGGATACAACGGAGGGCCCTCGTTCGAATCCACAATGAGGACGGCGTCTCTTTTTCTCCTAAAACAAAAAGTTCTAGTTTGAGATAATAAACGTGGGTGTCGAAATTTTTATGCATAATTATTTCCCACGAAAAAACACACAAAAAACTTGCTCCGGAGGCTTTTCTGTGTTGACCACTATTTGGCAATTGTGTTATCCCTGAGAAGGGTAATAATATCTTACATCCTTATATACGGAGAAAAAGAGTGTTCTTGCGTTTAGAATTCTCGCACTCAAGTGTATATATACACACATGGGATAAGTATTAAGGCGCGGGCTTAGAGGTCAAATCTAAGTCTCTTTACTCCTCAGCTTTTTATAAAAAAAAATGGCGTTATTTGGAACGAGGTTTCCGCCATCATAATTTAATTTTCATTTCGCTTATTTCATCATTATACACGGCGAAACTACAGTTACGACGATAGCATTTAATTTTTATGACACACATTGTTGAACCAATATGATTTTTAATTAGCCTTAATTTAATAAAAGAACATTCTATACTTATATACGTATGATACGTGAATAATATCAAATATTAGGTCTTTCGCTTTTTATGTTGTGGCAGGTTTTAACTAGGAATCTCTCGAGCTCAGGGCCCCTTCCGCGGCCGCCAGCCGCTTAATCCGCCACTGTCTTGAACATTTATTAAAAGCTCTTATGTAATTCATTAAAAACCCTTGAACATTTAAATAAATAAATTTAAATCCTTGAAAATTTAATAACTTAAAATTTAATTCTTCGAAAATTTATTAAAAACGATAAAAACTTAAATGAGTATTTTAGACTGTTTTAAAAAAATAGGCAAATGCTAAAATATCTTCGATATTTCGACTCAACTAGTTAAAATTTAATACTTATGTGCATATCTTTAATCCATTAGAAAGCCTTTTACTTTAATATGTATTTATAAAGATGGTTAAAATTTTAATATTTTTAATTACTCCCACAAATTAAATTCTAACTTTTAATATTTTATAAAATGTGCGTTCATTACAGTATATAAATTTAAACCATGAGATTAATGTAAGCAAGAATTCTAAACGATACTATAATTATCATCGTAGAAGCGAAAGTATAACATGATCTGTTCATCTAAAAACTAATAACCTTGTTAAAGAAATTATCTAGAGTGAAAGCTGCTAAGTTCTCCATCATGAAACTCGCACTTCTTTGGTCAATTTAGACAGGTAGTCAACTTATAAACATCCTAAAAGGTATTGCAAAGGCATTTTTTAGTTCCTTGTCAAGTGGTCAATATCGGCATGTAGACAATTTTCAAAGGTGATTTAGCAGGTTTCACTGTAGTCATATTTAATTTCTAGTCTTTTTGGAATTAATCTTCAATACTTAAACAGCTATTTAAGCATTTGCTAGTTCCTTCAAAAAAGTGTATTTTAAATGACGTATTCTAAATGCATGTAAAAATCTAACTAATGGTTAACACACAAAGCCACCGGGGTTAGTTTTTGTAAGTTTTCTTGCCGAAATTTATTCTTACAATAATTCTCAACACCCAGGTATAAATACGCTTAAACTGGAGCTATTTTTGTTTAGGAGAAAAGGAGAAACCGTCCCCATCCTGGATTCGAACCAGTGTCCCTCCGGTAAGCCCGGAGTGCTTTGATCGCTAGACCAACGAAGACAGGAACAAAGCTTTCTTTCTCCGTATGTAAGGATGTAAGATATTATTACCCTTCTCAGGGATAACACAATTGCCAAATAATGGTCAACACACAAATATGGGCG
Source organism: Dysdera silvatica (assembly GCA_006491805.2). Lineage (NCBI taxonomy): Eukaryota > Metazoa > Arthropoda > Arachnida > Araneae > Dysderidae > Dysdera > Dysdera silvatica. The sequence continues at coordinate 170,107,228 of QLNU02015360.1, read as the reverse complement.
CCCATACGAGTACTTCTAGGGGAAGGTCTGAGAAAAATTAATGAGTGCTGCTAAGGAGGGCTGACAAAAAATTATTACCTCCTTCTCAAAGCTGTCAAGAATTTTAGTGAATGTACAAGATACCAAAACGCTACAAAAATAATTGATACTGCTTGACAATTAGTAATGAGCTAAAAAGTACCTTATTTTAAAATGTGACTGTAAAACTTTTGAAAGTAAATGCATAGCAGGTTCGGGCAAATCAAATTTTTAAACGGCTAGGGTGGGGCTCAAGCCCCCCCTCGACCCCCCATATGGGCGTCCATGAAGGGTAGCGACCCGGGGGCCTTTGTTTATCAAGTTCCTACAGAACTTACCATTGATATTATATTTATCGACAGGAAAAAAAAAACAGTTATCCATCACGTAGCCTTCACAACTCCCCCGCAAAAAAAAAATGGATCTGCTTTGATTGATCGTTTCGTTAGGGATCTTCTCCTCCGCGACAGTGTTGCCAGATCTGAAGATTAAAAAGTAGCAAACTGTGCTCCAAAAGTAGCGGATTTGAACTATTTGTAGCCCAAACATAAAAATGAATTATTTTGCAACTATATCCCTATACTAATGAAATATGTGTATATATAACTAAATATGTTCATGTCCTGCAAGTACCTTTTGACCAATATAAAATATCAATTTAATGAACGCACGATTAGTTCTTCCGAATAAAGATCACATGCACCGATGTGCGCACAGTAATAAGTTTAATCAATGTTCTTATCCATTAATATTTTTATACATCGTAAAATAATATGATACGCACAAAATTATGTATTACTCACCTTCTATTTAAAATTGTATAATAGAAATAATCTCAGCAGTCTCCTCTTCTTCATTTTCATCTGGTTCTTTACGATAGATTAACGAATAAAATCTGAGCATTAATATATCTGGTAATGTTG
>QLNU02015360.1:170081135-170106187 GCA_006491805.2 Dysdera silvatica | reverse complement strand
AGGGCAACCATCTTGTTGAAATACAATTCCATCTACATCAAATTCTAGCTCTCCTTCTTCAGTCATAGCTTTTTCAACAACATCTGTAATTAGATGGTCTATTAAATTTTCTAGAAGATCTAAATAACGTTCCCCTGTTAAATTTTCAACAATGAAAATAGGCCCTATGATATGTGTTGAATCTTCTTCAAAGTTTTGGGGCGTCAAAAGGTATTAACTCTTGTAGACATCAATTCGATGTATTTTTAACAATCATCTGCTTCAGTAGAGACGAGAACAGTATTTCTTATTGTAAAATGAACAAAAAAGGAGAAACGATTTCTTTAGAAAAATTAAACACTTTACTATATCAAGTTAAACGAAAAAAATAATCAAAACGAAAAACCGAAAAGCCAAAAAGCTATTACAGACACGAAAACTCATAACTGTTTCAATTAAAGTCTTTCGAATATTAAACTCGCATTCTCGCAACGCCAGATCTCGTTCACTGAAAATATGAAATAAAATAATATGCGCCGTGCATGGGCAGTATCCAAATAATGTTACACTTTTCCACCTGGTGGGGGAAAAGGAATGCCACGTAACATCCTCCCACCTTTTTGAGTTCCTGTACAACTACTCAAAAATATTCATTGGCATTCATCAGATTTTTTTTAGGAACCTCTCTATTTGGACTTTTTTTTTTTTTTTGAGATTTTTATTCTCTTTAAACTCAAAAGGAGAATTGAGTAAATCATTAGATTGTATTTCCAAGGGAAACACTCGTTGAATGGGCTTCGTAAAAACTCCCTGTCGTGTTTTTAATTTCACTGCTCGAATCTTTCCGCCTTTCCTAGGAAGTAGTGCAACTACCTTTGCTAAAGGCCATTTTAAGCGTTTTTATCCGTCATCACAAACCAATACAACCTCACCTAGCTTTAAGGAGGTAGATTGGGAATTTTGGTTATGTTTCTGAATGAGCAGACCAAGATATTCCGTGCAGAAACGCTTTCATAAATCCTCTAGAAGTTTGGCTCTGTATCTCAGTCGTCTGAGACAATGATTCGCATCGATACAATTGATATCAGGAACCTCGGAACCCGAATTCTCTACTAAAAACATTGCAGGTGTGATTGCTATTAAGTCTTCTGTGTTTTCTGATAAATATGTGAGTGGACGTGCATTTATTGTGGCCTCACAATCACATAAAAGCGTTTGTGATTCCTCCATCGTTATTATTGCTCTGTCCAAGGTTCGTCGGAGAAGTTCTTTTACCACTCCAACGAGCCTTTCCCACCAATCACCCCACCAGGCGGCTGAGGGAGGATTGAATTTCCAAATAATTCGTTGCACCTCTACATAGCTCGCTATCTTACTCCAGTCAATGTTATTCAATTCGTTGTTAGCACCTTCGAAATTAGTACCGTTGTCTGAATAGATTATCCGTGGCCTTCTTCTTCTTGTGATAAAACGCCTTAGGGACAAGAGGAAAGAAACTGTAGACACTGATATAACGAGCTCAAGATGAATAGCTCTATAAATTGCGCATGTGTATAGTACAATTCAAACTTGATCTCCACCTTTGACAAAGAGGGGTCCAGCTAAATCGACCCCTACTACTTCAAAAATTGTTGCTTCTTTTACTCTATCATAAGGCAATGGCCCAGGATCTGCACTACATAATTTTGCTTTATATCGCTAGCATCGCATGCATCCTCATTACTTTTCTCACAATTCTTCTCCCTTTTAAAATCCAAAATTTCTCTCGTACAATACCAAGAAGAATGTGAGCTCCAGCTCAAGATCGAAAATGTTCGATTAGTCTCTTTGTAAATAAACATTCAGCAGGTAACAGAACAGGCGATATGAAAAAAGGGTTATCAATACGTTGAGTTATCCTAGTCTTTACCCTCATGATGCCGACTTCGTCCTTAAAAATGCTTAAATGAGGTATAGCGTTTACATCTGGAAAAAATTGATCCTGCATCATTCGAATGAGAACGTTTTCTGCATGTTCTATCTCTTGTACTGATAAATTATCCTTCTTTTTGTTGACTTTATCCGTTTTCAAATTACTTATGAATCGATAAATCCAAACAATTACTCTAATGAGTTTATAACTAGGGAATCTAACTGCATGCCAGGGTATATCCTCTTCCAGTAAATTGAGATTACAGAGTCGTACTCTCTAAGTCAACGTCAGGACTTGAACAAACTAATTCATTGGCTGGCCATTTGTCCGGAGTTTCGGTTAACCACGTCGGTCTCTCCCACTATCGAGATTTAGACATTTTTATAGGATAACTTCCTCTCAATAGCATACCAGCAGGATTAATTTTCCTGGTACGTGCCGCCAAAGGGAAGATGGCATGAGTATTTATTTCCTGAACTCTGTTGGTAACGAAAACTGACCAATCATTTGATTTCTTTATCCAGTATAAAGCGACCATAGAATCACTCCAGAAAATACTTTTACATTCTTGAATACATAGAGCAAGACGTACAGAACTCGCCAACCTGACTCCAATGCAACAACCTAAGAGTTCTAATCTTGAGACAGTAACCTGCTTCAGAGGAGAAACCCTCGCTTTTTCTCTAATAAGTTGTATTCTTACACCTTGGGAGGTTATTGTTCTCAAAAATACTCAGGACGCGTAGGCACCTCTACAAGCATCTACAAAGGTGTGCATTTCAGTAGAATCGTAAATTTCAACATATCTCGTAATTTCAACATATCTCGTAATTTCAACATATCTCATAATTTCTACATCCTCCAGTTCATCAATTCCATCCAACCATTTTCGAAAAACTTTTACGATATCGTCCAGCAAAGGTGAATTTCATGATAACTTCAACTTCCATGTGTCTTGTAAAGTCAAGTCAAGTAAAGTCACAGGAGACAAGAAAAAAATTGGGTCAAATATTTTCTGTATTGTTGCCAAAATAATTCTTTTTGTTAAATTTTGGTCAATTTTGAAATTGTCCTTATTCAGATTAGATCTTAAAACATTTCTATCAAGGTCCCACAAAATCCCCAATACCTTTGTTGTACCCGTACTCTTCGAAATATACTTGCACATTACGTTAATTTCCCAGTTCCGTAAGTTGAAACAGCCTCTTGACAAAATGCTCTTTGTTTTGAGAATACAGTCCTCCTCCGTATATCCGCTACTCCTGTGACACAATTGTCAACATAAAACGCCAGTTTTAACCTGTCGGCTACGTCAGCGTATTCCGCCTGCACATTATCCAATAGATACGATAATGCCGCGGCTAATAGAAAAGGACTTGAAGTGACACCAAAAATTACTTTACAAGGTCTATAAATTTCTTCTTTATCTTTTAAAGCATAGAAGAAACGTAAAAAATCTGGATGTTCAGGAACGATTCCAATCTGAAGGGAAGACTTCTCAATATCTGCTGAAAGTCCGAAAGGATTTCTTCTAAATCTGTCAATGATATCGGGTATTGGCTCAATTAAATTTGGTCCTTTGTAAAGCAAATCATTCAAAGAATATCTTCCATGTTTTCTGGCAGACGCATCAAAAACGGGCCTAATTTTTGTAGTTACACTATTATTTTTCACGATAGGCCTATGTGACAAATAATTGGGGTTCGTCGTTCATTTTCAACTCTTTCTATTATCATTAGTTCTTCCCATTCCTTAAAGACTGCTCGTAATCCCTGAGAAGTCCTCTTTTAAGTGAGCGTTCACACATTATTTCATAATGTTTCCAAGTCACCTCTTTGCTATTAGGCAAATCATTTGTTTCTGCCTTAAAAGGTACACAAAATTTGTGTCGACCACTTGGCAGAATCTTCATCTTACTCTTAAACTCCTCCACTGCATTTAAATGCTCAGTATTCTTTTTAAAATTCCCTATAGGTTCTGAAATGCCAATAGATTCGAGATCCTATGGTTCAGTAATGGACGAATTGTTTACATATAAGGAAAGAATATTTAATACAGTGTCGTCACTAGAATTCTTTTCCTTTGACGAATAGGACTTTTCTGTCATAACAGATCCTAAACGTGTCTCTAACACCAACAGGCCTAAATTTAATTGAATGGATTCACTAGTAAACAAAACTCCCACTATGTCGGCACCTAATAATAAGTCTATTTCGCAATCATCAGACTCTAAGTCAGGCAAAAATATTCCCCTTTTCCTTAATTCCAGGAGCATCATCGAACTGCTAACTTTCGGCACAATGCCATAGATTTTGTTTTCGGATAAAGCTTCTATCTTACACGAGTAAGAATCATCCAAATCAGTTATCACCAGGTCATAAAGATTATGTGATTCAGCCGTGGTCTTTCTCCCACCAAACAAGCTATGCACCATCTTTATCCTTGTTTTAGGCACCAGACGCAATTTCTGAACAACCCTTCTATTTACATAAGAATTCTGAGATCCGGTGTCTATAATACAGGGCACCTTTTGTTCTCCGTCTTTAGCTCTTATTTTAACTGCTATGTCATGAGATGAACATCTTCCGTGAATGAGCCATTCGTTAAGTTGCTTGTTTTACCAACACACGTCTTTTCTTTATTATAACCATCTTCTGCACCACTGAGATATATCAAAAAATGATGATTCCTTTTGCATATAACGTAAACATTTTTTACTTTACGCATCTTCGCAATGTGTCCCAAACGAAAGCAAGAGAAACAAGCCCCTTTTTTTACTAAGAGCCTACTTTTACTTTCAATGTTCATCTCTCTAGCTGCAATATAGTCTCTTGTAGGATGTTTTTTATTACAGAAGAGACAAGAAAAAAAAACCTTGTTACCTGGATTCTCGTTTGTGCTTACCAGGGCCGACGCTGTTGGGCCTCTTCGAAATTTATGTTCGTGCTCTGTCCTCTTCAAGAAAGGATTAGCTCCAAAACCGGTACGGGCAAGCACAACCATCTCCTCGCCTTGCACTTCATTTTTCACGAAACTCATGAGACCTCTTAAAGACCGTTCCTCACCTTTTTTTTTCTCTCGATTTTCTGTGGCGTTCCCACGCGATTAACACCTCTTCAGGAAGACACGATTCGACAAGCGGTATAAGAAAATCGCCATACTTTACCTGAGTTCTTCCAAGGCTATCAAGATATCGAAGCTTTCCTTCTAACTCGTCATACAATCGTGGCAGATCTGTTTTCATACGTCCGGAAACTGCATTCTTCATTACCATGGTCAGTAGATCTCTCACGTAAAAACTTGGACAAGCAAATCCTCTCCACCGAACCTTTCACGTATCTGTTCTATTGCCGTTGGATAATTCGCAGCTGTTGCCGGAAAACTTCCAATTACTCATCCTGCCTTTGAATTGGGAACCACAGTCTGAAGTAAATACTGAAATTTTTCATCGTCCGAAATCGACTCATCCTCATGAATTTTTGAAAACTGGCTCCAAAAGGTTAAAAATTCTTTGGCGTCTCCACTGAATTTCTTCAATTCTATCTTGTGTAATTTGAAGGCTTTTCTTTCAACAGTTTCACTGGCTTTTCCTTGTGTCGATGTCTTCTCTTCCATTAGAGCTTTTAATTCACAATACATATCTCTATAGTTCTCCGCTGCCAGAAATTCCTCTTCTGTATTTTCGTCGGAAAGTATTTTCTCAGTTATCCTGCCTTGGCATTCTTCTAATCGTTCGAACTTGTCTTTCATTTGCCTTTCTAAAATCTTAAAAGGGGTAATTACCTTTTAATGGTCAAAAAATCGAATTTTCAATTATAATTTTTTATAATAGCCTAAACAATTTCGAACAGTTTAAAAACCAACGCATCAAAATATTCCAATTAGTCACTTCACAACAAGAAAAATCGTAACACAATGCATTACTTCTGAAAAACATTTAAATGTCTATGTTTTGTAAACAAATGTACAGCAAATGTAAAAAACGAGCGAAGTCCTTTTTTTGTACCGAATTATTTATTTTTTTAACATCAAAGGAGAAGGGGGGGCCTTTTTTCTGAAAGAAGAAGTAAAGTATAAAACTACACTCCTCACATTTGTTTCTATTTTGGTTCTGGTGGTGTGTGAAATTTTCTACGATCTGCTCTTGCCTTAGAAATCGTTATTTGATTTTTGTTTCGTGTTTATTATATTTTATTTGTTGTTTGTTATTTTGAATGATGAATTCAAACGATAAGAAAAAGAGCTCATCTGGAAAGCGTCCCAGAAAATATCGTTTTTCTGGGAATCAATACACAAAACGTGAAAACGCGACCCCTGTGCATCCAGTGAATTACAATGCCTCTTCGAAAAAGCTTGAGATCCCACAAATGGAGATAGCAAATGATCCATTATTTGAAGGTTATGTGCTTATAGATAATGTTTTAGTGTTTGAAACACTACAAAATGCTTTGTCATAAAAATTGCCATGCCAATGTTGAGATTCGGGAAAATGTTATTTATGGACTCTCCTCCCAACTAATTATTAGTTGTAAAAGGTGTGGTGTGATATCAGATGACAAAAATTCTGCAAAATTACGTGGAAAGCGAAATTCACACGACATTAACACACGACTGATATATGAATTACGGTGTTTGGGTCATGGACTTGCTGGTGCTAAAACATTTTGTAATGTTATGAAGTTGGCGAATCCTGTTTCTCAAAGACCTTACGACAAGATTGTTCGAAACATTGAAAACGCTGCTTTTCTGTGGTGGTACAAAGTATGAAGGATGCCACTAGACTTGAAGTAGAAATGTCTGGTTACATTTCTGTAAGTGGTGATGGCAGTTGGAAAAAGCGTGGACACTCCTCGTTGATTGGTGTATGCACATTGATCGGGGGAGAAAGCGAAAAAGTCCTTGATTTTGAAGTGATGTCTTCGTTTTGCCGAGGTTGCATATCCTGGAAAGGCCCCCGTGTTGGTAAAGACTATGAAGGATGGATCAAAAAATATAAACCTCTATGTTTAAAGAACCATGAAGGGTCAGCAGGGAAAACGGAAGTTGCAGGCATGGTGCGGATCTTTCAGCGATCGGAAGATGTTCATTATAAGGAATACATCGGGGACGGCGACACTAAGACATTCAACGCAATGTCATCTAGCAAGTGCTATGGTGAAGATTTGATTGTGACGAAAGTGGAGTGCGTTGGCCACGTCCAGAAAAGGATGGGATCCCGATTGAGAAAATTAAAAGATCAGTCGAAAGGCTGAAAGCTTAGTGATAGAAAGACACTGGGTGGTAAGAATCGATTAACGGACAACATGATCAATACAATATCTTTGTATTATGGGAAAGCTATACGCGACAATAGTAAATCCGTAGAAGACATGCGCAAGGCAATTTGGGGTATTTATTGTCATTTGTCTTCTACAAGTAAAGAGCCAATGCATATATTTTGCCCAAAAGCACCAGAAATATGGTGTAAATACCAAAGAGCAATTGCTGAGGGAAAGAACACGATTTTCACCAAAAGGCTGGAATTCTTGCTGTTGTGATGAAGGAAATTAAACATATTTCTGAAGATTTGTCAGCATCTGACCTTTTGAAACGTTGTTTGGGTGGACGAACACAGAACACCAACGAATCATTGAACTCCATGATTTGGAAATTTTGTCCAAAAACTTCCCGGTTCTGGACGTAGAGTGGCAACAATAGCCACAAGTGAAGCTACTATACTTTATAACGATGGTCAGAGAGGAAGATTGAGAGTCTTGAATAAACTTGAACTTCAAGTAAATGCAAATTCCATAGATAATGCTAAGGAAGTGGATTTGTTAAGAAATGATCGTGCTGAAAAGCGAGCTGCAACATATACATTAGAAGCTAGACGGGCCATAAAGGCAAAAAACTATAAATGCTGAGTGCTTCGCCAAAGCAGAAGGCGTAATGTATGCATCAGGGGAATTTTAGTTATAGAAACATCGTTTGGGGTAAACGTATGTGTTTTTTGTTTTTGAAAACATGTTTTGTTTACTTTTTCGTTGTTTTTCTCAAAATGTGTTTCTTCAACTTGCGCGCAAGACTACTTTTACACCGTTTGTGCTTTTACCATGAAATTTGGTATTTAGTTTTGCATAATGATTATCATTCAATTCCCCTTTACTATTTTGATATCATATGAAATTACTATCAGGTGACAGTATTGTTTTGCATAAATTATTACAAATTTTTATATAAATTACGGAAGGTGTGTTTTAACATATTCATATATATTTATATATATATATTTATTACATAGATAACACAAGTAAAGCTACTATGCTGTATAATGATGGTCAAAGGGGAGGTTGAGAATCTTGTATAAACTTGAACTTCAAGTAAGTGCAAATGTTATAAACACTACTAAGAAAGTGGATTTTTTACGAATTAATCGTGCCGAAAAACGAGCTGCAACATATACATTAGAAGCTAGATGGGCCATTAAAAGGCAAAAAATGACAAATACTGAGTACTTTGCTAAAGCAGAAGGCGTAGTGTATGCACCAGGGGCATTTTAGATATCGAAACATATAGATTTGAGTAAATGTAAGTGTTTTTTGTTTTCGAAAAGCTATTTTGTTTACTTTTTCGTTGTTTTTTCAAGAATGTGTTTTTGTCAACTTGTGCGCTGGGCTACTTTTAAACCGTTTGTGCTTTTTCCATAAAATTTGGTATTTAGTTTGGCATAGTGATTGTCTTTCAATTCTCCCATTAATACTTTGATATTATGTGAAATTACCACCAGGGGGCGGTGTTGTTGTGTATAAATTATTACGAAATTTTTTTACAAATTATGGAAGGTGTGTTTTAACATATTTTTATTATATAGATAACAATTATTTTAGGGGGATTTCTAAGGTACATAACTTAAAAATATTTTCCACTCTGCATGGCAATTCTAATTTCAATACAACTAGTTTTATCTTGTGCGTAACAACATAATGCATTTTTCGTTCGCTTGAATTTCATGTTTTTAATTAAAGTAATTAAAAATAATTATTACACACAGATATTTTTTTTTGTAATTGCATTAAACAGCTGATAAATTACTTGTGACTCACAAAAAATTCTGTGTAATTATTTAATAACATCATTTATATATTAATGCTTAAAATTAGTGAAAATTTTCTTCGATTTTTGGGCCCGAAGGTACTTACCCCCACCACCACCACCACCCATGTGATTTTTGATCTGCCTCTTCCTTTTGAAGCTCTGTCTCAATCTTGTTCGTGCTGATCGTAAAGGAAGAAGGTATTCCTTTTCTTTGTGTCTTTAGTGCTGTCAATTCCACCTTTCTGAATTCTTGGGTTATATGATGGTTCATAAATCGAGGCCCCACGTGGGGCGCCAAGACTGTTGAATCTTCTTCAAAGTTTTGGGGCGGTATTAACTCTTGTAGACATCAATTCGATGTACTTTTAACAACCATCTGCTTCAGTATAGATGAGGACAGCACTTCTTATTGTAAAATGAACAAGAAAGGAGAAACGATTTCTTTAGAAAAATTAAACACTTTACTATATCAAGTTAAACGAAAAAAAAAAAATAATCAAAACGATAAGCCAAAAAGCTATTACAGAATCGAAAACTCATAACTGTTTCAATTAAAGTCTTTCGAATATGAAACTCGCTTTCTCGCAACGTCAGATCTCGTTCACTGAAAATATTAAATAAAATAATATGACGCTGCGCATGCGCAGTATCAAAACAATGTTACACTTTTCCACCTGGTGGGGGGAAAAGAATGCCATGTAACAATATGGTGGCCTATAATTCCAGCCTAAACATTTAATTTTTGTGGTCGTTGAGTATGTCCTTCTCTTAAAATATGAGGATTTTCATCTCTCCAGTAACGCCCGTTTTGAGTATTGGCATGTCCATTAAGAAAGAATGTGCTTTTATCGCTGAAACAAATGTTTTGTAAAAACTGATTATTTTCAGCGATTCGTGCTGTCATTACTTCACAAAACTCAAAACGACGATCAAAGTGGTCCTTATTGAGCTCTTGAGTAAAGTGCATTTTATACGGATAAAACGAATGTTTTTTAAGGATTTTGCCGATTGTGGATTTAGAAACATTCGTGCAGTCACTCATTTCACTCAAGGATTGCAGGGGTGTTACACTAGCATTGCCGATAACTTCCAGCACTGTACCCTCAGCCATCTTAAATCCACCAGAGCGTGGCCGATATTTTACATTTTGTGTTTCGCGAAATTTTTTTACTAAATCGGACACGCACTTACGATCGATTGATCGGTCAGAAAATAATTCATTGAACCTTCTAGAGGTTGCCCTGCAGTTTCGACCACATTCCCCATAAAGAAAAATTATTCCCACTTTGTCTTCCACTGAGCATACCATTGTATGGCCGTTAAATGATAAAACAAAGAGAGTAATTACATAAGAAATGAAAGTTTAATAAAGATTTATTTAAACTTCCATTGCTTTGAACGAAGCCGAATGCGCCTAGTAAAATGTGCAAGTAATTTTTAATTACTGCCGCATCTGTCGATGTTTCTAACTAACACGTAAAACGAAGCACAGTGGCTACACATGCGCAGAAGCACACTCTCTTCAGAAACAAGCACAGAATGGGATTTTAAGTACCTGTGTGTGTGGGGAATTTTGGTAAAGAAGGGGATTTTATACGAAAATTTTAAACGCTCGCCATTCATGACGGGTTGGGTGTATTGACCTGGGACCAACGTTAATAATTGTTTTTTATTCAGATTTTTCGAACGGCATGCAACTTGACATACCTTTCCATTTGAAATTTTTGAATTGATCCCCACTCCCAACCCCTCAGGGGTCACACACCAAAAATTTTTCACTCAAAAAGTGTGCCCCAAAAATAATGGGATACGTGTTCGCCGATTTTTCCATCTACCCAACCGTTTCCGAATAAATGACCCTGGGTCAGACTTTGTGGACGCCTTGTATAGACGCACGCAAGGAGGAAACGTTTATAAATCACGACTCTGATGCCGAGCACCGTAACGGGTAATTCAGGTCCCGGTGTTCTTTAATACCCTATATACTCGTACATTTGCTTGTCTTCCTCGGCAAAATAAATTAATTGGTATATGTTATACACTTGTGATTTTCTGTTGCGGTGCACAATATCGGAATTGTAATATATAATTGTTTTCGCCCCATGCGTGTTTATATAAACTTTAATGTGAGAGAAGTTGAGTGCAGACCGTAGCTCATTTGATAGAGTATCCTGCATATATAAAAGGAAACTCCTAAGTTCGAGTCTTGTCGATCTCGTGCTATTTTCTTTTCTCTAATGTTTTTATGTGATTTATATATTACCTATATGTGTGTGTACAAAAGGGACACATACAAAAAAAGAAAAGCAGAGAAAACTGAAAATTCGTAGATGTTTCTTAATCAGATTTTATTTCGTTTATTAATCAGGAACACAAATACAATAAAATTGTAATTGTCAGGAAATGGAGAACAGGTAGGATAAAGGAAGGCCAGGAAAAAATCCAACGACGAAGAAAAAGCTTAATAAATCCTGGCCACCCAAGTTAAGCTAATATCAATACAAGACAAGATGATAGAAAACCTTCGCAGATACGTTAAATTTAGCTTAAGTATATTTGAAAAAAAAAAAAGTTTTATCTCAAGGAAAGAAATTATTATTGTGGCGCTGACGGACTTGGATTTTAACCAAGACAGTAACACAAAAAAAAATCCAGAAAGAATGCGTGGAGGTTTGTGTTTAGGAAGAATATCTGGGAAGATATTGAGATAGTAAAACAAGCCCTTGTGTTTAAAAGCGCAGTTATTTTATACGTTTTGTAGATAACTTTATAATTTTTGTAAAGAACACCCCCGCTAATTCTATATACACTGAAATGTAAGCACCATCGTTGATATGATTTCTAACATTTAACGACATTTCATCTTTGTATTGCAATATTTAACAAATTTTGGATGACAAAATTTAATCCCCCATGCTAGATTAAAACGGATTTATCTAATCTTATTATTTTTTCGATGTTTGTTAACCCTTAATTTATATAATCAAATTTTCTATGATTAGTTTTGATTGCCCATAGTAAACATTTACAAATGTAAAATGCGTTATGATAGGCTAGACCTTAATTTTAATTAGTTTAAGAATTATTAATTTTTAAAACTTTCAGCTTTTTATATTAAATTTTATATGCGTCAAGATAAAGAACTACAGTGGATATATTGAACATGCCATGGTATGAAAGCACATACGAGTACACTCCCATTAGCTTGCAATTTCTTGATTATTTTCATTATGTCTATTCTAATTAATGGAACATCTATCAGACGAGCTGAAACGCCTCATTGGATCTTGATTCTAAGGCCCTCTTCCATAACAACTCCATCAGAAATTTTGCAGAGATCATGAGGGAATAATTTATAAATCTAATGACGTATCGTGAAAGCATGTCTAAAAAAGTCTCCGCGATCGTTACGATCAAATAGATGAATAATAATGTGCGGCTTTCCATTAATGAATACTGTTGTTTCCTTAGTCGTTTCCCTCGATGGGGATGCAGGCATTGTCTGCATCTCCTTCATTTCTAAAATTTCAACCAGGATCTTTTCCATTCCCAATAAATTAAATTTTTCTGTGATCTTTATCCCGATCAATAAATTGGGTTTTTCAAAATTCAAAGATATCATTCCAGGCTTTGATAATTGAAGCATATATTCCATACCATGCCAATATGGCAGAATATATTGACCAAACACATAGAGCTTTGCTTATAAGATTAAAAGAGCACAAAACCCATATCCGAAAGCAAGAATTTAGTATACCCGCGTTGGCTAAACATTCGTGAGAAGTTGGCTATAAATTCTCATTTTCTGGTGTAACTCATCGAAGAAATTTTTCCATCACTCACTCTTAATTTTTGTTAAGCTTTCACATCTCATTCAAGGCCGCTATCACAATCATATTAACCAGCTACCATTCAATACAATTTCACCTATTTGGTAAATTCCTCTTCACAAGAGATGTCACCAAAGATCCACAAATTTGTTTTTTCCCTCCAACCAAAGGATTTGTGAGCTGCGCGATGGCGACATTGAAGAAGGGAGCACGTGGCTACCGAAACAGCTGTTACCATTTTATAAACTTTCTATACTACCATAATTTATGTTATTTTATATACAGGGTTCCTAGGAAAGTCCAAACGCGGCCAATAACTTTTGAATCAAGATAGATAATGCAACTGAAGTTAGGTATTGGTATGGTAAAATGACTATGCACTATCGGATAAAATCAACAGTAGCGTCCTTGGTGGCGAATTGAGGAAGTTAAAAATTTTATTTCGAAAAATAAGGAAGACAGGAAAATATTTTCAATTAGAAAGTTGTAAAGCATCCCTCATTTACTAAGAAAATAAATACGGCTCACATGCAGTATGTATATGTTTATTTTTACTTAATAGTTTTCGACACCCATGTAGAAATAAACTTAAACTAGAGCTGTTTTTTGTTTAGGAGAAAAAGAAGCGCCGTCCTCATCCTGGATGATTCTTGTCCTCGTTCGTCTAGTAGGTCAAGACACTCCGGGCTAAACGGAGGGACCCTGGTTCGAATCCAGGATGAGGACGGTGTCTCTTTTTCTCCTAAACAAAAACAGCTCTAGTTTGAGCTTGTTTCTACATGGGTGTCGAAAATTATTAAGTAAAAATAAATCCCCCCCACGAAAACTCACAAAAACTCGCCACGGAGGCTTTGTGTGTTGACAATTATTTGGCAATTGTGTTATCCCTGTGAAGGGTAATAATATCTTATAGTATGTATATATACTGCTACAAAGTGAGGTGTTGCGTAAGTTTCAATGCATAGCTTTCAGTTAATGCTTTTTAGTTCTTTACAGGTTGAATAGAAGTTCTTAAAGGAAAGAAACCGTGATCTTTCTCCTATAAGATCTTTAACTCAACTTTTTAAACATTAGAAAGTATTAACTGAAAGCGATGCACTGAAACTTCCGGAACACCTTACTTTGTGGCAGTACGTGTACATAGTGCATGTAAGCCGTATGTTTTGCTTACTAACTGTAGGATGCTCTACAACTTCCTAATTGAAAATATTTCCTCATCTTTATTATTTTTCGAAATAAAATTTTTAACTTCCTCAATTCGCCACCAGGGGCGCTGCTGTTCATCTCATCTGATAGTGCATAGTCATTTTACTATACCAATACCTAACTTTCTTTGCAATATCTGTCTTGGTTCAAAAGTTATTGGCCGCATCCGGTCTTTCCTAGGAACCCTGTATAATAAAAGAATAACGAAGAAATTCTTTTCTGGATAATGATTGCGCATTATTATTGACATAATCATTTACATTAAATAAATTCAGGTTTCTAATCTAAAATTTTCAGTGTTCGAACGCATTTAAGTACCCAATGAATGACCTTTGATCTGAATCAGGTCGGCTTATAAT
This sequence comes from Dysdera silvatica, assembly GCA_006491805.2. Lineage (NCBI taxonomy): Eukaryota > Metazoa > Arthropoda > Arachnida > Araneae > Dysderidae > Dysdera > Dysdera silvatica. Next base: position 170,091,827 of record QLNU02015360.1, on the reverse strand, counting down.
TATTAAAATAAAATTCATTTCACAGAACTGCGTCAATTTGATACTAAAGACGTAGATGTCCAGACCTAAGATAATTAAAAATTGGCATAGCTCATCAAATATTCTGTATAGCTTAGCTTCAGACGAAGCTTCGTTTACTCTTTTAATCTAATATTGGTGAAGATCGTGACATTCAATCTCTTACGTAATCTCGATAGCTGCGTTCTAACATCAAATGTTAAAACTTCTGAAAATGCTGTTTTGTGTCGGATTTTTATCTTCTTCTTGGTGAGTTACGTACGTAATTTTTTCATTTCTCATGAATTTTTTAAAATTTTAAGAGAATGCAAAAAATAAGTTCTCGATGCGCTAAAATTTTATTTAGAATATAAAGTAAAAACTCTAAAAAAAGAGAAATACCCATCATATTGAAAAAATAGACGTTTTTTCAAAACTAGTGTTAATATTTTCCTTGTGATAAATTTTTTCAAAACTAGTGTTAATATTTTCCTTGTGATAAATTTTTCCAATGAAGCGTTATCAAAAGGCTAATTATCTTTCAGCATGGGTCTAATATTTTATCAGAAAATAAATTCCTTTGAAAACAGACATGCACATTCTGTCATTAAAAAAGTCAACGCATTTCAGATTTAGATAGTAGAGTTCTTTGATCTCTAGCATCCAATGCGGGAAAACTGTTAAATAAATTTAATAAAATTATAAACAATGATACAAATTTAACGAACGTAAAGAACAATATGCAGTCAGTATTATTATTGCAAGATACTATTTGATTCGCGAGTTTTAAAAATGTTGTGTACTACCAGAATTGGTGCTATTCTTTCTCTTTAAATTTTTCGAGCCTAAAAATTTGAATGAATTTATATTATCCTTTCAAATATCATGGCAATATTTGTTTTGTTCTATTTGGAGATTCTCTTAATCTTTATTTACAAGTTCAACTTATCAAGTTGATTAATGTAGTAATACGTATGCATTACATCGTGGAGTTTATTACAAAAGGCGTATCTGTACACACATAACAAAAATAGCGAAATTTATAGAATCAAAATAACATTACCTGCAAAAACTCCTGTTTTTTTCATTAAAATGCTAATTTTAATTATTTTATTCCATTTTTAATTTCCTGTTATATATATACTATATCAAATTAAATTTTAACTAAAAATAAAACTTTTCTTGAGTTTTTCGGAAAAAACATGTAACATAATAAATATAATTATACTCTCTATAGGCAACTATTAAAAATAATACAAATAAGTGGACTGTAGTCGAATCTCATATTTGATTACAGTACACGAGATTCATATTTTGTCTTGTTTTAGAATTCTACCGTTTTTCAAATATTTCATCCATTGGAGTCTAAAGATCGTGCACTTGGAATTCAAACTTCGGATATATGGTGAAAATCGTTTGTAACGACGCCGGTTACGATCAACTGTATATAGCGACGGAATCACTACAAGAAGTTTGCTTTACTATTCTTTAGCGTGTTAAACATATCGCTACTAACGACTCCGTATATCACGTAGAACTTCAGTACCTTTTATAAAGACGATTTTCTTTCTATATAAAGGATTCAGAGTAATGGGATATATATATATATATCGAATTGACAGCTGATCATTTTATTGCGAGAATTCTTAAATTTCTTTGCAGTCACAAGACCGTCAATTTCGTAAGCAAGTTTAGAGTAAAAAAAGTATAAATATGTTTAGAATAAGTAAGTGTAAAATGTATTACTATATAGGCTATAGATATACTGATTAAAAAGGTATCGCTTGTAACGATTGTCGGTTATAACGATCGAATTTCCGCCGAAGGTCGAACGATTTTCGCTGTATAGATTTGGTGAACAAAGTGATTCAAAATATATGTTTCCACAATTATCGTTTTAACCGTTAGTCGTGGAAAAGGAACTTCGAGATGGGGTGAGAGTTTTCAAATTATATAAGAATGTTGAATATGTTATTTATTTTACAAGGGGTAGTATATGTATAAAAAATACGTAATTTAAAGTTTTTTACGGGACCCAATACCAAAAAAATTCCAATTAGAAAAATATTGTCCTATATATAATTGGTCAAACAAAGGAAAATTCATATTTCTAACAATGCACCTACCAGCGTAGTAAATTCGACTTCGTAACAAAAGTTGACATTTTGGTAGCTGGAAGTGTTAAATGAAAGGTCGTAATAGTGCAAACCCCTAGTTCGGCGATTTAAAGAAGCTAGGATCATGTAAATTTTTGCATCCAGCTTTCATAAAAAGTGCTAAAGAATCCGAGAAAACCTTTAAATTCATTTTTTTATTTAATTTTTGTTTTCAAGAAGCGTAAAATATTCACACGGGAAATCCTTTCTGAAGGTATGTACTTTTGGCACAGGACATCATGTGATAAGCCTGGTAAAAATCATAAAAGCAGATGACAGATTAACAATACAAACATTTGATGAAAGATTGAAATGGACAATTCTGTTGCTGGCACATTTTTTCCACAAAAGCGAACCAAACATGTTGCACATTTTGAGAATGTTCAACATCTTTTAAAAGTCCAGACGTACACCAGAAGTGACAAATCATCAGATCAAAGATGGGTGCTGTTAGGATGTAATGCATTAGAAACTGAAATTTAAGGATTCCATTTCGTGTTGTTATTACACAAGCATCTTCATTCCTTCCATGAACCAATGAATGATTGTGCATAGTCTTGGCCAACAATTTCAATTGTCTGCAGAAATACGTGTCCAACGGCTGGCACGTTCCTGTACATTTTGCAGGGAAAACCAAAATCGTGAACTTGGAATTGGAAATAGCGCCTATTTCAAAACAAGTGATATAATCAACAAGCACAAATCGGGGTCAATTTGAGCTAATCAGTGGTCGAATAAAAAAGAAAATCTTCTGTCACTTGAATTAAATAAAAAAAAAATGAACTAAGGTTTTTTTCTCGGATTCTTTATCACTTTTTATAAAAGCCAGATGCAAAAGTTTACATGACATTCGTACCCTTAAATAACCGAACTAGTGATTCGTACTACCACGACTTCCCATCTGATACCTCCAGCTACCACCACACCAACTTTTGTTACGAAGTCAAATTTACTACAATGGTAGATGCATTGCAAGTAGAGAATTTGCGAAATAATTAAGAGTTGAATTTCATCACTTATAATCTTTTCTTGGGGGGGGGGAGAGTGCAAAATGACGGCAACATTAGGAGATTACTTCTGGGGAAAATTTGTGAACTAGTTTTGGACGGCGCACAAACTCAAAATTGAAATTAGAAAAATTCCATTTTATTACATATATTGTATACACTCTATAACAAAATAAATCAACGCACCAAGAAGGAATTATCCGATTACGTTAAAAATTGGTGGATGTGAAGAACATACATAGAAAAAGAAATCATTAAAATTTCAGAACAATTGAATGATTTATTGCAGAGTTTGACCGTTACAAAGGGAGGAAGTCAATAAGGCGTTGGTCCACCTCTGGCCTGGATGCAAGCTGTCACCCGGCGTGGCATAGACTGATAAAGATCCCGGATGGTGTCCTGCGGAATTTCTTGCCAAATTGTCTCCAACTGTCGGGCTAAATCGTCAACATTCCGGGATGGTTGCAATCGCCTTCCCATAGCGTCCCAAATGTGCTTTATGAGAGAGGTCAGGAGACCTAGCTTGCCAAGGAAGTGTTGGGCAAGCTTGAAGACAATTCATAGCAACACGTGCCGTGTGCGGCCGGGCATTGTCTTGTTGAAACGTAAGTCCAGGGTGTCGCAAAAGGAACGGTAACACAACCGGTTGTGGGCATGTGTGGCGTGCAATAGTAAGGGCAGGATCCCCACGCTGCCCTGGACGTCTCCAGACACGTCTGCGGTTGTCGTCAGGACACAGTTGGAAACGGGACTCGTCACTAAAGACTATACGTCCCCAGTCAGCGCAGTTCCAAGTTGATCGAGCCCGGCACCACTGTAATCGGACTTGACGGTGTAAAGGCGTGAGAGGTAAGCGGCGTAACGGTCGGCGCGAGCGTAAATTCCGCTCTCTCAGTCGTCTGCAGAGGGTCATGTTGGACACATGTGTGCGGGCCACACGTTGGATAGTTGATAACGACGAATCCGGTGCTGTGACAGCTGCTCTGACAATCGCTCTGTCTTCCCGTTCTGTTGTGGCCCTAGGTCGACCGCTGCCGTCCCGACGCTGACATCTGCCGTTGTTGACCCACTCTTGCCAGCACCGTCCAATCGCCGCATCGCTTCGACCCACATGTCCAGCGATTCTTCGATTCGTCCAACCAGCCTCTTTCAATCCGATAGCACAACCTCTTTCAAACTCTGACATATGCTCGTAATGAGCACGAATCTTTCGGCGAGGCATTGTTACAGTCGACGTAAGATATCCGCAGTCAAAATGCAACAGAAATTTTGACCACATATTGAGAATCGCTCCTTATATACACCTGCTGAATGCGCAGTTCCGATGCGCTGGAGTTCCCGCTATTCATTCATTGGACACCAAATTTTAATCATTTGCATGTTCGGTCAAAATGTCTTTGCATACGAAATTTCATTACAATCGGACAACTCTTTCTTGGTGCGTCGATTTTTTTGTTATAGAGTGTCTTTTCAAATATGCAATATCTCAGTGAATATTCCACCTAGATAATGAAATGTCTTTTATTTGAGTAATTAGATGTAGGGGAAAATATTTTCTCTAATTGGAAATTTTTTGATAGAGGGGCCCATATAAAAAGTTAAATTTCATATTTTTATATATATATATCACCTCCTGTAAAATAAATGACGTATTCCACGTTCTTATATAATTTGAGAACTCCCCACTTCCCAAAGTTTTTTTATACGACTAGCTGTTAATAAGATATTCGCGGTAACGTCTATTCTGGATCAGCCTGTACAGTCGCTGTTTTAAAGTTCCCCATAAAGGATATTACCATTCATTCCTGATCTTCGTGCTCCGATGGTCCACTGGTTATGACTGTCACCTTCAAGCTACGAGGCGAATCAGAAAGTTTTTGCCCCTATTTTTTATTAGCCAAAATATTACATTACAATATAGGTAATCATTCTACGTACCTTACACTATTTTTCCACATAGTCCCCACACCGGTTCAGACATTTGTCCCATCGCAGCACTAAATTTGAGATGCCCCTGTGGTAGAATTCGTCCGGCTGACTGTGGAACCACCGTCGGACTGCTGTCTTGGCTTCATCGTTGCACGTGAATCGCTGTCCTGCCAGGAACTTCTTCAGCGGACCGAAAACGTGGAAATCACTAGGGGCGAGGTCCGGACTGTATGGTGGGTGGTCCAGACTCTCCCAGTGAAATGACCGGAGCTTGTCGGCGGTTCTGATTGCATACAGTCCGGACCTCGCCCCCTAGTGATTTCCACGTTTTCGGTCCGCTGAAGAAGTTTCTGGCAGGACAGCAATTCACGTGCAACAATGAAACCAAGACAGCAGCCCGGCGGTAGTTCCACAGTCAGCCGAACGAATTCTACCACACAGGCATCTCAAATTTAGTGCTGCGATGGGACAAATGTCTGAACCAGTGTGGGGACTATGTGGAAAAATAGTGTAAGGTACGTAGAATAGTACGTATATTTGTAATTACCTGTATGTACCTTATTTTGGTTAATAAAAAATAGGGGCAAAGACTTTCTGATTCGCCCTCGTAACTTGGCTGAATTTGACTCCCAGTAAGCGTAATTGGGCTTAAACTTTCCGTGATTCAGAGGGAACATTATGCCAATACCTTTCATAATCCAGTTTCAGGACGTAAAATGTGCAAAAAAAACATTCTTGATTTTTTACAACAGTCCAAAACACAATTAAATTCTAACTTAATTTTGTCTCCGATTTTATATTTTATTTCGTTTTCGGAATTTTGTATCTTTTTCGATTTTATATCTTTTCATTTTCCGTTTTATATCTTTTCGTTGTCGATTTGATATGTCTTCATTTTCGATTTTATATCTTATTTCATTTTCGGAAATGTATGTAGCAACAAATGCGAACTCAGTTAAGAACGTATATATAATACTAAGCGCACCTGTCAAGTTACCGCGTTACCTTACTGTCATATCATTACTTGGCCCTGTGGTAGTGCAGAGGTAACGTGTTCACCTAGCAGGGTGCCATTAACCCGGGTTCGATTCCCAGTGATGCCAGAGAAAGAACGCTTACCGGTTAACTGCTCATTGGAGTCCGGGGAGGTTGACTCCCTAGGCCTTAAGAGGTTCGGATTCCTCGGAAAACTAAGTACCAGCACAGCATAACCTTTGCTGTCCTTACGCCGTAAAAAACCAAACTGTCACAGTACAACCTGCGTTCCTTAAATGTCACAGCAATCAAACACCTTGCATTTTATGTTATCTGTGGACGTAACACTGGCTACGAAAAAATTCTGATACATTGAAGAAAAAGCAATCTGTGAAAAAGATATTCTCATATCTATAGCCGTAGCCAGGCTGGGGCTAACGCGGCTGAGCCCCCCTATGAATGTAGTTACCCCCCCCTGGAAAATATTTTTTCTCAAAATAAAGTATTTTATAATTTTCTTTTAAATTTTTTGTTTTGAATAAAATTGTACATGACAATGGAAATTGTTCTTTGATGTTAAAAATGTATTCAAAATAGCTCTCTACTGTAGATCTTGTGTATGTAATTTTTTTTACATAGGTTTGAGTCTTCATATACTTTATAATAAGGATAAGGGAAATTATAGAGAGGTATACTAAAATTTATATACTTCCAGTGCAAAATTTAAGTTAAGAAATTTATTCATTGATGTTAAATATAATAGTTTATTTACATATTTAGTATTATTACACATTAATAAAATACATAAAAACATTTACGAATTTTAAGCCTTCCCGCGTAACAAGCCTCGAGGTAAAGGCCTGACCCTATCGCCCGTTTATTTTTTATTATTTTTTTTCTTTCTTCCTTTTAAGTAGATCCCCATCCCCGAAAATGGTAGAAGAAATAACGCTTCAGCCCACAGAAGTCCAAACACAAGCAGCTATTTCACAGTAAAAACCTTTTATATAAAAGGTCAAAAGTATCAACTTTTCAGTAAGCGTCTGTACTAAAGACGATTAGGGTGAACTATGAACTCCCGAAACTAAAGAGAACTGATATGAATCTCTCTTGAAAATTGCATATATTAGCAACTATTAAAAACATTACTAATTTAAGTTTCCCAACTCTTTTCAAACAGTATTATTACTGGCGGAAACTGATACAAATTTGCAAATTTTATGGATTTCCTATGATTACAGCCCCCACCTTCGGCGGCCACCCTTCACAGCTCTGTCTTGCTTCATTCTTTCTCTCTCTTTGATGGATTTCAATTATAGGCGAATATTGTGTACAGAATAAAGCTGTTATAGGTAACAAATATTCAATAAGTTTGACAATTTGGATTATCTCTAAAGTTTCAGTTATTAATTTTTAAGAGGTTCCTCAAGACAAAGCTTACTGAACTTTCAACAATATTAATGGTACTAATTTAAGCATGTATTCTTTTACTCACTTTTCAGTTGGAAATGCTATTAATCACCATTTTGGAATGAAATTTCATTCAAGAAACCGTATTTCTCACCCCTTTCCTTTTCACTGACAAGGAATTCAACCCCCGCCCCAGAGCTCACACGCCGAAATTTAACGAATTTAATTCAAGTATAAATACACACCATAACAAAACTAATGTGAAAATTAGATGCCACCATCTGATCTCAGATTAACGCTAAAAATAATTAATAAAAAATGAGTTTGAGTTGACAGGAGAAGGAATTTATCGCCATTTGGCACCTTCCGATTTCTTTCATAAATTCCTCAAGAAGTATCCAAACACCATTAAATATATTTATAGTCTGTTCCATGTTATCCTCATACGGATAAATAGAATGCAAGCGATACTTTGTGACAGAATTTTCTAAATAAAATAAATGCTTCTCTTATGCACAAACTGAATTGCAACTTGCAATGTGATTATAAAAATTAAAGTAAATTGTTTTCTGCTGCGACTTTCAGAAATAAAATAAAAATAATATAGAACTTCAATTTAACAAATAGAGAAAAAAATAACTTTACAGCTACTTCAAAATCTAATACGTTTAAATGTAACAAGTTAACGCAATCACTGTATTACTGGACGTATTCTAAACTTTTAGAATACGTACTCGCCTTCGCTTTTCACCCTTTTCGATCAACTAGCTATCTCTCCATGTATTGCCAGAAGGTTACAATTGGCGCTATTTTTACTTTTTAATTTTTTCAATTTCTAGGGGGAGATAGCTGCTAATTTTCACACATTAAGGTTTTTAATGATGGGTACATTAAGCTGAATTAAATTCGTTAGATTCGTGCGAGTTCCGGGGGGAGGGGATTTCCTTGTAAATTAGTTCAAAATAATGGCCATCTTTGTTCACATATCCAACATAAATTCACATAAATTATTTTCAAACGTTAGATATAACGAGGAAAAAATTAAGACATTATTTTACACCCACGTTTAACTTGGGTATTGGACAGGTCGGTTATCTCCAGACTGCGCCATAGACGATATCATACTAGTTTTAAATTCAAAGGTTCCATGCTCGATATCAACGAGGGTGTGTTCTGGTCGAGGGTGTTCCGGAGTGACCCCGAACCTAGGTATGTCACAAATCCTTACTCGAGACTGATCAAACACCATTTCCAGATTATAATAACTATTTAAAATTAAAGTCACTTCGATTAATTTGGGTCCCTCGTTACGGAGTATCACTGTCCGGGCCGCATCATAACATTCCGTCCATGATTTCGGCACCAGCGTGAAAAAATCGTAAGTTTTCTGGTACATTTGTAAGTCATCGTAAATGATTCGAGCAGCGTATACCATTTGTTACGCTTATGTAGCACGCGTGTGTACCTAACATTCTGATTTAGGATTTTAAAATTATTGAAGTCAATGTAGCATAATCCATAATACAATCACGCACATCAGATTCATTTTTCAAATTTAAGTAGAAGCAGTTTTCATTTTCACATTTTCCACATTTAAAAGAATTGGGCAGATCTTCAACCTCAATAGTAGTCATCCTTCTTGATTTACTACTACTTTTAATATTTTAAAACTAAATATATGCATACAGAAATTGCATAAGTTAAGGCAGTATTAGTTTTATTATAGATACTCCTCTGATTTATTTTTTTTATTGGTATTGAACTTATTAATATATCTTTGAAATCTTTCATAAACCTTGGAAAACTTTCATAATGGAAAAACTTCGTTACAGGCACGTGCCAAGAGGGGACAGTAAGGTTACTCCCCTTCCTGCAAAAAAAATAGGTGTCTCTTTACCAATACATTTTCATTCAGTCTTTGTAGAATCATCGATGTTAAAGCGTGCTGCTCTGCGAAGTCATTAAAATTGTAAATAGTTCAAATATTTGTTGTTCAGCGATCCATTTTATTTTAATTATTTAGTTAACTACTTAACAATTAATTTATCTAACATTTTATAATATCTTTTGAAGATTTATCACAATAGATGGCGCCACGAGTTCGTGGCCGTAAAAAATCTCTCTCCTCTCTCCAAAACGTTGGCACCTTAATAATTTGTTATATATTGAAAATTGACAATTTAAAAAAAAATTATATTAATCAAATTTACCTTCTTTTTTCTAAAAGTTGATTATCGCTGATATTCGATATTAGCTAAAGGAAAGAAAAAAAAAGCTCTTCTACCACACATACATGAATTTGACGTCATAAATCAAACATGGCGAATTTACGATGATTTATGAAAACAGTTACGATTTTTTCCACGCTGGTGCCGAAATCATGGACGGAATGTTATGATGCTGCCCGGCCGCACACGGCACGTGTTGCTATGAATTTTCTTCAAGCTTGCCCAACACTTCCTTGGCAAGCTAGGTCTCCTGATCTCTCTCCCATAGAGCACATTTGGGACGCTATGGGAAGGCGATTGCAACCATCCAGGAATGTTGACGATTTAGCCCGACAGTTGGAGACAATTTGGCAAGAAATTCCGCAGGACACCATCCGGGATCTTTATCAGTCTATGCCACGCCGTGTGACAGCTTGCATCCAGGTCAGAGGTGGACCAACGCCTTATATTTTCTCAATTTATAACGGTCAAACTCTGCAATAAATCATTCAATTATTCTGAAATTTTAATCGTTTCTTTTTCTATGTATGTTCTTCAAATCCACCAATTTTTATCGCAATCGGACAACTCCTCCTTGGTGCGTCGATTTTTTTGTTATAGAGTGTATTTTCCAAGTCCATAGAATATTGCCACATTTCACTGTAGTTCCTTTTGAACGCTTAAAAACGTTTAAAATGTATTTATTATGGTTCACGATTTAGAAGATTTTCTCTCAAATGTTTCTTGATATTACTTATATTAAAACAATCATTTATTTTAAAAAGCTATGTAAAATAAGATTTTTAATAAGCTATGTGTTTAATCATCCTACCATTTTTTCGTTTTGATATTTTTTATTCATATATTTTTTTATTTGGTTCGTTCCTTTTTCCTGATTAATAAACGGTCATTGTCTTTTATTTGGGTACAATTGACTTTTCGAACTGATATTTCATTCTTTTTCGATTATTTTCTTGTCGGTGTGAAATCATGTAATTCTCTTGCAATATG
>QLNU02015360.1:170060799-170071530 GCA_006491805.2 Dysdera silvatica | reverse complement strand
TTTTCGATAATTTCTTATTTCAGTTCTGATCAATATCACATCCATGATTTTTGATCAGAGAGGGGTCAAAAATTGAAAGAATGTTATTATTTTTAATGTAATAGTTGCTGCTTTTAATGTATTTTACATGTAAATTTTCAGCCCAAGGCAGGGGCAAGGACCCATTCCTCCCCCTGTGGGTGTATCATTGGTTCTGATAAATGTGCTCCCCTGATTTAATGAATTCCTCGATTGAACAATTATTTTCACTAGTCCCGTGAAAGTAGCGGCATAGGGTGGGTTGCCAGCACCTGGGCAAGTTAAGTATTGCATATACTAAAACCTGTTAGCGCTTCCTTCTACCAGTCCAATATTGAAATTTTGCACCCCTCTCCTTGCTACACCACTGACATGTACTAAACTCTGATCAATCTTTTTATTGTTGTGTTATATTAAAACACTTTTGAGAGGGCTACTAAGATCTGTTCCATCCAGGGCTGCTAACACCGTAAGCATGGCCCTGATTACTATATATTTTATAACATTGCGTATTGGCCTTTGCCCCTCCTCCTTGGTTAATATGAATTGAAATTATTATTGGTAAAGTTATTCTACTTTTATTTATTTATTTTATTTGTTTGGTTAAAAGATGAAAGTTGAGAAATTTTTTTTCTCCCAATTAGCTGTCAAATTATGCACTTGAACGGAAAAAAAAGTCATTATTTGCTGGATTTTCTATTGCTTAGTTTAAAAAAAAAAAAATAGAATTTCTTTAACCGAATTAACACAAAATTATGGCATTATTTTCTAAATAACATATATAGCAAACTGAAGCATTGAATGATTAAAATGTGCAGGTATTCATATTCAAAAAACCAATAATGTTAAAACCAATAAGTTTTTACACATTTAATTCATAACTTGTGAAAAAAATATGTTTTACAAAACTTAGCCTTTTAGAAGCTTGTTGTGCTTCCATTTTGATTTATTGTTGTTAATTGTGCAATAAAAAAAATAAAATTGCTAATAGCATGGAAAAGTTGGTCAAACTGGTGGCACTCTATTTCCAGGAAAAATTGAATGAAGTCCAAAAGATGTAGATCAGAGACTCAACTTTCCAGGGGGAATTGAGGCTTTCAACTGTTTTGATTTTGTGTATTCATTTAAGCATTAACTGGTCTTTGATTGGTTAGTACTGATAGCATAGGGAGAATACAAGCACTTGAAATGCTTTGCGAGGAAATTGACAGGATGGAATTTTTATTTTTCTTACTTCTTATGACTGCTAATAGCGTGGCTTGTCTATAAAAGAAATTACGAGACTCTGCTATGTGAAATCTACGGAATCTTAAAAGAAGTAATATTAGAGTCTGTCTTCTTATTTTTAATTGGAACATCTTTTGTGACACACAACAATTCAAACTTACATTGATCAGTTCAGCTTTTATCAGAGTCTTGAAGGCATCTGGAGTGTATACATTTGTAGGGTTTCTGAAAGTGTCACTTCCACTTGTAAATGCAGCGTAATGTCTAAACATCCTTTTTGTTCACATGCCTATTGCTTTTGTAAATTGATTGGCATTTCCATGCAAAAGTTTTGTCCTGCTCATTTCTAGGGACCAGAACTGCACATATGGTTTATTTAGGGATTTTTAATGACGAATTTGGTGGGGAAAATGTAGAGCTAAAGTGCTTGCCTCAGGCTTAAGGCAGCCATACAAAATTTTAGGAAATGCAAGGAATGTTGCCCGCAATTGGAAGATTTTCTCCTTATTTCGAGGGGATGGAAGGGGTAACACATGGTCATGTGTGTGGAAATTAACTGTCTCCCTTTCATTCAATTCCCAACATTTGTCTTTATTGAAACTCAATAGAAATGTTTGTGTGAAGACATTATGGTACATCACATAACTTACAAGCCATAGAAGTCAAATTTATAAAAATACTTCGGTGACAATTATGAATACAGAGCAAGCACACATTTAATTTTAAAAATATTTATTTCTAGTAAGAAATTGTAAAACATATTTAGCAACATGTGGAAAGTTAAACAATATAGTAACTTCTTTTTTTGTTTTTGTGGCCCTTGAGATTCTGAGGCCCCTGAAATTTTTAGGTTACAGGCGTGCAAAAATCTGCCACTGTATATGTATATAATATATATATGCATGTGTATGTGTACACCTATATTAATATGCATAATATTTTAATAGATCATCTAGTTTGATTACTCTTTTTCAAAAATGTCGTACTTAATCCTACTTTTTGAAGTTTGAAACCTGCTGTGACCCTGGAGATTGTACTCACCAGGGAACCACTTTTGTGGAAGCTCGTACTTTGAAACAAGACTTATCACAAATGATAGTCCCTAAATTTCTTATTAAGAATATGAAATCAGTTTTTTGTGAATAGCATATAAAATTTTTTTTCATTAATATTCAAAGTCCAAAAATCGCACTTTTTAGGTGAAGTTTGATATTTTTTATTCGCACTGTATATGAAGATAAGAACTTTTTAATTCAATTCGAATAAAGAGGGTAATTGTATTTAACGGATAAAATTATAAAATTACACGAAAGATCATTCAGAGTATTTTAAAAAATTACATAAAAAATAAGCTTTTTTTTAAACCGACATTTGGCTATGGTTTAGAAGAATTGGCGATATCGATATGAAGCAGGATTGGCAACTTTCTGCCAAGCTGATTAAAACCGCTGGTTATAACTGGTTAAAACCGCCATGGCAGAAACCCAGAAAATAATTATTTTGTGCATTAAAAACTTACCAAGATAACCTAAATTGCAAAAGGGAATTCATTCTGTAGGTTTCATAGGTTCTGTAGGCTTTCATAGGTTCTGTAGGCTTCATAGGTTTAGTTACAATGTTTATAGTATTTATTCAAAGGTTACATCATAGCACAAATTTTATATATTTATTCTATATAAATTCTGTATATAATTCTTCATGGCAGTCTATTTCAAAATATCAGTTTTACTGCCATTTCCTAATTCAAACTATTTCTTAATTTATTATGAATAGAAAGCTTAAGAGCTTATTCTTAGCTAAGCACTTCGTAAGGATTTCTAAGCAGAAACCACATGCTTTACAACAGACTTAAAAAAAAAAGTGTGGTTCATTGGCTGTAAATACAACTTATCCGATTAGTCATAAACCACTGAGGCTTTTTCGTACAATCCATCTGTCAATGTTGTTGCATTTTAATTTATAGCTAAATGTTTCATAAAGTAATGAAGGTAAGTAAGATGAAATAGGTGTAATAATTTAAATAATATGGCCTGCGAAAGATGGTTTTTGTAACAAATCTTTGATGTACTCTAGTATTTTTTAATTATTTTAAAACATTTTAATTATTGAAACAATTACTATAAAGCTTTACGATATATTAAATTATTGTACTAAAAAGAATATATATTTTGTAATCTTTCATTTACTAAATAATACAATACTGTTTTCAGTACTTTTATTAGTTTCTGCCAGTTTCTCCCACTTTCTGCCGGTTAAAACCAGTTTCTGCCACTGGCATGGCAAAAACCAGTTTCTGCCAGCCGAAAGCCAACCTAGGTATGAAGTATAAACATTTCGCCAAAAAAATTGCAAACAAAATTGTAATTATCATTGAAAATCGATGTAACACATCGAAATAAAATTATAAAAATTCATTCTTTGGTCTGTAACCAATCAAGTGCAGAATAATATCACCCTATGCTGCAATATCCTTGGTGTAAATGTAATTACATTCCTAAGAAAACAATTCAATTCAAGAATATTGGCAAAACATGTTTTTGGTTAATTGATATGATTTGAAGTGATAATAAATGTAATTTACATCCTTTTTAAAGTGCAGCCATTGTAAGGTACAATTATGCTTTGAACGTTTTTATGAAAAGTATCATTACCATAACTTATAAAAATAGTTCCGGAATCCGATATTTTGAGACATTTTTATAATTTTCTCACATCGGAAGTCTTTGATTGATTTACAACATTCAAACTTTCCATGTCAATTTTTTACGAGAGCCAGGTGGACTTCACAAAAAATAGGAGACGTCAATATGATGCAATGCTTGTCCACTTTTTAAAACACATTATTCACATATAAAATTTAAAATGCAAGCTGCATTAAAAATATTTTTCTTTATTAAAAAATTACGTAAAATATTTTGATGTTACGGCCATAAAATTTAGAAGATTTTTTCCTTTTTATTATGCCATTATATTTCCTAAAAATAGTGTGGGTGAAGGTTGCAATATGAGCGTAATTATAGAATAATAAATGCTTCATGCCGATATCGCCAATTCTTCTAAACCATAGCCAAATGCGCCAAATATTGGTATTAAAAAACTTAGTTTTTGTATAATTTTATTATTTAAATGCAATCACCCTCTTTATTAAAATTGAATTCAAAAGTTATTATCTTCATCAATGTGAATAAGAAATATCAAACTTCACCTAAAAAGTGCGATTTTTGGACTTTGAGTATTAATAAAAAAAATTATATGCTATTCACAGAAAACTGATTATATATTCTTAATAAAGAATTTAGGGATTGATTGTTTGGCTTTTTTATGGCGCAAGAGCATCTGGGCTATACTGCGCCAAGTGAATTTAGGGACTATCATTTGTGATATGTCTTGTCTCAAAGTGCGAGCTTCCACAAAAGTGGTTCCCTTGTCAGTATATGTTCTTCTAACTGTTCTGACAGTAGGGATTTTTTAATCAATAATTTATTTTGTTTTTTATTACTGTAGATCTATTACAAGATCATATTATCGTAATTCAGTTGGAGCATTACTACTTTATGATATAACACGACGTTCAACTTTTGAGCATTTAGTGGATTGGTTTACTGAAGCTAGGCGTCATATAGAACCTCGTCGAGCTGTGTTTGAGGTAACTATTTTTTATTTAAATGTATTTCATTATTTGATGTTACTTGCACCCTTTCAGGACTAATTATAATCGAATGGGTATTTGCTCATCCACATATAGGAAACTCAGTTGAGGATTGCAGACTAAAGTTGGGGGATTCAATCTGTAGCAATGGTAGTGCTGCTAGCCAAAAAAATCTTAGAAGGTGGGGGATGATATCCTGAGATTTAAAAGGAGTTACATGGGCAAAAAAAGATTGAGAACTAGTGTGTTGACTACTCTGCAAACTGAAAATTATAGTTATGTAATAAGGGGGAGGGTCAAGGACAGAATTTGCCATGGTCTTGGAATAACACCCTTCATTTATCATGAAAGTTGGAATTTTTTACAGTGAAAAAATGTATATTGTCTCATGACACCTGTGACCCCCATTGTGTCCACCCCTGTCCTCCACCCACTTTTACTGACAAGGGAAGGTCGGAGGGTGGACGACGAGGATTTTAATGACATTAGGCTCATTTGAAAGCTCTCAAAAAATTATTAGACACGTATTCATCCATTTATCTCATTTCTAGCTTGAGTAATAATAGTTTTTGTAACTGCACGTAAACAGAAAATCGTGCTTTTTTTTTTCTGGATTTCAGAGGCCTATAATTTAAAAAATACTGCAGTTAAAAATCTGAAAATTTGGATTTTATACTATCTCTGCTAGTACATGTAATGAGCCAAATTTGAAAAAAATCCAATAGGCTGAGGTTCAAAAGTGCTCAAATTTTGGTTCACTTGACGCGGAATGACCCATACGTTATATTTAAACATCTTCTGGACAGTTTCTCCAATTTTGCTTTACATGTTTTGGGCCATCTTTGTGAAATAAAGTGATGCATACAATTTTTTTATGTGTAATTTTACAAAAGGCAAATAAATTTTATAATGAATAAAAAAAAGTTCATGAAAATATATGGATTATACCAAGAAAGTAGTTTTGATAATTAACATTCACCTTTAAATCTAATTAAAGGTTATCGGTGTTGTGCTGTAAAATGTGAATTTAGTGTTGAAATCTGACAGAAAAATTAATCTGAGAAGTGTTTCGTCTATATGTGCTCTAATAAGAAATTTCAATTGTAATTTTTTTATTTAAAATTAAATTTGAAAACTGAACTGCTTTTGAATCAGAGTTCTCATGCACCTAGAGAACTGTGAATTTTGAATCACTTCTAAAAGTCAGGAGAAAATTAAGTTTTTTGGTGAAACCTGAAAAATTAGGGAAAACCTCCCCAACTTCCAAATAGCTGAATTTCACATGAAAGTGAAACAAGGCTCATACGTTTCTGGAAAACTGGGAATTGTCAAGGAAAATGAGATTTGGTATAAATGTCAGGGAGAAGTCAGGGAAAATCTTGATTTTTTTCCAAAACTTAGAATTGTTCAGAAATTTCTTATTTGCTAGTGTGCTGTGCCTCTAGTTATGTAAACTTTCTGTACGAGAAAATGTGATCTCGTAATCTGTCATTAAACAATCACAAACGTGCACGTGATTGCAACATTTTCATCACACATAGTTTTTTGTTTTTGTGGCATCACTAGTTTTTGTTTGTGATCTTATCTTTAATGTTAATTAAACGCAAATTTTTTCAGCTACTTAAGTGTTTATTTTTTTAGGGAAGGGGATTATGAAAAGAGAAATGGAAACTGGAGGACCTGAAGGGGAGGGGAAAAGACGAAAGAAAGGAAGGAAAACAATGAGGGGAATTAAAAACAGTAGAGTATTGTCATCAGACAATAGCGTGGTCACGTAAACTTTCCAAAGCAAAAAGACATCAGATATATACAGTAGAAGCTCTTTAATTTTTCATTCTTTGGTTCGGCATATTCTATAATCTGGCACCAATCAAGCTGCTCGCATTCGGGTGGATTCGGGCGTTTGTTCAGCTTGACCGCCAGGTCGGGTGAAAGAGACATGGCAGATGAAACTAAAGTCTCAATGAAACCTGCTTCTGATCCATTAAATACGTTTATAAAATTTGCTGAATCCAACAAAAGCTACAACTCTGCGGAACCCATAAATTTGTGTACAATCCTTAACAATTTTTTGAAAAAAGATCTGAATCATGGTGGCAACATGTTATCAGAGACTTTTTTAAACAGTAACTCTCATGTGTAATTTTTCTTTGGTATTCCCGTTAAAACCATATTAACGTTCGATAATCCGGCAAGGCCGTGGTTCCGAACGTGCCGGATTAAAGAGATCATACTGTAGCAGAAATATCTTTTTTTTATATGTCGGTTAAATACGATAATATTTACCCTTTTTTTTAATTATTTTTTTCTTTGTGTTAAATCAAGTTTCCTTTGCTACTTTGGTGTTTGTTTTTTGTTGCCCTGCCCTATGATTTTTAATTCCTCTCATTCCTTTTGTTTTTTCCCTCCCCTTCTGGCCCTTAGATTTCCACCTCCCTTTTTATAATCCTCCTTTCTTTTCCCTTTTCTGCTTTTCTTGAGTTACTATTTTTCATCGCTTGTCTATGCTAAAAAATGGTATTCTGCTGTCATGAGAAATGGCAAATGGAAGTCTGGAAAAAAATCATAAAGGGTCTGTAATATAGTCTTAAAAATAGTAATATATATGTATATATATACACAGTAAAATCTCCGAATAACGGTCAACCGCAGGATTCTGCAAAGGTGACCATCCTTCGGAGGTGGCTGTTATTTAGAGGTTCAGTACAAAAGAACAAAATAAATAAAATTAACAATAAAAAATTATAACCATTTCAAATACATTAATCCTCACCTATTTTAATTTATATTAAAAAAATCAGTGATGCGTAATTGTTTTGCTTTTTTATGGCAAATGTCCTTTTTCTAAGGAAATAATATTTATAACAGTGGTGGATCCATGAGGAGGAGGGGATGATTAAGAAAATTTCCCCTATCAAATCCATAAAAATATGGTGAAATTTGATTATAATGAGCACCGATTATCATGACCAGCTGCATATAATGGTGGAATTTTCACATAAAGTTTTATTTCCTATTTTTTTTAATTCTCATTAAGACTGAGAGTCAAAAATAGACCTGTTTTCTAAAAATGGTTAAATTCTATTGTGCTTAATCATTATGCCAAACAAAATACATATTTTGCTCTCTATATCTGAGAACTCACTAAATTCAGGCTCATTATAAGTGGGTCTTACTGTATTTTACATTCCCTCCTCAAATTCCTCTCTGGATTGTCCTCTGTTTGCAGTCCTTTTGTATAACTCGTCATCATTTTTGTTCAAAGCAAAGTTTTGGATCTCCTGAAAATTTACCAAAACATCAAAATATGTTTTGATGTTAGAATTTTGTGGCAGTTCCACTCTTTCTCTCTTCCGCTTCCATTTCCTCGTCACTTTTTTTTCCCTTCATCATATTTTCTAACTTCCTAAATAGTAGTAAATATAGCATAAACTTCTAAATCTTCGTCCACACAAACTCACTCGCTAGCTTTCATATTTGTCATTCCTACTAATCTGAGAATGCCATCAAACCCTTTCCCATCATCATATCTGCCTCTATTTGCAGGTTCATCAGGTGAGATAAAGTTCTGCAATAAAAAATATTTTAATTGCTTTAATTAGAACCAGAACTGTCAAAAACCAATTTTCAGTGGACAGTGGTTGTTTGCGCAGATGGAATATTGGGATGGTCAGTCATAAATTTAATAACACTGTATTCACAAAAAAGAGGTGTAGAGCTACAAAATGAACGTATGTTTCAATGGAAAGAACGTACCGTCAAGTAAATTTTACTTTACATTGTTGACAATTTAGGTTGCAGACATATTTGAAAAATTTGAATTTGAACAAAGAAATTTTTCCATGATGCCTGTTGGGTGTCCGTCAGGCCTATAGCCATAATGACGGGGCAGAGCAAAGAGCATATGGAGCACAGGGTATCCAGAGATTGTTCTATATATATAAATAGCTCGATAGGGCAACTGGGACATAAGCGTGGGGTAACTGGGGGCCATGCCCCGGCTTGGCTACAGGCCTAGTGTCCATTGTTTGGAATTCATTGTTCGGAGGTTAGCATTAATGTTAATCCTATGGAACGCATTCAGTTCCATTGATATGTGGTCAGTCTTTGGAAGTTACTATTGTTTAGAGGTGATCGTTAAAAGAGGATTTACTGTATAATGATTTGGTAGGTTTTTCCCAGTTGTAAAAACTTTTCTTTTTTTTTATTATTATTATTATTTTCTCATCGTTAAGAAGTGTCACCAGTGATAATCGATAAGTACCGTAAAAGGTAATACTGGAATTTTACCACCTTACTGGAATAAAACCACGTAGAAAAGTCAGGGGAAAAAGTTCTGCTCCTTAAGTATAAACCCTGCTGAAACTATTTTCCACTGAAACTGAAGTTCAATTCAAAGTTTTGTTTATGATTAGTCAAAGAACTTCGTTGGAAAAGATCTGGAAAAGTCAGAGAATTTTTTCTCCACTGTGAGTTGAAACCCACAATTATTGTTATTAACCACTACTGATTATTAATAGTAACTGGACCAAAGCTTTAAATAATTTTTTCATATACATAAAAGGAAAAATACTCATTATCATGTAGAAACAAGAATAAAAATATATTTGGGATTCCTGCTTAGACTTTTGCACTTTCTAATTCTAGTTTTATATATAATTTCTTGAAGTAAATTTGAAAAAAAATGATTGATTCATTTTATTTGAAATTAGACATATAATCTTTTTATTGCAGGTTGTGGCATGCAAGGCAGATATGGAAAATGCCCGGGAAGTTTCAACTGAAGAAGGTTTAGCATTTGCTGATTTTCACGGTGTGAAATTTGTTGAAACATCTGCTAAATCTGGTTTTAATGTTGAAAATGCTTTTACACTAATTGCAAAAGAAATTTATGAAAAAATTGAATCTGGAGAATTGAAGCCAGAAGAGGGTTGGGATGGCATAAAATGTAGTTTCAGTAGATCTGGCCCAAATCTTCATCTAATTGAAGGAGAATCAGAAGGAGGTGGTTGTTGTTAAAATATGTGCAAGTAGTTTTATTATTTGCACCAAGAACTTAGAGTAGCATAATCATATTTCTAAGTTTCTTAATTGTAAATATATATATATTTTCTAACTTATTGTACCTAAATGCTTTTTGATTTTATTGTTGAAACTTGAGCCAGTTATCTATTTATGATGAATCAGATATTTGTTAATTAATTCCATCACAACATTTGTCCCAGTATTATTCTCTGTTTCTTTCAACCAAATTCATTTATATATTTGTTTGGAATGTTACAATGTTGCTCTCTTTGACAGAATATAATAGGTGTTTTGCAACTTAATGTCTCATTAGTTATATCTACATCTTTAGACTGGGTATGAATCCCAGTAAACTTGATCTGTAAGTGTATCATGATCCAAACATCATGTTAAGCCAATGGTTCCATCTTACATGGCCTGTTAAGCAGTCTTGGAATGTAAAACATAAATATATGCCTTCATTTATGTGATATATTTTTAAGATTTCTTTTGTTATATATATATAATCAAGCCTCGGTGCATATATTTTAAGTCCAGTTAACACATTCAAAGGATAAAGTACGTTATCAAGATGTATTTTTGACATACTGTGTGTGGTTCATATTTGTTTAAAGAAACAATATAAAAATTCGAAGTTGTTTACTATGATTAAAAGTTAAATAACATACTATTTATATAGGTACTTCTTTCATACTATATTCAGAATATTATTATCAAAGTTTAGTTTTGCAATATTGTCTTCTTTTCTCTTCCTTCCACTCCATACTTAGCTAATCAAACCGTGCATGCCAAATTGTAAATAAAAATGCTTG
>QLNU02015360.1:170048226-170060699 GCA_006491805.2 Dysdera silvatica | reverse complement strand
ACTCTTTTTCATAATACACTTTTGATACAAAAGTTCTATATTTGAAATCATGTATTAATAGTCCCCCGCCTCACTCCATTTTTAAAAGATTTTTGATGAAATAATACTTTTAATTAACTTTTGAAAACTGTGTACTAATGCACAATATTTGTTTAAAAAATTATATATATTGTTTAAAAAATTAGATGAACATATAAATATAATGTGGCAACAAGATTACTGAAGTCAGCTTACTCATATTTAGCAGAAAATTCCTTAGAAAATGACTATCAAAAATCAAGGGCTAAAAAGCTAACCAATTTTTAGGTCGAAAAGTCTGTAAAACTAATTATTAAATCTAAATTAGACTAGTCCAGAGTGTGTCAGTGCTCATATAGCAGTAATGTTCAAATTGGCTAAAATTATAAGTTCCAATCGACTTGTAAGATTTTATGTAACTATATTATAACAGGGTTCGTATGGTCCTTAAAAGGCCTTAATTTTTTAGGAAACAATTTTTGGTCCTTAAAAGTCCTTATTTTCACCCAAAGTCTGCAAAAAGTCCTTAACTTCGTTCTTTTATTTCTCAACATTTTTCTGTAACATATTTTAGTTTCAATTTTTGTTACTGACATTCTTCACACAGTGTGAATCAACATAAAGAACGAGCATGAAATTCTCACCATATGGATTCTTGTATGCCTTTTGCAAAGAATAGCGATGTGCATATAGGAGAACTACCCTAGAAACTTGCTTGAGCATTTCTTCAGAACTAGAATGACCAGTGCATCTCACCTCTCTCCAAACCCTAGATTTAAAATGTGAAGTGCCTTAGGAACAATGGCCATCTTTTGGCATCCTTTCGCCACCCCGCTGTATATTTCGCAATTAGATATTTCCATTATTAGAAGTTTTACTCTGTATTGCGTATATATAGTATTCATCCCAGCTTTTTTTAAAAGAGCAATCATCCTGGTCTTCAAAGTTAAGCTAGCCACCCAAGAAAATATTTCGTGACAGAAAATCTGTGAAGGGAGGTAGGGGGACATGACTACCTTACATGCTTTATTAATTAATTATTAATTATAAAATAATTAAAAAATAAAAATAAATTATGAAATAACGATGTTTTCGAAAGAAATTATTTTATTTGATGACAATTTTTTTTTATTTTTCTTCTGTTTGGGCGGAGAAGGTATCTGTGTTTCATGGAATTTCTCATAATTTTAAGTTAAAGCAGCAAGGATGTTTTCCCGAGGCAGATTGACGGAATTCGACAGTAGAGATTGACTATACAATTTAAAAAAGAGCAAAAAAAAGTAACCTTGTAAAATTTTGTACGTCTTTATAATCTGGGCCTTCTTTCTCCCCATCCTAACAGGGATAGTGGAGATTCTCTTTTCAGTTCAGGGCCATAGTTAAACGCTTTTTTACAGTGAGTGGGGTTTAAAATTGGTTAATGTTTTGATGTATTTTATTAATATATTTAATAATACTATCTAAGCAAACTAAAATTTAGCATTAATAAATATATTTCTTAACAAATGTTGGATCGAGTCAACAATGGGCCCTGCGAGGGTGCAATGGTAATGTATTCACCTAACGCACTGTTATCCTGGGTTTAACTTATAATAGTACCCCCCCACCAAAAGATTACCATCAAACTACTCACTGCAGTTCAGGGTTGGTTCCCTAGGTCTTAGGAATTTTGGAATCTTCGGAGAACTATAGATCCCGGCTCAGCATGGCCCGTGATGTCCATGCACCATAAAACTCAAAAACAAGCATGAGTCAATGATTGATATGGTAGTCCACGAAAAAGAAAGGCAAAACTCTTGAAAAAAGTGGGAAGGAAATGGATGATAGCGTTCCGCAGTGATATTTCCACTTTTTTTTTTTTTTTTTTAAATCATCCTATTCTGAAATTCTGGAACTGGGTGCACACTGTTTGTGGCAGTGATCTATTCTGCTGATTGTGGGAGATTCAATTTGGTGACGGTGCTGCCCCTAATGGCATCTTTAGAACTTTTTGTTTTTACATGGTTTTGTGATGAATATGCAATATTTTTGACTGACCGTCATATCTTGAATGGGAGGGATAAGAAAAGCGTACACAGTACCCTTTTACGGAATTTTGCTAAACTTTTTTAAAACTGGACAGTCGCAAAATCTGCAGTCAGGATTGTGCTGTCTTTGAAGTTAAATTCTGTTGATTGGAGGAAATTTTAATTATAAATATTATATATTACTATTTATTATAAATATGAAACTCATTAACTTTTAATTTTTAATTGCGACCTTATTTGATTTGTATTACCTTGTTTTAAAGCTAAGTACTGGATCACTTTGTATGGAATTGCTTTTCATTCTCCATGAGTTTTATTTATAATTGTTAATTTTGAGATTATGTTTAACTATATAATACATTCTAACATCTATTTTATTCTTAAAATGGTATTATAAGTGCAAAGTTGCATAGCGTATCTCTGATTCATTTGATTCCTGTTTTCGAATATGTCCTTAATTTTTTTATTTCTGGTGTGTAAAGGTCCTTAAATATTATGTAAGGAAATGTGTACGAACCCTGTTTAAAAGTCACATTAAGTCATACATGTCATCTCTCAGACAACCCACTTTTACAGTTTTAGGTTATAAAATTGCAAGCAAATTAAAGAAAATTAAATCATCTAATATAGACCTCTTTCAATGAAAAAGAGGACGATCAAAATTAATTTCCATTCTTTAAGAAAACATAAATTTTTCTAATATCCAGCTAGAATCAGTCTGCATCAAAGTAAATCAGTGACATCTGGTTTAAACTTCATTATCCACAGTGAACAAATTCTTCATAAAAATCCAACCTTAGCTATAAATTAAAAGCCTGTATCAAATCTCTATTGGCCTTTTGGCAAGGGAGGGAGAACATATTTAACTTTCTGATAATTTCTCTTTAAATTATTGTCATTTAAAATCTAATATTTTGATTGCTCTTATCTGCATATATTCTGAAGATCCAACATCCATTTTAAGGAAGTGTATCAATATATATAGCAAGTATTCTATATAAATTATATGTTTTTGCATTATGAACAATATTGTTCCTGATAAACCTAACCAAAGCACTATTTGCCATTTTGATGACAGATGATTTTGAAATATAAAACATGTAAATATAAAACTTAAAATTAACTAAACCCAGCAAAATTTTTCAGTATTGCCAATCTTAAAAACATTGTATCCTGTACTCTGCCTTTGTTTCGATGCCTAATTTTATCAGTTCTAATTCTACATATCAGTGATAGAGAATCTAATGAGTATTCTACATTTGAATGAGGATTTTTAACGTTGTATTCATGGTATTCTTTACCTTTCATCAAGTCTCTAACACTAAATACCTGCCACATTTTGTTCATTTTCCATAAAATATCCGAATTTTAAGTTCTTACAACTTTACTGGCAATCACACAAATTGTGTATATTATAAAAATCTATGTTCAATTTGTAATTTATATGTAAAAGGTGATAAATTTTTTTAAACACCTGATATATATCGTATTAAAACTTTGGTGCAACTGGAATGTTTACTTAGTTCTGACATTTATTTGAATGTTCAGGTTGGTGAGCAGACACATCTAGGGTCTAAGTTAGGCAAAATCTGATCGCCAAATTGTGTAGTAGAAAGGCAGAAAAATTTAAAGATATAATTTCTTGTGAACAGCATTTTGGACCCCCCACTTCCAAGTGGGCCCTGTGGGGGTGCACCTGTTTTACCTGCCTAGTTACGGCACCGTTTATACTCCTGAAGATATTGTCACTCAAATACAAGCTGCAAACAATCCTGAATCTGACAGTGATAGAAATGCGAATTTATTTGTCAACCCACCGCCAACTTATATAATAGCATTAGTGTGGTGAAATCATGTAAAATTCTGATATTTAAATATATAAAATTCTGATATTTAAATATATAATACTATGCATTCTCATTATAATGAGGACCGAAAAATCCATTATTGCGTAACTAAGACCAATATTAATATAACTATAATAGTGTATTAAAATTTCTAATTCAACATAGTAAAATTTTGGAAATTCTGTTGAAACAAAAAATGTATTTGAGATCCAAAAAATGTTTGTTTCTGTCCTACTCTTCTCGAAACCATGTAAATTAGTCATAAACACATTTTAAGGAGCCGGTGTGATCTCTTTTTTTTTTTCCTGATTTTCCAAGCTTGTAACAGAACAGCAAATTCGTTTGCTGATCCTATTTTCCACACTTGACTGCACCCACTTCAACTTCTGCTGCTAACACGTCGGTAACAGGAAACCACCTCACTCATGACCATGCCACTTACAGACTTGATCGGGCATGTATTGGCAAAATACACATACAAGCTTAAAGAAATTTTAACCTGATCTTGTTTACCTTAAAAATAAATATTGAAACTAGTTGAACAACATACAGTCGGAACTCAGAATTCAACTTTCAAATATTAATCCCGATATAACAAAGCTTGAAGAGTTAAATGCTCACCTGCCTTGTCATTAATAAATTAATTTAATATTTTGTATTTTTATACTTTAAAATTTGAAATGTAAACAGCTTAATAAATATAATAAAAAATGTGTGCTTTTATTTCAATCTTCTTTCCAAATTTGAAAACCCTTGATGAGCAACTTTAAATAGATATTTGATATAGTTTAAGGTTGTGGGGTTTGTGGCAATTTTAAGGGGTTCTTGGTAAAGAAAGGGTTAAGAACTGCTGGTCTAAAACATAACATTATCATAAATTATTTCAGTGCTTTTCTTAAAATTTATAGAGTCAATCCTGGTTTTAATGGTAGAAAATGAAACATCTGTTTGGTTACATTCAAATTATAGAGGACGAAAGCCTTTTATCATGAGATAAAACTTATAGTGAACAACAGTCCAGTAAACTTTTTCCTTAATTTGTGTAGTTTGAGCCTGAAAGTAAATTTCCTCCCCTTTTTCAAAGAAAGGGCTTTCTTTTTTTATGAAAAAGTTATGACATAGAATATTCTTGAAAATATTGTCACAGATACAAACTGCAAACAATCCTGAATCAGATAATGATATCAATGAGGATTTATCTGTCAACCTGCTACCAACTTATATAATCCATTAGAATGTGATGAAAATACCTTACCCATGGCAATAAATGTACGCGCACCGCATATGACGCTGTTATAAATAGTAAACAAAGAGGACTCCTTTGCGTTAGTAAGAAAACATTTTTATTACACCAAATACTCCACTTGAGCTATGGTTTACACAAAAATCAGCACAAACACTATAACTGGCATCTTGATATATGCCTGGAATCATTACACCTCTGAAAAGACGGTGGCAATAAATTTACGCGCACCCAACTCTCTGCACATGTTGCTCGGCTGAACGTGCAAATTTTTGCTGCTTTGTATCTTGTGCAGTCAACAATTTGAAAATGAAGAGCAGTATAAAACCTCATGTAGTCTCTGTTTTGTTCAAAACTCGAAAAACTGGCAAGAGAAAGGTTAGGACTGCAGATGCGCAATAAGATCCTTCAGAAACGACAAAATGGAGCAGCTATGCGTCAGATTGCTCGGGAATTGTATTTGAACGAGTCTACCGTCAGAACATTTCTTAAACATTACGATGAAACTGGTTCCACCATGCCTGAGTGTTACAACGGCAGACCACCTACAACTACTGCTAGGGAAGATTGAATTTTGGGTCGCGTTGTCACGAAACACCGACCTGAAACTTAGGTGGAAGCTTCAGAACAATGGAACCAATGCACAGACCGACCTGTATCTCTGCGAATTGCTATCAATATACTACATGACATGGGATATGGCTCATACAAGAGTAAGCGAAAGCCTATGTTGACACCAGTTCAGCGAAGGAAGCGGTTTGCATGGGTTAGAGATAACATGTCCTGGACGGAAGCTCAATGATGGAAGGTGATTTGGTCTGACGAGTCCCCCTTCCCAGTCCTATATGGAAATATCGGGCGGAGAGTCATCCGCCGGCCGAATGAAGGACACGCCAAAAACTGTGTAAAACAAGAAGTAAAGTTCCCAAGCATTGTTCAAGTGTGGGGTGTTTTGGCTATTGTGGCATTGGTGATTTATTTCCGTATGATGGGATTATCAATGCACAATGCTACCAAGAAATTTTACAAGAGCATTACCTGCCTTCCGTTGACCACCTTCGCCCACAGGGAGATGCTATCTTCCAGCAAGATCTCGCTAACCCGCATACTGCACGCAAAATGACAGCTTGGTTTCGCGAACATCATGTCCAAGTTCTTGACTGGATCCCAAATTCACCGGATCTCAACCCAATCGAGGATCTATGGCAGGTCCTCAAGAAAGGTGTGAAAAAAGTTCTCCCGAACGAAACGTCAGCTAATGATGGTTCTTCAGGAAGCATGGGCCAAAATTCCACAAGAACTTTGTCATGCCTACGTCAAATCAATGCCTAGACAAGTTGCCGACGTATATGCAGCAAAAGGAGCACCCACAAAGTGGTAATTATATTGCGAAAGCTGGGTGCACGTAAATTTATTGCCGTCGTCTTTTCAGAGGTGTAATGATTTCACACAAATATCACGATGCCAGTTATAGTGTTTGTGCTGATTTTTTTGTAAATAGTAACTCACGTGGAGTATCTGGTGTAATAAAAATGCTTTCTTACTAATGCAAACGACTTTTTTTTTTACTATTTATAGCAGCGTCGTATGGGGTGCGTGTACATTTATTGCCACGAGTAAGGTATGTAAAATTCTATTGAAATATATGATATAAAATATATGTAAATGATATTCATTTTCACTTTTTCTGTGGTGGTTTTAAATCTTATTTTAATGGTAACCCATTTTATAAGAACCTGAATATAATGAGCAAAGTTCTCGTCCCTTCATGCCTGTTATAAAGCGGGTTGACTGTAGTTGTTTTATTAAACCTTTTGTTTATAAAATGACCATGTTTGTTACTGTAAAATATAGGAATTTTCAAAATAAATAATATAAAATTGTTAAATGCTAAAACTGATATTTTTACAGATTTATGAAAGTGTTTTATGTTTTGTCGAAAATGTAATTTGAAGAAATGACATCATTGATAATACTCTCATAATATTTAATTATACAAGCTATTTATTAAGTTATTTATTATGTTGTAAATATATTTTAGTGCTGTTTTTATTAACCTTTAAATATATTGAATGTATTTTCATATTCTAGTCAAATTTAAATTCAGTGTTTCTATGTATAGCTATGATATCAAAATTAGTGACTCATTTGTTATAACTACAACCATTAAACTCACGAACCCTTTAAGGACCAAAAGAATTCTAGTCAACCAATTTTGAAAAAGTTACTGTTTTTCTGTTATATCAATTCAAAATAATTGTAAATTTCACTTCCATCATAATTCATTATTGCCGTTAACTATCATAATTCGTTATTCTAATTAACTGGAATGGCATTGGACATGTCACCATATTGTTGTTACTGGTTGAAAAAGATCAATTAAACCAAACAAGCTTTGAATTACTTCTTATTAAAATATATTCTATTTATATAGCTTCTTCAAAAGCCACTCAATGCACCAGTCAGCATAATGTGTTAAGGCTTTACAGAATGATCAAACACTAGGTTACAGCATCAAAATTTTATGCAAAGACCTTTTTAAATCGTATGTGTGTGTGTGTATATATATATAGGGCTGATCAAGTCACAGAGAATTATACTCGTCAGACAAGAATTGTACTCAATGCCTAAAAAAATAAATAAACCACAATGTGCATTTTAAATGCTTGGTAACACAAATATAGAATTTTTCAATATTTTGAAAAATAGCTCAACTTTTTACCACTGACTAACCATCTTTATCGAGCCCTGTATGTATACGCACATGTATACAGTATGACCTCCATATATTGAAGCCAAAGGTTCAGTAAAAACTTTTTGATATATACAAATAATTTTTCTATGTAATGGGTGAATAGGGCTTCAAATCACAGGGTTCATCAAAACTGACATATAAAGAATTTTGATATATTAAAGTTCTAATGTATGTATACACTGTATTTCAAACTGATATGAGTGCCCAATTTTTCAAGAATATGCTACATAAGAAATTTATAAACCACACATGAAGTATCTTATACACAAGAAATTTCATATTTATTGTGTATATGTTACTGCACTTATATTCAGCAGAAAAATAAAGTATTCAAATATAGGGGGAGTTTTCACAAGAAGCATTGTATTGCAAAATGGTATGAACACATTGTGAAATTGGGCCCCAGTGGTCATAAGCGTAGAGTTATGTGAGGCCTAAGCTCCCCTCCCCCTTCCCAATAATTTTGCAAACTCTACATTGATACTAGTGGTTTTAATTACACTCAGGAGCAACAGATTTCGTTGCTGCATAGGAAACATGCACTGTTTTAATTATATGAGCAAGGTAAATCTTTCCATGTACACTGAGTTCATCGAATGGCGGATAATGATTATGTCTGTGAGATGAAAAAAGGGAAGATTGTATTTTAAATGAGTGTAGTAATTTGCGGCAAGGTTAGTTGCTAAGAAACCAGGCCCATCTTCTATTATTATTTTAAAATTTCTCAGGTTTAAAGGTATGTATGGCCAAAAGAAATCCTCAGGTTGCCCACAAAAACCTCCCATTGTCAGAAAAGAACTATTATAAAATAATCACCTTGTGAGAAGATATCATTGGGAAAACTAGCAAAGGACCCACAGATATCTGTGTTTAAAGCTACATTGTCAAGTTTTGATAAAGCACTCAAAGATCTGTGAGTGTGAAACAAAAACTGTAATCTTGTACAGTGCCGGATTATTGCATAGACAAACAAGACAAATGTCTTGGGGCCTACTTTTTTTCAAGGGACCTGGTGCAGTGAAAATTCAACATTACTTCAAAATCATTGGGAATTTGACTTTATCACTAGAACAGTAATTTTATTGTGGTGTGAATTTCCACGAATTTGAGAGTTTTTGTATGTATGTTGCATGCAAATACATTACCTGTACTGAGACTTTGTTTTCAAGCTTTAAAATTTAAATTACAGAATGGATTTAGCGAGCATTTTCGTTGGTCCCAAAATCCTCATTATATATGAATCCTACTGTAATTACACAGGCTTAATTTATACTACAAGGGGTCCAGAAAAATATTTGCCTAAGGCCCCACGAAATCTTAATCCGACCCTGACCTTGTATGATGCTGAATCATATGAGGTTGAACTGTCAAGGAAACCCCTCCAGAGCTCACATGCTGAATCTGACAAATTTAATTCAGCTTAATGTACCCACCATAAAAACCTTAATGTGTGAAAATTAGCAGCTATCTCCTCCTAGAAATCGAGAAATTAAATATTAAAAAGTAGTTAAAATAGCGCCAATTGCAACCCTTTTGGCAACACGCGGCGGGATAACAAGCTGGTCGAAAAATGTGAAAAAGCGAACGCGGGATGTATTCTAAAAGTTTAGAATACGTCCAGTAATACAGAGATTGCGTTAACTTGTTAGATTTAAACGTATTAGATTTTGAAGTAGCTGTAAAGTTATTTCTTTTTCTACTTGTTAAATTGAAGTTCTATATTATTTTTATTTTATTTCTGAAAGTCACATCAGAAAACAATTTACTTTAATTTTTATAATCACATTGCAAGTTGCAATTCAGTTTGTGCATAAGAGAAGCATTTATTTTTATTTAGAAAATTCTGTCACAAAGTATCGCTTGCATTCTATTTACTCGTGTGAGGATAACATGGAACAGAATATACGTAAATATATTTAATGTTGTTTGGATACTTTTTGAGGAATTTATGGAAGAAATTAAAAGGCGCCAAATGGAGATAAAGTCTCTCTTCTGTCAAACCAAAATCATTTTTTATTAATTATTTTTAGCGCTAATCTGAGAATATAGCTGCTAATTTTCACATATTTGGTTTCTTATAATGGATACTTATAACTGAATTAAATTTGTTAGATTCGGAGTATGAGCTCTGGAGAGGTTTCCTTATGGGTATAACATCATGTGTGTTGGAAATCGGAGTATATGTAAGCATTATCTTTTGCCTAATGGAAAAAAAAAATCTAAATAGCCCAGCTAGGTGGAGTTATTACTGTGGCATGACCTCAGTAAAAGCAAGGAAATATTTTCTAAAAGACAACATGGTAAAGGATCACTCATGATTTGGGCTGGTTTCGGATATCACTGTTAAGGTAACATATTTCCAACTAGAATGAGAATTACAGACTGTACCAGGATCTCCTAGAGACTAGTTTGATACCTTGTGCTGAATACATTGGTAGACCTTGTTGCACCTCCCAGCAGGATAATGTATCCATCCATTCACACTGCAAACAGCAAATAGGAATAATTTTTAGATAATGGAGTGTGTGTGTGATGGAATGGTTAGCTGTTTTGCCTGATTAAAATCCTATAGAAATTGCATGAAGCTTGCATATTAAAGCTGTGTATGAAAAAGGTAAGCAATATAAAACTATTGACAAATTAAAAGCTGACATAATATACCAGTGGGACAAAATAGATCAATTACTGTTACAGAAATTAGTAAATTCCATACTATCACATGATTTTACTTTAATTAAAAAATATACATATACTAGCTATTAAGTCACATGTTCTTATCATTTTGCAACACCATGTTTAAGTGAAAAAATGTTTTTTCGGTATTTGAGTACTTTATTTATTTTGTTGCTAAATATAAACAATAAACATGAAATATGTCACAGCAAGTTCAGAGGTAGATTTATGATTTTGCAGCCTATAGGTGATATATTATACATGATAATATATTTTGCACACTTTTCCACAACATAACCATAGTCATAACTAATATTTGTTGCCCTGGTGATTATTTCTTAAATTGGCTGTTTACAAGTATTTGCAATCTGGTGCCTTTAAGCTCTTGTATATGTCTCTGGTAATTCCCCATTTGCCAATCTTTTAATAGATTACCGATATAAAAAGGTGTAAGTGGAAAAAGGTACATATATTAATGAAAAATACGAAGAATGAGTACTTTAACAATGAGAACCTTTTATAGTATAATAAAGTATCAAAGATGAATAATGGCTCAACAGGTTCAAAACACCAAAATTTTAACGTCCCAATAAAATACCTGCCTCAAAGTATTAACACATCTCTTAAAAATTTAAGTAAAGTGTCACAATTGGTTCCTTTTTTGATAAACCATCGGTACTTCAAAATATTTACCTCTACATTTGTCTTTTACTGAATTAACAGTGTCAAATGAAATTGATTCCAATATATCTAATTCATTATACAATAATTTTTGCCACCCACGTATTAATTACAGCTTATTGTTTTGGCAGCGGCAGACGTTCTCATCCTGATTTTTGTCCTCCATAGAGTGTCTTGGACTGTTAGATGGTCGAGGACAGGAATAAAGCAGCATAAAAGCAGCATGGCTACCCTCCACAGGATAACACAATTATTATCAGAATTCACCAGAAGGGCCACATTATACTGTTATCCCTGCGGAGGGTAATAATACCTTAACACCTTTACATACGGAGAAAGAGAGCGTTGTTTCCTGTCCTCATTCGTCTAGCGGTCCAAGACACTCCGGGCTAAACGGAGGGACCCTGGTTCGAATCCAGGATGGGGAAAGCGTCTCTTTTTCTCCAAAATTACACAAGCTCTAGTTTGAGCTGTAATTAAAACGTGGGTGGCAAAAATTATAGTATAATAAATTCCCCCACGAAAACTCACAAAATTCTCGCCCCGGAGGCTTTCTTGTGTTGACCATATTTGGCAATATCTAATTCAATTGATAACATTCTTAAGTTATTCAGTCTGTTTTTCAACATACAGATCTCAATTTTTTATTTGTTTCAAGCAAGGAAACTACCTTTCAGAAGGAGAATTGACTATTATCATAGTCTTAAAAAATAAAACTCGTAAACTAAAGCATGCCATTCATCTATCTTTTCTTTGCTTTTAACTTATTCAGAAATGTTTCACAATAGAAAAGACAGGCCTATTCGCTGCCTATGTTCATTTAAATGGGTGATGGGGTAGATGGTGAAATCATGCTATGTTTTGATAGTTAAAAAATATTTCTGAGACATTAATAATTTGTTAAAGAATTTATCCCCATTGGAGTGCCTTCACAAATTTTTCTTTGTTGTGAATTTGCCGCTATAGGCTTCAGCCTACTTAGTAAATCTACCACTGAGCAAGGTACTTGATACTTATACTTTTGTTTGTAAATTTTTATATCCCTTATTCTAGAATAACCAGATGCTTGTGTCATTTTGAAGCACATATATAGATATTCAATATATTTTGAGCATTAAACTTATTTCACATACATCATGATGGTATTATAATTGATCCAATATTAAATGCAAAAGTGCTTATACAGAAAGTACGATTTGATAATTCTAAGATGCTTTTTTGGTATCCAA
>QLNU02015360.1:170036629-170048126 GCA_006491805.2 Dysdera silvatica | reverse complement strand
GTTTGGTATGTTACCGCTGTTAAGACATTTGGTAAAGAATTTTGCAAGTATGTCTTCTACATATTCTCCAGCTTCTTTTAGGATATCTAATGTAATACCATCATCACCAGGGGCTCTTCCTTTCTTCATATTTTTTATTGCAAATGAAACTTCTTCTTTTAAGATTTTAGGAGCTGTTCCTTCGACTATTTCAATGTCTTCGTTTAATTCACTGTTACTTTCATATAGTTTTTTGTAGAATTCTTCAACTCTTCTAAGTATTTCTTCCCTATTTCTTGTTACGGTGCCATCCTCTCCTTTTAATGCAATGATGTGTTTCTTCCCAACAGATAAACTTCCTTTAACAACCCTAAGGCTCTTGTTATTTTCAATGGCTTTCCTTACTAGCTCACAGTTGAATTTTCTTATGTCTTCTTTCATGCTTTTGCGCAGAGTTTTACAAAGTTCTATGTACTCAATCCTGGAACTGGTATTTCGATTGTCCACCTTCATATCTCTTCGCCTTTTCATGAGCTGTTTCGTCTTCTCAGATAATTTGCTATTGTGCTTTTTACAGGTTACACCACCAATTTCCCCAGCAGTTTCAACTATTGTCTTAACAATGTTTTCATTTGCTTCTGAGATATCACTTTCATCAATAAGTCCTTCCAGTGCAGAAAAGCGATTTTTTAATTCCAACTTGAATGCCTCGGTATTTACTTTCAGTTTCATTAGATCCACCCTCTTACTTACTTGTTTCCTAATGAGCTTCTGTCGTTCTAATTTAGTATTTAAGTGCACTTTACATCTCACCATTCGATGATCACTTCCAGTATTAAATCTGTTCAGTACACTGCAATCTTCAATAATTGATTTCTTGTTTGCCAGGATATAGTCAATTTCACTAGTTCCCCCATTTGGGTGTTTCCATGTCCATTTTCTTTGCGGTTTCTTCTTAAAAAATGAATTCATGATGCTAAGGTTTTCAGCTTCTGCAAATTCGATGAGTTGATCGCCACGTTCATTCCTTTCCCCATATCCGTATTTACCAACCGATGTCTCTCCTTGTTCCTGTTGTCCAATTCTTGCATTGAAATCCCCCATGATGAGCTTGATATGTTGTTTCCCTTTGGTGTGTAACTCTTTGATTTCTTCATAAAATTCTTCAACCTCTTCGTCGGTATGGCTTGATGTTGGTGCATATACCTGTACTATTTGAAGTTGGTATCGCTGGGTTAGTTGAACAACAAGCCTCGCTGCTCGATCTGATGTACTTTCAACTTCCAGAAGACAGTCTTTAATTCTTTTGTTGATTAAGAAGCCAACACCACTTGTTCTTCCAGTTTCCGTTCCTCTATAGTAAAACAAATGTCCGCTTTTCAGTTCCACCAACTCTTCACCTTTTCTTCTAACTTCACTGAGTCCTACAATGTCCCATTTGATCTTGTCTAGTTCCTCTTCCAATTCCTGAAGTTTTGCTTCAGAAGCAAGGGATCGTCCATTAAACGTAGCCAAGGTCAATAACAAACGGCAGCCTGGGCCATTCCAGTGATTCTTAGCACCCCCTGCTTTCATGCCACACTGACCGCTGCCTTGATCAGGAGCACTCCAGCACCTGGAGACTAGGGGCCATGGTTTCTGGTGTGTCAACATAATGGAGGAATTAGCCATAATTTCACCACGCTGGCTAGACGGGTTGGTGAATTAGCCCTCCCCTTCCGCCTTTCTATCCGTGTAGCAAATATTAATTTGCCACATAAATAGAAAGCTCAGCCTGCACCACTTGAAGGCGGGGTAGGACACTAGGTTACTGGCCTGGCCGGTTCCACACATCGTCACATACGTTCAGCGTGTGGGTCTCCTTCCAGTTAGATACCAGCAACCCTTTTGCAGGCCACATTTAATGAATACCATATAGAAAATCACAATACCAACAAGCCAAAATGCTAAAATTATAAAATTAGGAATAATTCAGAACTCCTTTTATCGAAAGAATTTTGAAGTTGCAAAGGAACCATTTTTCTTTATAAGCTTTGAGAGAACACCCATGCAAATTGAAATTTAAGAGCCTGCCCGTGACAGTATTTGTATCTTTTCACTA
Source organism: Dysdera silvatica (assembly GCA_006491805.2). Classification (NCBI taxonomy): domain Eukaryota; kingdom Metazoa; phylum Arthropoda; class Arachnida; order Araneae; family Dysderidae; genus Dysdera; species Dysdera silvatica. The sequence continues at coordinate 170,046,046 of QLNU02015360.1, read as the reverse complement.
AACTTTTCAAGAACTCTCTAATACCTTACTAGTTTTCTCATTGGAAACTCATTAAAAACTAGTTAACTAATTTTTTTTTGAAAAAGTTCACAGATGGCTCACAATGTCATTCAAAATGGGATTGCTGATTTATAGTGCAGTCCCCCCCTCCCCTCCACTTCTTAGATGACATATTATTAATGCTGATAGAAGACCTTGAAGACAGTGATCTCTGGTAGAAGATTCAGGGTATCACACATACAAATCATCCTTCAAATAAAAATATTAAGATAAAGTAACAATTTAAGCAATCACTATAGAGCAGGATGTTTGATCTTCTGTCCTTCCCTCATCAAGATTAAAAGACTAACAGGTTGTTGCATTCTCATGACAGTTTATTCTATTTACCCTATATTTGACATAAACGCTCTATATAAAATTGCCTTGCCTCATTTCAACCAATACTGATTTTATACATTGCTTAAGTCTTCTAAACTCAGCATTAGAACTGAATAGGTAATACACATAGTAAACAAGATTAAAAAACGTCATCATCTGAAGCAGGGTTGTCCAACCTTTTTGGGTAGCGGGCCACTTAGAAACTTTGCATGGATCTTGTAGGCCAGTGGCTTCACCGAATTTTGTTAAAAAAAATCTTTAGCTTTTCTTCCGGTTATTTATTTATTTGTTCATTTGCGATATGGAAAGGGGTCATCTATGCGGTTTTCCCTGATTTCTGAAAAAAAAAATGCAAAAATTTTGTTTTGGATTTTTTTTTTTTCATTCCAAACAGTTGTTGGCAGGCTGGATTGTAGCCTATGGGCCATATGTTAGACAATCCTGATCTGAAGCAAGTTATGGTAATTTTAAAATTTCTTAAACACAAACTGAATAAATCACTGTTTAAAAAAATTTATTTATTCAGTCTGTGTGATCTGGGTAAATGGTATTATAATTTGAAAACTATTAATATTTTACATGTTTTAATTTTTAGTCATATTTGAATTGTATACAAAAAGGTGTACATCGTTTTTTTCATTATCTGTTGCAACGAAAGATGTGATTAGAGATTCTTATGATAAAGAAATATTTTTCTCAATCAAGGAGTAAATTTAATTTTATGGTGTATGATGGTGGTTAATAATGTAATATATTTTGTTATAAATTGTGGTTTTATTTTTTCTTGTTTTTTTGCATATGTAATATTCTTTTCTCTGTGTTTTTGATTGTTTTCTTTTGTGTAAATATATATAAAGCAGCTGTTAAGTAAAATTTTAATGATGTAAAAATATGAAGTCTATTAAAAAATTTTAAAAATATATTTAGTGTTTAAATGAAACAAACATGAAAAGTGGATTGTGGGATCATTGATTAAATAGAAGAAGATGGGCACAAGTCCGTATTCTTTCAAGCCTGGAGCTTGTCTGCTTTATCCATACTATTGTTTGAACTACCAAGTAAAGTCACACAGATTTTGATTATAGGAATTGTGCCCTTTCTGGGTTTTTTTTTTTTTTTTTGTGACTGAGAAATAATTGCTTGTACTAAAAATAATTTAAAAATGAACAAATATATTAAGAAAATGAGACAATCTGCAAGAAATAATTAAACAGCATAAAAAGAAGAGTGATGTTCAAGACTTTTTCATTTATAAGCAATGACAAGAATGGGTGCTTGTGGATAACAGTAAAGCAGATACAATAGAACCTGTTTATCTCGAAAATCTGTATCTCAGAATTTATATAATTTCCTGAATTTTCAACCTAAATTCAATGTACATTGTATACATGAACCTCTATATCTCAAATTTTTTTCTTATTCCCACTAAATTCAAGAGGCAGGTTTTACTGTAGTTTCCTAAGGAAAGTTGAATTATGTAATCAAAATTAAACCAGTAAATAAGTAGACCACTAAACATTTTTTACTCTCTATATCTGTATAGAAATTAAACATGGTGTGGTTCTACCATATCACTGGAAGGTTATTTTATTACTTTTTATATTGTTTTTCTGTCCATTTATAACGAGGCATAGTTACAGTAGTAGTAAACTGACAGTGCAAGTATGTTATACCTTCCCACTTCCACCTTACTTTCTTAAACCTACCTCCAAGTGTACCACCTATTATATATGCATTAGTAAATCAATTTGACTGCATGTACAGTCTCACCTTGTTTGGTACAGAATGACCCTTGCTGTCCTTGTGCCATAAAAATATAGCCAACCAATAATCAATTTCAAAATAGCTGTTCTCTTGGAAATATATGCAAGGGAAAAACGATGTGCTGTTATTCAACCTTTGGGTAGTGTGGGCAAAAAACCTGTTCAAATTTAGCAATAAATGACAATATGAAGAAATCGTGTTAATGTGCTCAGACCTCATACCACTGATACCTTAAAAATACAGTTACTTAAGTGTGAACAGGCTTATAACATTCTTGCAGATAATTGTCAGTGACATGACAACAGAGCCTTTTGCAACAGCTCATAATCATTGTTGAACTGGTAAATGGTGAATTAAGCTTTGTGGTACTTTTTTTTTTATATATATATAATGTGCTACCCATAATAGCTTTAATGATAAAATTTCTATGCAGAAAAATGTTCTGCAAATATTTAATACAAGAAATATCAGTGGCAACTATTGGTTATTTTATTTTCCTAAGACAAAATGCAGCTTTCATTATTGCAAAAATATGGGACCACTAGTAAATTAACACATTTCTTTGACTTTGATTGGCCTTACCATTACTAAGCATTTTGTATGTTAAGCTAAAATCATTTTAAGTTATTCTATTTGTATATACAAGGGTTGTAAATAATGTAGTGGCAACATAGCTCATACATAAATTTTATTGAAGTTAAAAGTAAAATTTCATTACATCCCTATTGTGTAATTATTAATAAAGTCTTGTACCTTTTGCCAAATGTTGGGAAGCCATTGAATGTTGTTAGCAAAGTGGTTTTTGCTGATCGCATTAATGGAGTACCATATTGCTCAGAGCATAGATGCAACATTAGGAAATCCGATGCCTGTGAAGTGTTCCTTCAACTGAGGAAGCTGGTCAAAATCATGACTCATGCCAGGTGAATACAGAGGGTGCTCTAAGACCTCCCAGTGCCACCATTGCAAAAGATTGGTTGCACCTTGTGCCACATAGCAAAGAACGTTGTCATGCAAAATGATAGATTGTCTCGTAACAAATGTGGACATTCATATCACATAGCCAGACGCAGATGGTGCTCTAGAAATTGGCAACAGTACGGTGCATTGACAGTTTCATCTGCAGGCACAGTATGACTAATGATGACTCTCACTCATGGTCATATGCCACAATCAGTATAACCTTCACTTAACCAGGTTTCTGTCAACATTTCTGTGGATGCAACAAATCTGGGTGACACCATTCATTTGATTGCCGCTTTAAATAAGGCTCGTAGGTCCTGCCCAGGTCTAGTCAGTGGTGACAGTATGCTGCAGAAACGCATCCACTTCATCATGGTATCGGTCGAGGTGGAAACCAGCCTGTACATAACTATGCCATTTTTGTGCTTCGGTGAGTTGATGTGAAACCCAATGTAATGCAATTTTCCTCATGTTCAAAATGTTCTCCAGTATATGTCATACTGTTTGATGGCTGAGACCAACTTTGACGGGTAATTTTTGCACAGTCCATTGACGGTCTGTTGCAAAGAGACCTCTCACCATTTCTTATCTGATGATTAGAAATGGACAGGTGACCTGTGTGGGGTGAATTGGCTGTCTCATTCTGACGCACACAAAATACCTTGACCGATTGTGCAACTGTCCTATACTCCATGCATTGTTGCCACAGCCTTCACGTAATCCAATATTACATTTCTGTGCGTTTTTGCCATGCATCACTTCGATTTTAATCCATAACTGCTGATCACCATTTTGTAAACATGTTTTGGAGCAGTGCAAATGATATTCCCCTCTTTAATCCCGCACAGTAACACTAGACGCCAGCAGCTAAGTAAACGTGAGGGTGCCGAGACAGAGCAACTGGGCAATCCTTCTGCGTATGTGCGTGGACTTTGTAAATGCAAGCATGTCGCTGCTTAGATACTAGTAATGCTGAAACACACTGTAAAATAGCTAGATCTTCTAGCATATAGCCGTTAAATAGCGGGAGCGCTTGCTCACGGACTTAGTTTGTGGTTTTAGTTGGTGATTTAGATTAGTGAAAAGGTTAGTAGTTTATACAATAATTTTTGCCACCCACATTTATTGTATAATAAATTCCCCCACGAAAAACTCACAAAAATCTCGCCCCGGAGGCTTTTCTGTGTTGACCATTATTTGGCAATTGTGTTATCCCTGTGAAGGGTAATAATATCTTACATTAGTAATTTAGATTAGGTGAAAAGTTTGAAATTTTGCAATAACGTTAAATCTGCTCCCGAAGAGAATTTGGGTGCATTAGTTGGTGATTTAGATCGTGGTTTTAGTTCGCTAAGTTTGCATTTTACAATAACGTTAAATCCGTTCCCGAAGAGAATTTGGGTGCAAAAAAAAAAGGAAGAAAGAAAAGTAATAATGGCTGAAAATTATAACAGGGAACCTGGAAAGGTTAGTCTGAGCTGCAAATCATGTAGCAAAACATTCTCAAAATTTTACAAATTTAAATGTCATGTTAAAAACGTGCATCCATCGGAGTCTGAAACTCGTGAATGTACTGTTGTAAATAACACTTTTGAATGACATTGTTGTAACGCCTGTGTTTCGAAAAATAACCTTTCCGTTCATTTTCAAGAAGAGCATGAAATACTTATGTAGAGACTGAAAACCTTGAGCTTGCTACGTTTGAAGATTTTAAGTCATGGAAAGAAGCTATTGAAAAAGAAACAAAATGTAAATACATGAAGGCATCAGGGGCAAACATAAGGAGTAGAGGCAAAACCCATTATTTTAGATGTCATCGATCTGGAAATTTCAAACCTACAGGTAACGGATTAACAAATATTAAAATGCAGGAGACTAACAAAATTGGGAAGTTCTGCCCAGCCTATACGAGTCTTCGAAGAAAAAAACGGAGAATGTTCAATTACCTTTACAAAAGCACACTTAGATCACTCATCAGAGTCTTAAACCCATGAATGTACTGCTGCAAATAAAATTTTTGAATGTCATTATTGTAATGCCCGTGTTTCGAAAGACAACCTCTCTGTTCATTTTCAAAAAGAGCATGAAATATGTATAGAGACTGAAAATGTTGGGCTTGCTATGAAAGTCTTTGAAGAAGAAAATGGAAAATGTTCGATTACTTTTACAACAACACATGTAGGGCATCAGAATGAGCTTGGACATTTATTCCTCACTAAATCTGAATGAAAAAATTTGGCTGCAAAAATTGCAGTGAAGTTGCCATTCAATGTAATTTTGGATGATGTCAGAAACTTGCGGATTGGAAAGGCTGCATCTGTTAACAAAAGCAGACCTCTGTAACATTGAAAATTCTTTCCAATTAAAATTAATAATAATTAGCGTGGGTAAATGAAACAAAAGCTGATGGAAATGATTGTGTTTTGTTTTATAAACCGCATATTGTTTTGGAGGATTATCCAAATTTAAAACACGATTTTCTGTTAATGACCGATGCTCAAAAAGAAACGTTAATAAGGTATGGGCATGATTGTGTATGTTTAGATGACACCCATGGAACCAACGGGTATGATTTTGGTCTAATTACACTAATTGTGTTAGATGACCTGAGAGAAGTTTTCCCCTGTACCTTCATGTTATCAAATAGGTGCGACCAGACAGTCTTGGCATTGCTTTTTGCAGAAATAAAGAAAAGAATTGGTAAGCTGACTCTCCATGTCAGACATCGTCGAGGCCTTTTATAATACCTGGATGGAACAGATAGGGGCACCAGGGAAATGCCTTTATTGCTCTTGGTATATCGACAACACATTGAGAAAGAACCTGAAAAAAATAAAAGACCGTCAAAAGCAATGTGATACATATAAAATATTAAGAACATTGCTTGAAGAGAAAGACATAGAAACTTTTCAAATAATGATTCGTAACTGCAAGAACTGCCTGCTCCAAGATGCAGAAATGGCAGAATTCGGGAAATATTTTGTAGACACCTACATGAAATGCCTAACCTTGTGGGCTTATTGCTGCAGGTTGGATAGCAGGCTGAACACAAACATGCACCTTTAGCGGATGCATCGCATGTTAAAATATGAATATTTAAAAGGGAAGAATGGTAAACAGTTGGATAAAAGCATTTTTGGCATCATGCAACTTACAAAGAGCAAAACTTTTGGTAAACTTTTAGTTTAAAATAAAGGGAAAATATTCACGAAATTAAGAGACTAACAGCACCGTCGTAGAGAAAGTCCATCATGCAACACTGCTATTATCAAAGAGCTCAACGAAAGCTGGACTATGGCATCATCAATGTGTGATGAAGTGTATGTTGTGCATAAAATGATAGACAGTTTCAGGTTAAAATGCAAAGAGTGCAACATTAATCCTTGCCTTCATATATATATATATACTTGCAGTTATGTTGACTGTGCTATCAAAAATAATATGTGCAAACATATTCACAAAGTTTTGCATGGAATTTAAAAATTCCAAAAAATTTACGTCAAATGCTGATGATTTATCTATTTGTATGGAAAATGGAGAAAGTGCTCCCTTGGTGGAGTATTTTTACAAGAAACTTCCAAAGTGATGATGTCATTAGCTATAGATGTAAATATAGAAATAGAACATGCAGTGGAGAATGCTTCAAAAGTTGCACACTCTCTGAATACAAAAGAAGTTGCTCTTTTTAACAAACAGGTGAGGGCAGTTACTCCAATCATGGCTGCAATGCGTTTTGGTGTGGGAAAACGAAAACTTCCTGTAACCCTCGACAGTGTGCCTATGAAAAACATAGTGCCACAGCGAGGGTTACATTCGACCAGAAAATTACGAAAAGCCATGAAAAACCCCCATCATTGAAACCAACGTTGACATAGAAAATGAATATCGCTCTGTCACTGACTTCAAATGATGTAAACTGACATTATACTGTTGTTATTTTCCATGTTTTTCATAGCTTTATCGTAGTACACACTTTTTATTGTTTTTGGTTGGTGTTTTATTTGTATATCCATCGCAGAATGACCCTTGCTGTCCTTGTGCCATAAAATTACGACCAACCATTTTTACATACCCAAATCAATATTGCAGCATGGTCTTTGCTGTCCTTGCATAGTGATAAAACCAACTACTCATTCATCATTATGCCTTTCAGACGTCACCAATATCTAATGTTTTGTTATTGTGTATCTTAGACATTTTGGACCAATCAAAAAATTACATTATTATTATATATCTATTACCATTATTTTCTAATCTTTTCACGATTTTATTGTAGTACTCATTCTTTATTATGTTTGGTTGGTACATTATTTATATGGCCAAGTCAATATTGCAGCATGGCCTTTTCTATCCTTGCATAATAACACAACCAAATCGATTATCTAATTGTTTATTTTTTTGCCTTACAAGCAGCACCATTATCTACTGAATTATTATTGTATATTTTAGATATTTTTGGACTTACCGAAAATGAAAAATGCATTATTATTTATATACTATTATTCCTCTCTATATATTTTTCATATTTTCGTTGCAGTACTTACTGATTATTATTCTGTTTGGTACTTTATTTATATATCCAAGTCAATATTGCAGCATGGCTTTTGCTGTCCTTGCATAATTGCAAAACCCAGTAAATTATTTATTCATCCTTGTCTTTCTGACATACTAGTATTTATTGTATCATTATGTATGTATTATGAATATTTTTGGATTTATCTAAGGGAATAGAAATAAAATTTACACTATTACTATTTATCTATTGTTGTTGTTATTTCCTATGCTTTTTATGGTCTTATTGTAGCAATTATTCTTTATTATTTTTGGTGGTACATTATTTATATATCCAAATCAATGTATTCATGTCATGTTCTATTCTTTGATCTCACCTTGCTTGGTGCAGAATGACCCTTGCTATCTTTGCACCATAAAAAACATAACCAACCAAATTTTATTTATGTTAAATATTTCATTACAGAAAATTCCACTTATTAAGAAAACAAATTGTAATTTATCTCCGCAATATATTGAAGTTTTTGGTAATAATTGCATGAATTTTTGCTCATTGTGATATTGCATTTGATTTGTTAATAATTATTATATTAAATTTACTTTCTCAGTAATCATGATAACAACTGTGAAAGTAATTAGTTTGATTTGAGCAGTTGCGACTCGTGGGTCCGGAAGTAAGGTGTTTCATACATTTTTTTTGCCCATAAAAATACAACCCTGGAGTGCTGTTTCCTTTTTTTTTTGTGTGGGTGTTTGTGGGGTGGGGGACTGTTATCCAGGCATTATTTAACATTATTAAAAGGAACTCAATGTGTCAACATGTCTGTGTAGTTACAATTGCCACTGTCTAAAATTTCAAATTACTTAAAAATTAATAGAAATTAACTCTCTGATATTATAAACAATTCTAATAAAATAATTGCAATAAAAATATTAACATAATTTCTTTGTAATGAAAAACTGGTTGTTGTACAATACTGCAGGTGGACTTCCAGCCACCACTGGTTTTAAGTGTAACAAATTTTGATACTTCCCTGTTATATAGTGGCCTTGGTGAGAAAGGGAAATCGGCATATTTCTGTCATGGTGATTTTTCCCTTTTAAAGTTTGTTAAAAATATTCTCTTTAAAAATATAAGTTTGTTGTTTAAATATTTATTAAGTTAACTATTTTCTATCTGCCATCGGAGGATAAAGATGTTATAGTTTTTTCAAGAGATATGTATATAACCCTCTGAAAGGATTTGTGAAAATGGCCACAATTATGTACAATCATGTCGGTCGTGGTGATATGTTTGACATATTATTCCTAACAGTTTGCTGACCTGTGGCCGTTAAAAATGTATTTCTGGTATGTTTATAGCTACATATTATTTATTTTAAATAAATTATGTAACCAAACGGGTATTTAATAAAATATTGAATGCAAAATATTATTATATTGCTTCTGTATGTGAATGTTGACTGAATTGCTTATATGAATCGGAAACTGTTTCTCGCCAAGGCCACTATAAGAAGGAAATATCAAATTTTATCTAGGTGATCAGGCTATTGTCAGTTACTTGCAGTACTTTCCATAATATCGATTTAGAACAGGGTGGTCCAACCTTTTTGAGCAGCAGGCCACTTAAAATATTTCACTGATCTCGAGGGCCAGCAGTGGTTTTGTTAAAAAAAAAACCTTCCTTTGCAGTTTCTTTCAGTTATTTGTTCCTTTACTTGTGATATAGAAAGGGGCCACTCATACTGTCCCAACGGGTTTTTTTTTTATTTATTTATTTCTTGAAAAAAAATTAAATAC
>QLNU02015360.1:169998838-170018269 GCA_006491805.2 Dysdera silvatica | reverse complement strand
AAATCTAGGTGACTAACTTTATTCTGGGAGGGGCAAAACTGTATATCTCAATGCTTAGAAGAAATTTTCTAAGGTGTTAGCCCTTCTAGTTACGGCAATAGAGGGGGGGGGCGTCAAAAATCGTTTTGCCCAGGGCGCCTCGTATTCTAAATCCGGCCCTGCTCCTTTGTGCTGTCTCTAACTTTCGTACTGCTGCAATTGTTAGACTCCATGTCTCTTAGCTATAAGAGAGGACTGGAACACTGGTTGACGACCTTTTTCTTTTTAGACATGAAGGCAATTTTCCCTTCAGGATAAAACTGAAATTTCTTCCGAAATCACTCCAACCAAGTTTAATATATATATATATATATATATATATCATCATCATCATATTCAACCATTATCTATCCACTGCTGGATGAAGGTCTCTCCAAATGCTTTCCACACAAGTCTATCCTGAGCAATTCGCTTCCAAGTCACCCCAACCTGTTTTCTTATTTCATCCACCCATCTAGTTTGAGGACGTTTTCTAGGTCTTTGTTGGTGTCTTGGAATCCAATTGATAATTTCAGTTGTCTATCGTTTGTTCTTCTTGCGATATGCCCAGCCCATCGCCATTTTACTTTAACAATGATGCCCTCTACTCTAGTTTGCTGCCTCAGCCAGGTGTTTCCTTTTTGATCTCGCCTAGTTGTTCCAAGCATGCACATCTCCATGCTCCTTTGGGTTGTCTGTAACTTCCGTATTGCTGCAATTGTTAGACTCCATGTCTCTGATCTGTAAGAGAGGACTGGCAATACACACTGGTTGAAGACATTTCTTTTTAGACACAAAAGCAATTTTCCCTTCAGGATAAAACTAAAAGGTTCCTAATGTCCCATACATGTTCGATTGGCGAAAGGTCTGGTGATCTTTCTGGCCAAGGAAGAGTATCAACAGCACGAGGCAGCTCACAGATATGCGAGCCGTATGGGGTCTGGCATTATCTTGTTGGAAAATGGCCCTAGGCTGTCGTCATGAAGGGTAACGAAAACGGCCGCAAGAAGTGATCAAGGTATCGTTGAGCTTTGAAAGTTGTATGCAGGATGACTAGGGGTGTCCTGCTGTCGTATGATGTAGAACCTCATACCATCACACTAGGGGTAATGAGTGTGTGCCTCTGTAAAACAAAGGGTGGTTGGGACCGCTGACCCTGTCACCACCACACAGGATCCGATGGTCATCTGCTCTAAGACTGAAGTAGGATTCATCTCTGAACACCATGCGATGCTAATCTGCTGGCAGCAATGATGATCGGCTACGACACCACTCCAGACGACTCTGTCGATGGTGTGGGGTTAAAAGCAGATATCTTAAAGGCAGTTGTGAGCGTAACCCCCACCTCAGCCAAGCGTCGTGAGATGGTGGAAAGTGCACGGGTAGTATTGAAAAGACTGTATGTAGCACGTTAGATGGCAGTCAATGATGCCGTTGGGTCAGCTCGGGCTTGTTGCACAACCAACCAATCTTCCCTTGCATTAGTGCGCCTTGGCCTTCCAGAGCTTTTATTACGCCGATGGGTTCCTTGCAGAAACCATTGCTGCCAACACCTTTGCACAGCAGTGTCCGTACGGTGCAGGTGGCAGCCTATTGCTCGGTAGGACCAGCCAGCTTCACGCATCCCGACTATGCGACCACGTTCGAAGTCATCCAATTGGCTATAAGGTCTTCGACAACGTCCCAACGTCATTACTGGTTGCGTCTCCAGGGAACTGCAACGCTGATAACGAAAAAAAATAAACCGTTCGCAATTTTTACCTCTTTTATACGATGCCAGTTGCGCAGTAGAAATGCGCGCTATGATCGAAGTTAACACTCATTGGCTTTGAAAATTTAATCATTTGCATACTTGGTCTAAAGGAATTTAAATGCGAAATTTAGAGATGATCGGGTTATTTTTCAGAAGTGCGTCGTCTTTTTCTTTTTTTTTTCTTTTTTTTGCAAAAGAATGCGTATGTATGTGTATATATATATATATATTCCTGTCCATGTACTAAACTGGTAGTACATGTTCATGTAATAGTACATATTTTGGAATATTTACTTTTATAATATATTCTGGAAACCATTTTATTTTATTTTTGTCTATTAACTTACGTTTAATTACGTTTTATTGTGTGACGCTTCGGTTTTGAAAATTTGTATTGTTTTTTATCATCTAGAGGAGCCATTCACCGATTTCAAGAAAAGGGGCTTTCAGCACTTCACTTTTTCACTAGATCCATGTTTTTTTGTATATTGTGGGTTGCTGCAAATTACATGTTTGTGCATTCATTAACAACCTTGGATCCCACGGCTGTCATGGCTCTTCAAGCTTCCAGTGTTTCATTTGTATATCTTCTCTCATGGGTTATTTTACATGATCAGTTTGTCGGCATAAGGGTAACTATATATTGAATGTATCAAAAAATTCTTTTAAAATTAAAATTGAATACTTAAAACTTATAAAATGTATTTAAAATATATGACATTTTAGTTCATATAAATACGTCTATTAATGATTTAAGTCTCTATTTTTCAAAAAGTAGGCAGACGCTTGTCAACAATCTCTGGTATTTTGAAACCATAGATTGAACTGATAAATAAGCAAACTATTTTATGTTCAATTGTAAAATAAATTTGAGAGCATTTTTAAACAAATAAATTTTAATTATAGAAATAATGTGTTTCTTCTCCCCGATAGTACATGCACTTCTGGCCAATAAATTTGCAATAGCAAGGTAAGATACATCAAGGCTGTATGTATTGGATATATATAGCTTATGTCACAAGGGTGAAAAGAAGACTTGTAGAATACAAGTTAATAATTTATATATTCTTTTATAGTCTACCCATATTGTAAATTCCGAATCAATACGATGCGTCTTTCCTGGTGTTATAATTTTAATGGCCAACAATGTACATATTTCAGGTGAATATTTAAATTCAGTCCCTATAAAATTTTTCCCGGAAAAAAATTACGTTTTCTAATTGGGTGCAATTTTTTTTTCATAAATATACAGGGAATATACTATCAACATAAATATATAAATTTCCCCATCGTTCTTAAAATCCTTTTAGGGCGATGTTCTTTTATCTACAAAATTTAAAAAAAAGCACTACCACTATTATTTGTATGACATTTTTGTTTTAACATGTATCGAAATTCTTACAATGAACTTAAGCAACTGAGTTCCATTTAATTAAAGTCTATCCTCTTCTTTAAATACACCTTTCACCACGCGATATAAATATTTGTACCTGATCTTAAAAACTGCTTTGTGTTTCTGAAATCAGTAAACACTTCGAAGACTTTCGTTTAAAGTTTAAAAAATTCCTAAATCTGCATTATTAAAAAAGAACCATATAAATGTTTTAAATAAAAATAGTTTTGCGGTAACAATCCCAAAAGTTAGAAAGGTTCAGAGAACTTGGTAATATTTGAAATTTTCACCGTGATTCACAATTCTTATAGCTATACATTTTTATGTATGAATAATAGACTTTTCGAGTCACCGTTTTAATTTTCAACATTCCTCCATATAGGGGGAACCCGGGCTAAAACAGTGGCCTTTACGTTTAAATCAGTTCTTCTTGTATCAAACAAACAATGAAAAGAATTATTTTGTTCTGCTGATCCTAATGTATTGTATATAGTACATATCACAAAAGCTTTCCTTTGTTAGAAACCTGTAAAGAAATATTGAACTTTATGTAAAAAGTTGTAAAGTGGCCCATCTTACACCGCACCCGGGGAAAGATTGGGTAAAAAATAGTTTGTGAAACAATATTATGTCAAACTGATTACAATTAATATAATTTCGAACTGATTACAATTATTTTATTTTTGAGCACAATTGTTTTATTTTTGAACACAATTATTTTATTTCTGATCACGATTAATTTAAAACTGATTGCAGTTAACTTCAAACTGATTATAATTAATTTCAAACTGACTGCAATTAATTCAATTCCCATTACACTTAATTTCCAATTGATTACAATTATAAGTCCTGTGGAGGTATTGCGTGAAGTTCAGCTGTAACGTCCGATTGTCCAGCTCTGTCATCCAGATTTGCAGTTGAGATTTTAGTTGGGGATGATAGAACACACTTCTACCCTGTTTTGTCCGACATGCTACTGAAAATATAATGCCAGCCTCCCAGCTCAATGCATGATAAAACGTATTAGCACATCCGTCACCTTCTAACTAATATATATATCTTACCTAAAGGTTATTACGATTTAGATTAGAACTCGCCCTCTTCCCCACACCAGTGGAAATAATTTGAACAGAAAATTATAACAAAGCACTTTAAAAGCACATAAAAATTCATCAAATTAATGACAGTTAACGTACAACGATTTCTCTATTTCATCAAAGTACTTCACAGAAAACCTGACCACTTAGGAAAACAGTAGGTAGGTAGCACGACTTCCGACGAAAAAAAAGTTCAACCCTGTCTGGTCCCGGTTCCATTAAAACAGTGGCGGATTAAGCGGCTGGCGGATATGGCGGCCACCAGGGGCCCCGAGTTTGAGAGATTCCTAGTTAAAAACTGCTACAACACAAAAAGCGAAAGATGCGATTTTGATATTATTCACGTATCATACGTATATAAGTATAGAATGTTCTTTTATTAAAGCTAATTTAAGCTTATTAAAGCTAATTTAAACTTATTAAATTAGAGCTAATTAAAAATCATATTAGCTCAACAATGAGTGCAATAACGATTAAATGTTACTGTCAAAAATGTATTTTCACCATGTGTAATTAAATGAGCGAAATGAGAATTAAATGAAATTAAATTATAATGGCGGAAACGTTCAATAACGCCATTTTTTTTAAATAAAAAGCTGAGGAGAAGGACTACTTTTATTTTACCTCTAGGCACGCACCTTAATACTTATCCCGTGTGTGTGTATGCACTTGAGCGAGAGAATACTAAAAGGTAATTGAACGAGAAGAGACAATCGCTGTTGTTTAAACAATATTTCCGTTCGAAAATCGGAGCTTCTGGATAAACCTTCGAAGGCGAGAGGACGTTTATTTCCTGCTCCGACTGCTTTAATTTTTCTAAAATCCCCTTTGTATTATTATTATTATTTTAAAGAAACAATTCTTATCACATAATAAATAAAACTTAAAAAAGGAAAGAAACTATTTGATTATTATTGGGCGCATATAATCAACAGGATTATTGGTGCATCATTATTATTGAAGTATTTATTAGTGAGTATATATCACTTGGATAAACATATACCAGGACGTAAAGAGTCCAATCGAATTATAAGTGTTGTTTACTCTATTTTTGTAAAAGTTATGAATAATAATAATTATGTAGATTAAAGAAGGAAAAAAGATTTTTGGAGGCGTGCTATTAAGTGATATTAAAAAGTTATAAATGATAAAGGAAGTTTGCAAGAACATTTGCAAAGAATATTAATACGTATATATTGTTATATGTTGTTATGAAAGGAGAAATAATAATAAACATATGTAAGAAAATGATAAATAAATAATCAGAAATGTTGATAAATAAGTAGCCAGAAGTACTATTGAATAATAGTTCGAAGTGTACAAAGAGAGTGGAACTTTTCCTAATGTAGATATTATTTCGAAAATATTTTTAACAATGCCAATATCAAATGCAACAGGTGAAAGATCTTTGTCAGTTTTAAAATGCGTTAAAAACTATTTAAGGAGTACGATGGGAGCGGACAGATTGAACAACATGATCATTTTCGGGCGAAATAGATACTGCAAAAATAATTGATGAATCTTCCAAAGAGAAATCAAGAAATTCATATAAATCGCAAATTCTTATATAGTTCGTTCACGAAAAGTTGTCCGATGGTGCCGTTAGAAAATAAGGGGAGCTGACGTCACAAAGGGCATAGCCGATTACAGCAGAGGGGAGGACGTCATTTCAGAACTGGTTTTTAGCGAACGTTTGTCTGCGCCAAAAACCAGTTCTGAAATGACGTCCTCCCCTCTGCTGTAATCGGCTAGGCCGTTTGTGACGTCAGCTCCCGTTATTTTTAACGGTACCATAGAACTATTTTTCGTGAACGAACTGTAGAAAACATTTTTTAAGCACTCAGGTAACTTGGTTACTGTTAAATTTTATGGAATAATTTCTGATTTTTCTTGAAACGTTGAGTTTATTATTAGCTACATATTGCCGGTTTAAGCAACTCACTAAAAATTTACTACTGAAATCCTTCCGGAAATACCACCAGTTCCTTACACAATTTTTTTTGTTTTGGGGCTTGGGTCTCAGGGCCTTAAAATTTTTACCGCCAGGAGCCTCCAACGTGTTTAATCCGCCTCTGCATTAAAATGTAACCAAATTAACAAAAACAAGACACTGTGTGTACGTACTGTTATTCTGTCTTAATTATTTTTTATTGGAAATATATTAATTTCGATTATATTATTATTAGATTGTTGCAGTCATTTTATGTAATACGGGAATCGCTTTGCTAGCCTACATGGATGGAGTATCTCGTACATCAACGTTAGGTGGAGTTGTACTCGCGGCTGCAGCTGCTGCTGGTTTAGCTGTTCATAAGGTATATTTTCTATTTGTGTCACAACAGTACTATGGACGCCCATATGAGTACTTTTAGGGAGTGGCTGAATAAAATCATTACCTCCTTCTCATAGCTGTCAAAAATTTTAGTGAATGTACAAGATACTAAAATGCTACAAAAATAATTGATATTGCTTGACAATTAGTAATGAGCTAAAAAGTACCTTATTTTAAAATGTGCTTGTAAAACTTTTGAAAGTAAATGCATAGCAGGTTCGGGCGAATAAAATTTTTAAACAGCTAGGGGGGGGGCTCGAGCCCCCCTATATAAGGGCCCATGAAAAGTACATAAGTGGGAAATAAATGAACAACGGTGCTAAATAAATATTCCAGTAGGAGACAGACAATATCACTCAAACATTCACTTCTCGTAATTTATTCTGAAATATAAAATTTATAAAAAAAAAAATGTTAAATATGCATACAAAAGGTTGTTTACCATTCTTCTAAAAGTATTATTCGATACCTTTAAACGCCTTTTTATTTAGCACTTAAAATAATTAATAGTTTTGTACGGTGTTGTGTATTCGTCAAGTGCGGATCCAGAAATCTTTTAAGTGTGGCGGGAGGGGGCAGCAACTTGTCTTCGATTTCTATTTTTAGCCAAGTGGCCTATACTTTTTATTTTATTTTCCATAATATAATCCCGGCTCGGAGGGGGGGGATCCCCATCGCTCCCCTTGGATCCGCCCTTGGTATTCGTTAAAATAAAATGTTTTCCGCCAAATTACCTTCGCTTGAGAAAAGCCTATGAATCGAGAATTGGCCATGAGAAATTATAAAACGGCAATGTATATTAGTGAGCTATTTTCAGCAAAACTTTTGTGGACTACGTTGTTTATATTTGTTTGTTTGTTCCAGGTCCTTTTTAAAAAACTTATCGGAAGCGTAACCATGGGACAATTATCGCTTTTTCTAACCTTAGTAGGACTACTTAACATTCTTTTACTGTGGCCTATCGGACTGACACTTTATTTTGTTGAAACCGAAATTTTAATATGGACACAAATGCCTTACGCACAACTTGCGGGTGCGTCAGCTCTCATCATCTGTAAGTTATTTCACATTTTATCTGGAACTTTTATTTATCTATTTTTATACATATATAGGGGGATAATTCTGTTGAGCTGCAGTATAAATGAAATAGTGTATATTCACTCAATATACTTCTGTTTTATATTTATGCAAGCTTCATAAGTAAATTTGCCAATCTCGGTCAATCGATTCTGGTAAGCAGTTAAATGATTGTTCAACAGCCTAGTAAATAGCTTCCATGGAAAACGAATTGCACAAATGTCTTTATTTATGAGAAAAATTCGATTATCCACATTTCAGAGTTTGATTCCCCAGGCCACAGGAATTCGAATCTCTCAGGGAACTGCCCGGCCAAACGCGATCTGCTTTTGTCCTTATGTCATGAAACGTAAACAGAAAGCTTTGTATATTATCTTGTACACTAATGAGCCAAGTCTATACTTCCTATACTTCAAGACCGTAGCCAGGATTTAATTTCGGGGGTTCAAAAATTTTTACAGCATGTATTGATACAATCACAGCATGCAAGTCCGTAGCCAAGTCCCATTAAAAATTTTGTTTGGGGAGGGGGGGCCGGTCTCTAAGATTCCCCCTCTGGATACAGGCATGCTATACTTCTCACCACTTACCTTAGTAATAGTCCCTAAATCCAATTACTTATACTAGATTAAGTTTAAGCTTACTTTTCTCAAATTGCGATCCAAAGAACTTGGTCATTTTAACTCTGAACCCTTCATATCTTAATCTAATTTGATCCATAACAAGCTAAAATACTACAATATTAGAACCCCGCTCATATACGGCAGGTTAGTTTTCAGACCCCCACCAAAAAGTGGAACATATATGCGTTCGTTCACCTACAAACAGAGACGCAGCAATTTAAAGATTATAGGGGATAAGTAAAATAAAGTAGCTTTAAAAAAGATCACATGATTCGGCTTTAAAGAGAAAAATGAGCCTTAATATCCAATGGAAAGAACCTTAGTCACTTGAGCCCCTACCCCTGTTCTACGTCATTGCTTGGAAATGTATACGTATAAAAGCTTACTGTCATTAATTGAAAAGGAACAACAAATTAACACAGTTTAAAAAAGTTTAATCGTTTACAGACTGTTTCAATAGCCCTGGGCTATTGAAACAGTCTGTAAACGATGTAAACGTGTCCTAAACACGTGTTTCTAGACATGACACATTAAGAAATGATGTGAGAGGCATTTGGCCCGTCCCAAAGCCTGTTTCCGCCAAGAATGGGCGAGGAAAACTTATATATATTCACACACACACAATTAAAAACCACAAAGAAATGGGGCCTACTTATAAGAAATCATTAGAAATTAGCGACAAAAATTGAATACATTATATGCCCCCCCACACACCGACGTCGGGCTCTCTCTGGCGACTTTTTAAAATCAGTTAAATTCACCGGAATTGTATATGTGTAGGATCCGCCGCTTCAGTTGCGACCATGGATTCTACACATACAATTCTGGCGAATTTGACTGATTTTAAAAAATCGCTGGAGAGAGCCCGATGTCTGTTGACATTAAATAATTTTAAAAATTCTTGAAATGGCGCATTGTAGCCATTTGTAGAAACCTTGGATGTGGTGGATCCAAATACTAAATTCACTGTAGTGCCTGAACGGCTAATTTTAGACAAAAAGGCACTGAATAAAAATTGTTTATTTTGATGTCCTTCACCTTCCAAATCAGGATCAGAAAAAGGAATTCCGTATTTTTTTTTTTTTTTGCGTAGTGGAAGCCTTGAACGCAGTGAATCCAAATACTAAATTCATTGTAATGCCAGATAGGCAAAAAAGGCACTGTGAACAAAAATTGTTTGTTTTGATGTCCTTTACCTATTGCACATACTTGGCAGTTCACAACTCTTTTCTAGTGTGCTAAAAAAGGCAGTTTTAGGCTTATTTTCACTACATAGTAACACAAATGAAGGTCAGAAAAGGGAATTCCCGATTTTTATTTTGTCTCTGCTGTATTATTAGGCCAATCACTTAATTTATGCATTAAATATTTTTTTTTATTGCCTTTATTGCCGTGATGGTCTACGTAGCAACGAGATGGACGTCAACGGTAATTACGTTCCACAGACAAACATGGAGATTTATATTTTTTTTTTTTCAACAAAATTTAGTAAATTTCAAATATATTTCTTGAAGGCATAATTACACGCATGTTTCGATACAAAACAAGCATTTCTAATCTATTACAACATTGATTTTATATTCATTTTTCATAATTCGATGAATTTAGTCTTTTTTTACGCTTAAAATCTATAATAGTTTTACACCGTGTTGTGTATTTGTTAAAACAAGATGCTTTACAGCCGAATTACCTTCGCTTATAGAAAGTTTAAATTAAATATATATATATTTTTTATTTATTTATTTATTTATTTATTTATTTATTTATTTAAATCCATAATTCTTATACACACAATCCACGGATTCGGAAAACGATTGCTCATTTAATCATAAACATTTCAGCTGTTCTTTCTTTACCTAACATCACTAATCTTTATTTTTTTATGGAACGTGCATGATGTTACAAAAGCACATTTACGAACATTCATCATGAGTTAAGGATCTGAAAAGATATTTACCTCATATTTTGCTCTTCTTTAAAAGTAGAAAAAAAATAATATTTTTTAAAATTATCACTAAAAATAAGTAATTAAACAAACGTTTTTAAAATTTTTCTCATGATATACAATTCTTAAAGTATGTTCAAACTACTCTTCTAAATTTTATAAATCGTAAAAATAATTTTTATCTAAGGTTATTGCAATTACCTGGATTATATTTCATCAAACACATTGTATGAGAAAATATATAATTATGCTTCGATTTATACTTATTTTATTCTTTTGAAACAGTAGGTAACGTTTTGATGAACTACGAAATAATGCACACCTATGATACATTTTTAAAGTTAGGAACAGTATCTGCGGTGCCAGTTTCAGCAGGTAAGTCCAAATTCAGTGTATGATTACTAAAACCACATCCTTTAATATAATTTTAGCTACCAGTTTCTTATTATTTCTGGAAATAGAAAATTTTGAGTGTAAACATTGACATGCTAAACGATTCTGCTTGAGAAATTTTACTTACAAGGGAACCCCTTTCGCTGTTCACTGCACTTTGAGATCAGACCTATGGAAGATGATAGTGCTTGACTTCCTGATCACGAATGTGAATTATTTGTCTGCTAAAATAATATCACAATTTTTTATGAATATTTGAAATCCAAAAATGACACTTTTACGCCAGGTTTGATATTTTTTAATCGCACTGTATGTGAGCAAAAACAGGTTTGAAGTCGGTAAGATTATGAAGGATCATCGTATTTAACGGATAAAAATAAAAAATTATGTCTCAGCTAATTTAAACAGTATAAAAAAATTAATATGAAAAATGAACTTTTAGCATAGATATTTGGCGAATTTGGCGACAATTTTGAAGAGTTGGCGGGACATTTAAGTTTCGCATTCCACTAGCTATATAAACTCGTCCGCAAGTGTAACGTCAATATAGTTGTACGAGTTTCCGATTGTGAGAAAATGAAAAATATAGTGAACATAATTCAATCCGTTTTGAATTTGGTCGTTAATAAATACGACACGCTTCCGTCGTTAATAACTGACCAAGAACTTAAGGAAAGTCGGGAAGTATTGTCGAAAATCGAAAACATAATTTTTAATAACAATGTCAGTGAAAGTATCAGTTTAGATTTTGAAGACAATTGTGATTTCCGTATCGACGAAGAAAGTGATATTAGTATAGTCAGTGCCGAATATTATAACTGTACTGTAAAGGGCGATCAATTGGCAAATGAATTCAGTTTAGAAAATATGCAAACAATTGTTCAGTATTTTGACAGTTTTTATATAAATCAAACACTACGCTATATGCTGCAACGTGCATTTCGATCAATTTAATACCAGTCTCTTTGCAATTTGGTTTAAATAGTAGTCCATGTACTACACCATTCTGCGAAATAACTGGCAACAATATATATACGTTCGTAAAGAGATTATATATTGTCCTTCGTAGCTCAGTGGGTAGAGCCTCCGCCCGGCAAGTGGAAGGTCGTGGGTTCAGGTCCCACCGAAGGCAGAAATATTTATTTTCTTTCGAACGTTTCACCATCTAATCACGCCATAACATCGGCGTTGGTATCACTACGCCAATAAACGTTGATTAATATTGTTGTTTGATTTTGACAGTTGTCAAAAAAATAAATTCCAGAAAACAAACGGGAGATATTTATTTTATATAAATCGAACACTACGCAGATTAAATCAAAAACACAAAGTGGAAGGTCGTGGGTTCAGGTCCCACCGAAGGCAGAAATATTTATTTTCTTTCGAACGTTTCACCATCTAATCACGCCATACCATCGGCGTTGGTATCACTACGCCAATAAACGTTGATTGATTGACATTGTTGTTTGATTTAAACGGGAGATATCCAACAGTAAAATACCCTACTTATATTTCGAGGTTTAGAAAATATATATCAAATATGGGCACAAATATAGAAAAGTATAAAATAATAAAAAATGAAATGTTAGCCAGATTTACAAAAGCTAGGGAAAATTATTTACCTGTTCATGATATAGATTTGAAAAGATGGGCGATCCTGAAATCCCAAGAGTTAGGATTTGAGGATTTTAAATGTTCCGATAATTTTATAGATAATTTTAAGAGCCAAAACAAAATAGTTGCGCGGAAAGTAACAAAATATATCACTCAAATATACACCCAGAATATGGGCAACATAGAAGATAGTGCCATAGAATTTATTTTGCATACGAGAAATGTTACTGCTAATATTATCCCCCAACAAATTTTTAACTCTGATCAAAGTGGTTTTAATTATTTTCTTCCAAATTAAAGGCAGCTATCGCATAAAGGTGAAAAACAGACATTTTCTTTAATAGGGTCTGATTTTGGCAGAACACATTCATATACAATAATGCCAATAATATCAATGAATGGGGAACTGACAGGGAAAATGTTACTTTAAGAGAAGCTGCGGGACGATTCGGCCTGACTGTCAAAAAGAATTTATTTCAACCTCCAAACTTATATATTACATGCTCCAAGTCGGAAAAAATGGACAAAATCAAAATGAGAAAGTGGGTAGAATGTTGTATGAAACCCATCATGTCTCCTCCTTCCTGTGTTTTACTAAGCTAATGGACAGGTAGTACAGACCCAAACACTTATTAAGATTTTCCGGAAAATTGTATATCCTTGCAAATACCCCCCAAAGCAACATCCCTCATACAACCGCTGGATGTTTATTTCTTTCGACAATATAAAAAATTTGTAAAAAAAATAATCAACAGAATAGCAATCGATGAAATGGATATTGACATACGACATCGAAATGAGATAATAAAAATGCATTCTTTGGTTCACAATCAATTACAGTCTAAAAAATATCGCCCTATATTACAATATGCTTGGTTTAGGTGCTGTTATAGCGATCATGATCCCGGAAAATTCAAAAATGTTGAGGAAATTTCTTTTGAAATTGAATACAACAATTGTAGCCGAGATAATTGCAAAAATCTGTCATTCTTAAAATGTGCCCACTGTGATCAATTGCTTTGCTTCACTCTTTTCTTTTTTTGTACTGTATCACTTTTACGACATTCCTGAGATGTACACAGTTTAATTTTTCTCATTTTTAAATAAAGAGCATAATTCAACAATTAATCCACAATTTATGGTTACATAACTTCATGAAATAAAGTACATTTCATGAAATTTTGTTCACATTTTTTCTAATTACAATAAATGCATTTTCAAATAGCCTACTATTAAGTTTTGTTCACAATTTTTTTAAATTCCATGGTTGCAACAGCATGTGATATGCAATGACCACATCCAGGTTGGATAAATATAGCAACTTTTCATTATTCGTACACATCATTTATTCATACATCTCATATATGGATACTCATATATTCATACATTTCATTTATTCATACTCATGTATTCATTCATGCATACATTTCATTTATTCATACTCATGTATGCATGCTTATATGTATTCATGTGCTTCTTTTCCTTATGAGATAATATTTTGGAAAAAGAAATGTAAAAGAAACTTGATATGGGCTGCGGTAATACGAAATAACTACCTCGAACGAAAACCTGGAGTAGCCTTCAAAATTGTCCTCAATTTCGCCAAGTATCTATGCTAAAAGTTCATTTTTCATATGAATTTTTTTCATGGTTTGAATTAGTTCAGACATATTTTTTTTTTTTATCCGTTAAATAGATGATCCTTCATAAATTTACAGACTTTAAACCTGTTATTTATTATGAATATTATTTGAATAAATACAACGTTGAATTTGCGGTAAGTTTTAACACATCATTGAGCGCTTTCGACCCTTCACTAGATTGTCATCATCAGAATGTAACAAGACTTTATGAAGTTATAAAGGGAAAACAATTTTCATATTGTTTTTTATATTGTAAAATTGTTTTCCATTTATAACTTCACAAAGTCTTGTTACATTCTGATGATGACCCGTCCGTGAAGGGTCGAAAGCGCTTATTGATGTATTAAAACTTATCGCAAATTCAACGTTGTATTTAGTCAAATAATATTCATCATAAATTGCGGGTATTACCAACATTATTGAATTCAAACCTGTTTTTACTCACATACAGTGCGATTACAAAATATCAAACCTGGCGAAAAAAGTGTAATTTTTCGGACTTCAAATATTCATAAAAAATTGTCATATCATTTTTGCAGACAAATGATTACATACTTGTGATTAGGAAGTCTAATACTATCATCTCCTATAGGTCTTATCTCTATGTGCAGTGAGCAGTGAAAGGGGTTCCCTTGTTAGTGATAAAATAGCTTACTTGACATATTTAGAAAGGATTACAATTCAAATGGTCTAATTTTTTCATAATTCATCTCTAAATTACAAATTTTTTCAAAAAGATTCGGAGCTTTCTTTACAAGCTCGTCTAATACAAAACGATTATTTCATATCTTGTACACCATTAGTCGTAAGCAGGTTAAAATAAAATAATCTTTAAGATCAAAGTTTTCTATTCTTGAAATCTGTTTTTCATTCTGAACTACATAATGATCTGATTTTATGTTTTACCCCCAATGCCGATAATAAGATCATTCAAAACATCAGCGTAAAAAAATTCAAACTAGGGTACCTGAAAGACGTCCATGGTCCTAATCCATATTCAAACGTAAGCCCAATATACCATGAGCAATTAAGAATACTTAATTTCTACAATGCTGAAATAGCGGTTTTATTTAACATGATCTTCCACAGTGGAAAATTTCTGCATAGGCGCACGAGGCGTGTGTCCTGGGGCCTCAAGATCTCAAGAACCACAAAAAAAATTATTATATCGTTATAAATTTTCACGTGTCGCTAAATATGTTTTACAATTTCTTACTAGAAATAAATATTTTTGCATCAAAAAGAAAACGGAAACTTTCTAAAACTAGTGGAACTTTTTGCTAACTTTGATTCCGTCATGAAAACTCCCGTAGAAAGAGCTCTGTGGCAAAAAAAAAAAAAGTTGCATTCACTATTTAAGCAAGGTTAGTCAAAATGAAATTCTTCAAATATTAGGCAATGCAATGAGAGATAAAATTTTATAATCAATTCGAAAAGCAAAATACTATTCAATGATTTTAGACTGCACACCTGATGCAAATAAAACAGAAGAGATGAGTATTATCTCATATTTTGTTTGCATTAACAATGGAACGCTAAAATCAGGGAACATTCTCAGATTTTAGATGATTTAACAGGACATGGTTTATATGAAACAATAATTAAACTCTTATAAAAATAGAACATTTTCGTTAAGGATATGAGTAGTCAGGGATACGACAATGAGGGAGAATATGAAAGGGAAAAAGAATGGGTTTCAAAGTTGGTTCTTAAACAAAAATCCTCGTACTTTTTACGTCATATGTGAAGCTCATACATTAAATTTGATAATAAATAACGCAGTTCAAGTCAATGGAGACATTATATGTTCTTTTGGTACTGTGCAGGAATTATATTCTCTCTTTTCATCTTCCCCAAAATGGTAGACATTTTTTTTTAAAAACATTTCAAATTTAACATTAAAACAACGTTCTGACACCCGATGGGAAAGTTAAATCCAAGCAACCTGGCCTCGACGACATCAGCTTGGAGACATTTATGATGCGCTCTATGAAATTAGGGATAATGACAATTTCAATAAAGGGACCCCCACAGGAAGCAAATTGTGTGTTAAAATAAAATTATTAATGTCAAATTATAAGCATGCTCTTGAAACAGCAAAGACACTAAGTGAAGGTGTGGATGGAGAAACAAAAATTTGAAACATCAACTAAAGTTCGTAGAAGGAAAAAGGCGCGTCAATTTCAGTATGAACATCTTGACAAATCGCCGCAAATACCAAAAGATAGGTTTAGAATCAATGTTTTTTACACGATCTTGAATACAGCCCGATCATCTTTGGATGAACGTTTTGAACAAATGAAAAATCATAGAGATCATTCCAGTTTTTTGAATAATTTACCAAATATTGATAATTCAAGCCTATGAAAAATTTGCTATGATGCAGAAATCCTTTTCACATATGATGACAACAATGATATAAATGGTATAGAACTCTAAGATAAGATATATGCTTTTAAGTATATTTCCAGTGCAGATAAAGTAAAATTTGAAAACTCTCTTAAGGTTCTTCAGTTTATTGCATCTAATGATTTATCCTTTCCTAATTTAACAATTGAATTCAAAATATTATTGATCATTCCTGCAACTGTAGCAAGTACTGAACATTCATTTTCAAAATTGAAATTAATTAAGACACATTTCAGAGTGAGAATTTCACAGGAGCGATTTGTAAATCTAGTATCAATGGAAAATGACGTATGTGTGTTGAGACTGTATTTCTGATCTCGTAAATATGAAAGCAAGAGAAAGATAATTTTTTAAATATGAAAGGAAGATAATTTTTTAAATATGAAAAGAAGAAGATTTTTAAATATGAAAACAAGAAAGATAATTTTGTAAATAAAGCTGTAATCCAAAAGTTTTCATATATATATATATATATCATCATCATCATATTCAACCATTATCTATCCACTGCTGGATGAAGGTCTCTCCAAATGCTTTCCACACAAGTCTATCCTGAGCAATTCGCTTCCACGTCACCCCAACCTGTTTTCTTATTTCATCCACCCATCTAGTTTGAGGACGTTTTCTAGGTCTTCGGTGGTCTCTTGGAATCCAGTTCAGAATTTCTGTTGTCCATCGTTGATCAGTTCTTCTTGCAATATGCCCAGCCCATCGCCATTTCAGCCCTTTTACTTTAACAATGATGTCCTCTACTCTAGTTTGCTCTCTCACCCAAGTGTTTCTTTTTCGATCTCTCCTAGTTATTCCAAGCATGCACCTCTCCATGCTCCTTTGCGTTGTCTGTAACTTTCGTATTGCTCCAACTGTTAGACTCCATGTCTCTGATCCATAAGAGAGGACTGGCAATACACACTGGTTGAAGACCTTTCTTTTTAGACACAAAGGCAATTTCCCCTTCAGGATAAAACTGTTTCTTCCAAATGCACTCCAGCCAAGTTTAATACGTCTGTTGAGTTCTTTCATAATGTTGCCATCCATTGAAATCAGCTGGCCAAGGTAAATATATGAATCAGCAATTTCTAGCTCAATGTTGTCAACTTGTATTTTTGTTTCCTCTACGAAATTATTGAACATGATCTTAGTTTTTTGTAGGTTCATCTTGAGTCCAACTTCTTTACTTCTAGTTGAGAGCTCCTGTACCATGTCTTGGAGTTCTAATGGGTTCGTTGAAAAAATAACAATGTCATCAGCAAACCGCAAATGATTTAAATATTCACCATTTATTTTTATTCCCTTGTTATTCCAATTTATCTGCTGAAAAATCATCTGTAAAGCTGAAGTAAAAAGTTTTGGAGAAATGGTATCTCCCTGCCTCACACCTTTACCAATTTTGATAGTTTTGGTATCTTTATGTAACCGAAATTTTGCACTTGCATTTTTATACACACGTTTCACCATGTCAATGTACACATCCTCAATGTCTGTTGATCTTAAAGAGTTGATGACTGCTGATGTTTTAATAGAGTCAAAGGCCTTCTCATAGTCAATAAATGCCACACACAATGGAAGTTCATATTCATGTGTTCTTTCAATTAATTCTCTTAATACTTGAATATGGTCCACTGTACTGAATCCACTTCGAAATCCAGCTTGTTCTCTTGGTTGAGCTGCATCTAATTTTTTCTGCAGGCGATGTGTTAGCACTTTTGTGAAGATTTTATAAATAGCAGGTAACAAGCTAATTGGTCGGTAATTTTTCAAATCCTCTTTATCACCTTTTTTATGCAAAAGAATTACTGTTGCAGAATCCCATTGGTTTGGTATGTTACCACTGTTGAGGCATTTGGTAAAGAATTTTGCGAGTATGTCTTCTACATGTTCTCCAGCTTCTTTTAAGATATCTAATGTAATGCCATCATCGCCAGGGGATCTTCCTTTCTTCATACTTTTTATTGCAAATGCTACTTCTTCTTTTAAGATTTTAGGAGCTGTTCCTTCGACTATCTCAGAGTCTTCGTTTAATCCACTGTTTCCTTCATATAGTTTTCTGTAGAATTCTTCAACTCTTCTAAGTATTTCTTCCCTATTTCTTGTTACAGTGCCATCCTCTCCTTTTAATGCAATGATGTGTTTCTTCCCAATAGACAAACTCCCTTTAACAACCCTAAGGCTCTTGTTGCTTTCAATGGCCTTCCTTACTAACTCACAATTGAATTTCTATATTTTCGTTTATGTTTCTTTTATATAAAGTTTTGCAAAGTTCTACATACTCGATCTTGCAACCGGTATTTTGATTGTCCACCTTCATATCTCTCTTCGCCTTCTTTCATGAGCTTTCGTTTTTCCTGTCTCTCAGATACCTCCGTTATTCTGCTTTAACATTACACCACCAATTTCCCCAGCAGCTTCAATTATTGTCTTAACAATGTTTTCATTTGCTTCTGAGATGTCAACTTCTTCAATAAGTCCTTCCAGTGCAGAAAAGCGATTTTTTAATTCCAACTTGAATGCCTCGGTATTTTCTTTTAATTTCTTTAAATCCACCCTCTTACATACTTGTTTCCTAATGAGCTTCTGCCTTTCTAGTTTAGTATTTAAGTGCATTTTACATCTCACCATTCGATGATCACTTCCAGTATTAAATCTGTTCAGTATGCTGCAATCTTCAATAATTGATTTCTTGTTTGCCAGTATATAGTCAATTTCGCTGGTTCCTCCATTGGGGTGTTTCCATGTCCATTTTCTTTGTAGTTTCTTCTTAAAAAATGAATTCATGATGCTAAGATTTTCAGCTTCGGCAAATTCTATGAGTTGATCGCCACGTTCATTCCTTTCCCCGTATCCGTATTTACCAACCGATGTCTCTCCTTGTTCCTGTTGTCCAATTCTTGCATTAAAATCTCCCATGATGAGCTTGATGTGTTGTTTCCCCTTGGTATGTAGCTGTTTGATTTCTTCATAGAATTCCTCAACCTCCTCGTCGGTATGGCTTGATGTTGGTGCATATGCTTGTACTATCTGAAGTTGGTATCGCTGGGTTAGTTGAACAACGAGCCTCGCTGCTCGATCTGACGTGCTTTCGACTTCAAGAAGGTAGTCTTTAATTCTTTTGTTGATTAAGAAGCCAACACCAC
>QLNU02015360.1:169978456-169998738 GCA_006491805.2 Dysdera silvatica | reverse complement strand
CTTATGTGTCAATCACTTTAACCTGGGACACATAATGCTTTTCACAAACTACTTGTCGAATCCGGCAAAGTTATACTCTCTGCTCTTCATATAAAGCTTCAAAGCTAAGCCTTATAAAAACTTCGTAAATGCCAGAGATAAGAAATAGGGAAGCATTTTGGCATTTGTCTATGAAATTTACACGTCTCGTTAAAGCCAAAATAAAAAAGATTTTTGTTCGTTCGCAGATACGCAAATTGTTCAAAGATGAAAATTTCAATAATATTCTCAAGAGGTATGAAAAGTTAGCTTGGGAGTCTTTTGTTTAAGTGTCCACCAACTTTCTTGGAGATTAAAAGGCAGAAAACTATAAGGATCTTATGAAAAATCTTCTGCAGTGCTACGATAGTCTGGGGTGTATCATGTCCTTAAAGCTACACTTTTTACATTCTCACTTGGACTTCTTCGCCAAAAACTGTGGTGCTATTAATGACAAATATGAGGAACATGTACGCTTCCACCACGAAACTTCAGACATGGAGAAAGATACCAGGGAAAGTGGAGTGAATCAATGCTAACCGATTACTGTTGGACACTCATCAGAGAATTAACAGCAAAAGAATACAATTGGTAGGCAAAAGGATTGCGCCTTTAGTGACGTTTCTCCAAAGGAGAACAAGATAAATACAGCCATCTGCTTTTAAGGGCAATTCTAAAAAGCTCCAATAACTAAAAAACGACAGCTAAATTTGAATTTTCATGATCATTTTCGTGTTCCGAACCCTCGAAAACATAAAGATTAGCTGTTTTCATTAAACATACAGAAAAAAAGTAAAATTTTGTTGGCTAGTGAAATTAATAGAAATTGTACCATAAAAAGACAGTGTAAAAAGTAATATCTTTTAATGAAATGGAATTTGAAATATAAAGTGTCACAAAAAGAATAAAGGAAATATTGAGAAATTAGTAAAAGGGACAGAAAGTATTTTATCTTAAAAAACAAAAAAAAGAAAAAACAGGGACAGACAGAGAAGTGAAAATTACAAAACTATTAATTTTGGTTTAAACACCATTTGGTCCAAGATACTCTTTTCACAACTGACTCATATTAAATATAGAATAATAATTTTACTTTCTTTAAATGTGTGTTATGTGTTCATATATATAATTTAAGAAAAGAATAGGGAACAATTGCTGTAGAATTAAAAAAAAGGAAATATGAATATAAACTTCATTATGGTGTATATATATTCGTATGCATGTTATCATATTCACCCATTATCTATTCACTACTGGGTGAAGACCTAACTATAAGTACCCTCATATGTCAATTTGAAGCATTTCATTTCCATATTATCCCAATATTAATTTCTCATTTCATCCACCCATGCAGTCTGGTTGTTTCCTAGGTCTATTTGGTGGTCCTCTGAAAAACAGTTAGGAATTTCAGTTGTTCATCATTGATCAGTCCTTGTGATAAGCTCAGCCCATTTCAACTTCTTTATATTAACAATAATATAATCTACCTTTGTATGCCTTCTCATCCAAATATTTATTTTTCAATCCCTCCGGGTGATTGCAAGCATGCACCTATACATGATCCTTTGAGTTGTTTACAATTTCCACATTGATATTTTTAACTATGTGTCTCTGATCTATGAGAGAGGACTGTTTGGAAACATTTTCTTTTTAGTCACAAAGGCAATTTCCTCTCCAGATAAGTTTAATGCATCTGTGAAGCACCTTCATGATGTTGTCTTCTATTGATATCACTTGGCCAAGGTAAGTGCACAATCTGAAATTTCTAGCTTTTGTAAGTTTATTTTGAATCCAACTTCTTTACTTCTAGTTGAGAGCCTTTGCACCATGTTTTGGAATATATATATATATACACACACACACACTTTCTTTTGCAAAAAAAAAAAGTAGTACCTCTAAAAAATTAGTACCTCTAAAAAATTATCCGATCATCTCGAAATTTCGCATGCAAATTCCTTTAGACCAAGTATGCAAACGATTAAATTTTCAAAGCCAATGAGTGTTAACTTCGATCATAGTGTGCATGTTTACTGTGCAACTGACATCGTATAAAAGAGGTGAAAATTATGGATGGTTTATTTTTTTCTCATTGTCGGCATCACAGGTCTTTGGAGACGAAATCAGTAATGTCGTTACTACGTTGTCAAAGATCTTATAGCCAATTGAACGTCTTCGAACGTGGTTGCATAATCGGGATGTGTGAAGCCGACTAGTCCTACCGAGTAATATGCCGCCACCTGCACTGTATGGACACTACTGTGCATAAGTGTTGGCAGCAGTGGTTACTGCGAGAAACTCATCGGTAGAATTAAAACTTTAGAAGGCCAAGGTGCATGAATGCGAAACAAGAAAGGTCGGTTGATTATGCGACAGGCCCAAGCTGACACAACGGCATCATTGTCCGCCATCCAACGTGCTACGGTCTCTTCCATAGCACCATCTTATGACTCTTGGTTGAGGTGAGGTTATGCTCACAGCGGCCTTTAAACCCACACCACTGACAGAGTCGTCTGGAGTGGTATCGTAGCTGATCATCATGGCTGCCAGTAGATTGGCATAACATAATGTTCAGCGATAAATCTCGTTTCAGTCAGAAAAGATAACCATCAAATCCATGCTTGGAAGTACAAAGGCCAGCGGTTCCAACCACCCTTTGTTTAACAGAGGCACACAGCCATTACCCCTAGTGTGATGGTGTGGGGTGCTATCTCATACGACAGCAGGACGCCCTTAGTCGTCCTGCGTGCAACTTTAACAACTCAACGATATGTTGATGACATCCTGTGGCCGTTTGCGTTACCCTTCATGACACGACAGTTTGGAGTCATTTTCCAACAAGATAATGCCAGGCCCCATATGGTTCGCATATCTGTGAGCTACCCCAGTGCTGTTGATACTCTTCCTTGGCTAGCAAGGTCATCAGACCTTTTGCCAATCGAACATGTATGGGACATGGTAGGCCGCCAGATTCGGGCACCGCAAAATGTCTCAGATCTGGAGCAAAATGAGAAATACCTGGCAGAATGACATTAGGGACTTTTACCACTCCTCACCTAGACGTAAAGAAACATGCATCGCTGCCGGGTGGGGGTTCACCAACTATTGATTTGAACATTCAATGTGCAATTCCTAGCCATTGATGGGTCCCACGGCCTTGAATTGTTTACCATATCCTTACCCGTGTATGTGCTGGATGTACATTTAATTTCAATAAAAACAGATAATTTCCTAATGGTGCTGCTTTTTTTGTATATATATATATATATATATACACACTCATACTGAAAGGGTATATTTTTACTTACACTTATTTAATAGTGTGTTGTATCATCTTTTGAATTCATAACAGCAGACAAATGTTTTGGTAAGAACTCAATATGGTTCTTAAAAACAGAGGCATTGCTGTCAACCAAACCAAGATGCCAAAAATACAGCACCTGGAGCAAACACAAATTCCATAGAAGGTTGATGATCAACCTTCTCTGACACATCCCATAGAATCTCTATTGTGTTGATGTTTTGGAAGAGGGGTGTCTAAGGAGAGAGAGCATTTGAGCATGATATAGTAACTGGAATGCCCCTTCAGCCAACTGGTCGTTAGTCAAGACCAATGAGATAGAGCATTATTATGTTGTAAGACGACATTCTGGTTTAGAAAAAAACATACAACGAAAGGGTGCAGATGCTTGGGAAAGGGCTGCACATAGCTTGAGCTGGTAACAGAGGTATTGACAGTACTCCATGTAAAAGCTGCCCAAACAGTTAGGTCGCCTCCATCTGCTTGCAGTATTCCTACATGGACTGCTAAGGTTCCATGGCTTTGTGTTTTTATACCATAGATGCTGCCTTGCATTGGTGTGATAGAATGTAAATCATGATTAGTTAAACTAGATGTGTTTCCAGTTTTCTACAGGATAGCTTTCATAAGCTTTTGCAAACTGCATCCAAATCTTGCAGTTAATACAAGGATACATTCACCAATTGTCAAAGCCTGTTTGCGCCACAGTATGATGAAGTGTCTTTGAGCAGAGGCTTGTCAATTGCCCTTTTTTAAATTGCAACATTACTTGCTGCAAACTAAACATCCAATTTGTTTTTAAGTTTATTTTGTAAGTAAGTTTCTTTTAGTTTGCGGACTAATTCACACTTCAAGTCTACTGAGTATTTATGGCCACATTTCTTGTATAGTACTAGTATACACTTATGATGACTTGTCATAAAAATCCCAAAAGTTTGGTAGTTGCCGATATTCAGCGTCCTGCTTTCCTGATACCAGCAATTTGGCCTCAGTGGAATTCAGTTATGCCTCTACCTTAACCCATAATTCAATTTTTGAGACAATTTATCACTACATAAAAATTAACCCTATTTACAGCCTATACCAGTTTCTGAAGGCATCGTAATTTACTGTGATACTACTACTTTGCATACCATAACGCCAACCCTACATAAACGTGGGAAAATGGCAAAGTGAAAGACGACTACTACTTTGCATATTGTTACCAGGATGTACGTAAAATTTGTATTTTCAGTGTGCGTGTGCGTATCTTTTGATAAAATTATAATCAATAGTTATATATAAAATGCTGCGTTGAGTGTTTTCTAAATCTAGTCAATACAGTATCTGAAGCAAGATAACTACAGGCATCTCTGTCTTTTTTTTACCCTTACTTTACACGATAATTAAAAGATGTGCAGTTCTGTCTGCTTCAGTTTTAGGTATCTAGCAGGTACGTTGTGCCTATTCTCATAACATTGTAACTTGTGCATATTTATAGGTAAGGGGTTATTTCATAAAGTTTCTATTCATTGTAAAAAAGACATACCCCATTAAAGACTGCTTGAAAAAGTTCAGAAAGTTAGATTGTGCTCACTCACGTTACTGTTGGCTTTGTGTCTCTGTGGAAAGTCGATTTTGTAGTTCCTATCTCATATGACCAAATTTATTAAATAAGTTTTCTGTGTAATTTAGTTTGGACTTAATTTTATATTTACATTTAATATATACACTTATACTTTATATATTATATTAGTTTGTTTCTAAATATTTAAATTGCTTATGGTCAGTTGTTTTATTTCGTTTTATGGACATATATCCTATAAATAAAATCATAATTGAAGGTTTATATTTGAAATAGCATGCAATTATACTTAATGTAATACCAATCATATATATATAACTAAGGCAAAACAGGTATATTATTAAAATGTCTTATTGTGCACAAACAAAATTAGATTACAATTTACTATTTTTTTTAATATTTTATAATTAAGTTGAGACAAGATTTTAGCCTTCATAATATATATTTGTCAAAAATATTGAACTTTTAGTTTTTAAATACATTACATACATAAATAAAATTAATCGTAATAAATATATATAAGAAAATAAAATAAATTTTGATGATTTGATTTTGAACAAGGAAATATTTTTAGGTATTTCCACATGACTAGTTAAATGTGCAAAATTACACCCTCTACATAAAAACTAATTTATGTTTACTAAATTTGCTTTACATAATCAAAAACTGGTGATTTGAATATATAAATGCATAAAGAAGTTCCAAATTATAATTCCAGAACATTTTTAACTAAGCTAAAATAAAGTCTGCTTGTAAATCAGTGAATTATACTATAAAAATATTGAAAATTTTTCTTCCAAAAAACGAAACAGGGACCAACTCCATAATTTAAGTTTACATTGCAGAAATGCTCAAGAGTGAGGAGAAAAACATAAAAAGCAGTGCATTGGAAGGACAATCAGGCACAAAATAAAGTATGAATAACAAAAAGGCCACCAAAATGAGAATGTACAAATTAAGTTACCAAATTTTGTTTTTTTGCATCGACATTTATTTTTATAATTAAAATAGCATGCCAATTCAAAAACTCTACAATTAATTTTGCTTGAAGGTAGATTAAAACAATTTAAACTACATATCAAAATTAAATTTTCAAATCTAGATATAAAAAAATATTTTGTGTGTTTCAGTTTTATGAATATTATTTTAAAAAAAATTGTTATATACTGAAATAACACTGAAGTATTTCCCACCTCTTCTGCCATGTAAAAATTTAAAATGTACAATATGCTTGCTAAAAGAAATTTTATTAATGGTGCTAAGTAAAATGTAATTGACATTTCACAACTTACTACTACTTCAGCAGTAACTTTTGTTTTCACGTTAGATTCTTTTGTATGCACATAAAAATATGTAACTCTCAAATTTTTATAATAATTCCTTTTAACCTATTTTACAAGAAAATTTAATTTATTTATCCCTTATTTATAATAGATAGCTTTAAATTTATTCTGGTTATGTATCTTGATCCTAAAAATCTTAGGATTTTTTTCTATCTTCCCTCATTTTAGAACATAGAAAAGCAATAAATTGTGATAGTCGTAGTACTAAACTCTGGCTCTAATTTTCTCGTATGCATTTTATCACATTACATAATTTAAGATAAAACTAGTACTCTTTTTATGATGTTCTCTCACGCAATTTTTTATATTTATTCCATTTTCTAGTTTACTCCAAAGCTCAAAACATATTACAAAAACACAGTTGACAGCTATTGCATGTTCTTCTAATGTTAGAGTAGGTGACATTTCTACTGGTTAACAATTAAAGCTTAAATGTGTACCCCAAAATTTTTTTATTGTCTTCCTTAATTATTGACTATGATTACATCATACTCTCTCACTGCACTGGTAAAATGTGTATTAACTTTTAAAACATACCAGAGATTCCTATTAGTATATGCACATCCACTTTATTTAGTTATTGTTAAAATTTAAATACCTACCCGATACATATCAAATTACACAAGTTATTCACATTTGAAATAGTTTTGAGGTTCAAATTTTAAGCTAAATGAAGTTAATATTGGAAATAATAATATCTACGATGTTAGTGATTGTATAAAATGTATTCATGTATATAGTCTGTTATTCAAATGAAAAAAATATATAATACTGTTGTAAAATTGCTTAAAAATATGTGCATACCATTTTGTTGATGAATATTTACATATTGATATATGTTGCATACACAAATAAATATATTGAATTATGGTTGTCTTTAAATGTGTTCAAATATCATGAAAAAGTAAAGTTTTAATTTTAAAAATCAAACACATCACTACTTGCTGTCACCATAAAAGTCTTTAATTTTAATACACCAACGAAGTCATCTGGACATTATATGTTATAATATTCATTAAAAAATACATATTAAAAATAAAAAACATTAAGGTTGTGTTTTTAAAAAAAATTACAAAAAATATTTTATACTATGAAGTTCCAAAAACTTGAAAGGCACGATTTTCAATAATTACAACAGTTATTCAACAATACATTATTCATGTTGTTGATGCTGCTTGGCAGTACCTTACACCATTAATCTGAAAAACAAATATTACTGTTAAAAACGATTTTTAATTTAAAAATTAAATTCTGAACATATTTATGTTTCAAATATTCCTTCAAATTGAAATTAGAGTAATACCAAAAAATGATTGCTATACCTAATCTATCTGGAGTTTCACTCAAATTTGTCAATGTTTTCAGAGTTTAAAAAGAAAATTCAATATGCAAGAAGGTGCATACATGAATAATAGTGCAAAATGTCCTACTTCTCTCACAATGTATTTGAAAAATTAGCATGGTATCGAGTTATAATAGTATTGAACTATGTCATACTCTCTGTATTTGCTAAACTTCTGTTCCTAGCATTAATTGAAGTTGAACCTAAAGGCTTTTCCTTATGGTGTCTCACACATTCTCTATTGGTCATCTAGTTGACCATTTTAGAACATTAAAACCACTTATTTACTTGAGATGTTTGAAATGTGTAAATGTACAATATTTTAAGTTAGAACGAAACATTATCCATTCCTGATACGAGTTCTATGTCTTCAATACAATGACAAGCTGTCAAATTTGAACAAACAAAACAATTTGAAACAATTGAGTGGTCATTAAGACATACAGTAAATATAAATCTATTAAAAATCTCTGGGTGAAGGCATACAAAAATTTACTATACCGAGAACTTTGACGTAAATAAAAAATTTCAGACATGTTCTTACTACACATATGAATTGTGTGATAAAGAATTAATATGCACGTGTAAGGGGGAGGGGGATTGTTTATAATCTTTATAAGATTTCCTTTTTTTTCTTTTTAACATTTCATTATATTACAACTTCTACAGCCCTTTCCCCCCCCCCTCAATTTTAATAAAGTAGGATCCATACTTAACGAACCTGGGACCAACAAAAATGCTCACTAAATTTGTTTTCGAATTTAGAATTCCAATGTTTGAAAATAAAGTCTGTATAAGTAACATGTGTGCATGAAACATGGATACAAGAACATTTAGCTTTGAATTTGCTTAAAATTCAAATGAACAACATATTATATAATCACTTGAATTTCAGTACAAATAAGCTAAAAAAAAATGTAATATGAAGAAACGTAATTTTCATTTATTCATCAATAATAATTTCCAAAATAAGCTTTATTTGACAATGCTCAAAAAACAGCCTATATTTACTTTGTTGTGAAATGTATCTGTTCATTACATTTTCACCATAAAAATATTTAGTGCATGAGATACATAATTAGTGCAATCCACTGACTTAAAGTTCCTTACTATATATACATTCTGAAAGAGATAAAGATTCTTATAAATTCTCCAATTTCAGGTGCTGGAAATTTGTTTCATCATGTTCACCTTAGTAAAAAAGACATTCTTGATTTTTTTTTTTCCCCTTTCCTCAGATTTTTCAACATTTTGTTTAAAAATTTCACCATGTTTTTGCTCGTTACATCCAAGAACTACAAGTCTCTTTGCTAAAAACAATTAAATTGTATTACACTTCATCATTATATCAAATAAAATCCATATATTCTTTGCTACATCTGGAAATTTGTTGAATGATGGCTCATTATAAGTGGGTCCTACTGTATAATCTCACTTCTCTTTCTCTTTTGTGCTTTACATTTTAAATTAATAATTTCCGTTTCATAATTTCCTTCCCATTTGCATACTAACTTTAGTGAACCTAATCAATATACACATTAAAATGTCATGGTGCATCGAGTGTTGTCATTTATTAGTTCGCTTTTTTTTACTTTTATTATAACAAAGGTCCAGCTAAAGAAAATTTACACAAATTCTGTTTGTATATATTTTATGACTCAAAGACAGCAAAGGTTATGCTATACCAGGACCTGAATTCAAACCTCTTAAGGCCTAAGGGACCAACCCCGAACTACAGACAGCAACAGCCGGTATGTTTCTTTTTTTTCTTTGGTACTGTTGGGTGTTAACACGTAAGCTGCCAAAGCTGATATGATGCATCTGCTCACATGCGCCAAGATCCTATCAGCATTTTCATGCTTTTAAATTATTTTCTGTTGTTTTATTTTTTAAATACATATATAAAGGATCACTTTTAGCAATAAATAAATTCACCCGAGTACACTCGTAGTTGGCATATGAAATAATATTTTTGCTCCCTGTGTCAACTACGAGTATTCTCGTAGTTGGCAGCGAACGTGTTAAAACCCAGGTTGACAGCATGCCAGGTGAACACATTACCACTGCAGAGCCCACACAAATTATGCATATAAATATACAGTTTAATGAGTTGACATACTTTTAAAGCTTTTATATTAGGACAATATTGAAAATTCACAAATTCTGGAAATACAAACACCAATACTAAAAACATAGCTATATTCATTAGAACATAAATTTTTTGAAAAATTGAGAACATTTTGCTGGTGAAATGCTACTTAAAATTGTACATAACAATTAAAATGAAAAACAATAGGAAAAAATGAAACCCCATTCTAACCTTACAGTCATAGTCCATTATAAAGGATGGTATATCCAGCTGATCAGGTGGAATCAAATAATACAGATACTCAATACCTCCTAAAAGTTGAACTTTATTTTTTATTGAAGAAGCTGTGAATGTTGTAAACCACCAGCATACCAACTAAAAATATATATAAAAATTTCTATAAACCAAAAATTCATGTTACATACATCCTATAGCAACATAAATTTTAATAAATAAAAATCAAAACAACTAATTTCTCATATGTTTATGGACCACTTGTTAAAAGCATGTTTTTAGTTTTTGTTCTTTTGCAAGTTTTACAGTACAACAACAGCAAAGGCAATGCTGAGCCAGGATCTAGTTTTCCAAGGAATCTGGGCCTCTTAAGGCCTAGGGCAGTAGTGGCGAAACCTTTTTATGTTAGCATGCCAAAAGTTTACAAATAATATTTATGGTGTTGCTAACTTATCAAGCAGTTTGTAATAAGAGATAACAATAGAAAGTTTATTATTGCAGAATTTTATTGCGATAAATTTAAAAATTAACATTAATTTCATACAGATGAATTCATAACATGACATACATGGTGTACAAATTAATGGGATTTTTGCTGTTATACATAAGATGCCAAATATATATATAAATATGTAGTTCATATTTCATCTTTTAGCAATACACCAGATTGAACCACATGCATCAATCGCTCTGTTTCTTAAACTACCTTCCATAAAATTATTTTCGGAAAATGATGACTCACAACCATATGTAAAGGAAAAACTAATAATATAACTATAACCATGCTAATGTTTTTAAACAAGAAAAGGTTTTGGAAACAGTATTCCAAGTTCTCATTACAGTACTGCCTTGAACAGCCACCCTAACAAGGGCGGTCTTCTGTCATAAGCCGAATTTAATGAAATTAATTTAGGTGAAAGTGTATATTATAAAAAACCTATACTATAAAAATTAGTGGCCAAATCCCCTTAGAAAACCTGAAATTAAATTTTAAAGATTCGCTAAAATAACGCCAAATGTAATCTTTTAGCGGCATTTGGCGATAATTCTTTTCAGTTAGCCGAAAATTTTAAACGAACGAATGTCATAATACCATCAGGGTGATATAATCTGCTTTGAAACTTTAAAAATACATTTACATCTGTTTACCAGTTTCAAACATATTGGATTTTGTTTAAGTTGTAAAAATCTTTTTAAATCAGAATTTAATATTGTTCGTATTTTATTTGTGAAAGTTGTAGCAGAAAATGTTTTAGCTTAGTTTTAATATTTACTTGGCCAGTTGTAATATCTCTGATCTTATTTTGATTTTCATATTCCAAAATATGGTGAGATTTAGATAAATAACCTTAGTTATATAAAAGTGCAAACCAGTGTGGAAAAAAAACCCAAATGCCCAATTATGGCTATTCCTTTACAGCGTTTACTCAAAAAGAAATTTGGCTGACGCCAAATGGCGATAAATGCTCTATTCTGGAAACTCAAATATACTTTTTATTAATTTTTTCTGACATTAACATAGAGATTCGGCTGTAATTTTCACGATATATGCCTAGAATTGGATGGACTATTAGCTGATTTTTTTTCGTTAAAATCCACGTGTGACAGTCAGGAGACCACCCTTGTAAGTCACATAATACTCTACTCAATCCACATTCAGTTACTGACCCTTGTTCCTGGAGTGGGCTATGTATTTGTTGGTTAGTTTCTTTCATGCAAAATAACTTAAACTTGTACATCATGAGATTTAAATTAAAATTGTGAATAATCTATAAACTTATAAAATATTACATGTAAATTGTTGACTTTGCAGCGAAAATTTTATACGTGTCATAGATACGCCATTCCTGGACGACAGTGAGCAGTTTTTAATTTTTATAGTATCTTATGTTATTATAGCATGTAACACACATGGTTTAATCTAATTAATGGATGCTACTCACTGGCAAAGTCAGTAAAAACTTTTACCTATTTTTTCAATATTCTCACTGTGTATAAAGCTAATAAGTTTATATGATATTTTACTTTAATAGCACTGAAGATTACATTTAAAAAATAAAGCACTAAGTGAGCTTGATTGGTGACGTAACACTACTCAGTATAAATGGATTTAAGAAGAACAACGTTTTAGGTGTAAGAGAAAAAATTTTAACACATTATTCGACGTACGTTTCGGACGGGCAATGGCCGTCCCTCGTCAGGAATTCGAGTGATCTAAACCTAAACAAAACTGTAGCATTGCCGTATCAGAACTGAAGTGTTGCCGTTTTAGAGCTGAAGTGTTGCCATGTTAACTGGTCTATTTGTGCAATGCTAGCACCATCTGTTGGTGACACAAGGAATCTAGTAGAAATTGAAGAGATGTTTGTTTCAGCCAGGCGTGGAAAAACTTAATTTTGGTCCTCCAAATCTCTAATTTTTCTAGATTCCTTGTGTCACCAACAGAGAGTGCTAGCTTTGCACAAATAATCCGATAAACACGGCAACACTTCAGTTCTGTTTAGTTTTAGATCACTCGAATTCCTGACAAGGGATAGCCATTATCCATGCGAAACGTGCGTCGAATAATGTGTTAAAATTTTTTGTCCTATGCCTAAAACGTTCTTCTTAAATCCATTTAAAGCACTAAGTGTTCAATTGTTTAAGAAAAGAAATACTTGCATGGATAATAAAACAGTGAAACTTAAAGGTATGTGGACATATTTATTCATAGAGTACAATTAATTAATCATACCTATTCATAATGCAAATTCCAACTTTAGTATTGTACACACATATTTATAATTAAGATAATTCGCATTTTATAACACAAGGGCAGCTCAACTCATAATGTGATGCACAAGGACTTATAGGTTTGAGAGAGCTGTTGCCTAGGGAATCAAACCTGGATATTTGAATTGATAGAAAAAAAATAACATGTGGAGTTTGTATTAGCGAGAGTCTAACCCATATTTCCTGCATGGTAAACATGGTACATCTGTGCTACAGTACAGCATAAGGAAAATCAAATTTAAACAATGACAAAAATTAAATGACAGACTTTCTTTGCAAGTACTTAGTCACCCAATATTACCACATCATCGGCTATAATGAGAATGTCCAGATTTTTTTCACAAAAGTTTCTTACTATTCAGGTTTTTAATAAACTCCATTTATTAAGAATTAATACATTAATATACCATTTAATTTCCATTTTACTTATTTGCACATGTAATATGGTTGGTTGGTTGTATTTTTACTGTGTAAGGACAGCAAGGTTCATTCTGCACCAAACAAGGTGAGACACTACATATGGTTAAATGCAGGGGGCCGACAAATTCAAGGCACCTGAAAAATGTTTTCTTGGCGCCTGAATTTTTAAATTCAGTTCTAAAAATATTTTTTTAATATTTCAAGTTCCCTTACAGAAATTTCAGCACTATCGTCAAAACGCCAGAATCACAAATGAAATCGTAGATTGCTTCTTAACATTTAGAATTGTTGTCATAAAACTTGCAATTTTTCTCTTTTTTCAAGTAAACATATTCACGATTAGAACAGTTGCAGTTCCTTTAGCTTAAGTATTAACAGGCCGTCAGCGACTCACTAACACCATTGTACTACAACTGGCAATTGTTTCATGGGACAAAAATCGTAACTTGGAAACACTGTTTTGGATTTTATCATAAAAACACTTTTAAAATCGTTACAGTGCAGCCATTTTGTTTATTGTGAATTGAAAGATCGAGAAAGAGTTGCGAGAAGGAAAGAGATTGAAAAAAAAAATGGTGTTATTGTTGCACTGCCAGACTGTTGGATTGGATTGAAGGTAGAAAATTTCTAGCAATTGCAGAAACGATTTCAGTAAATAGGTTCATCTGATTCTTTTCTTGGGTTTGTCGCCATAGAAATTCAGTAAAAGGGTGTCGCAAAGTTCCTTGTTGTTGCTTATTTCGCCACTTAGCACTTCCCCAAATTCGTTCAATTCTTTGTGTGTGGACGTTAGTGTCTGGATCTACAAAATTGCATTTGTGGTTGACTGAAATGGGGGAAACCTGTCCTGTGCAGTTTGTACTTTTATAGCCTTTCCCACCCTGAACCTGAAAGAAGGCAATAGAATGCGATTCGTTGCTCGGAAGTTCAAACAAACGCATTGTAACAGCAATTTAAATGTGCACTCTTACTTTTAAACAAGTCCAAACCGGAAAATCAATGCCACAAATTCA
This sequence comes from Dysdera silvatica, assembly GCA_006491805.2. NCBI lineage: Eukaryota > Metazoa > Arthropoda > Arachnida > Araneae > Dysderidae > Dysdera > Dysdera silvatica. The sequence goes on along the minus strand of QLNU02015360.1, from coordinate 169,984,645 downwards.
CACTTTCAAAGACGACAAAGCATCCAAAGACGTACGATTTTTTACGAACAATTACGATGAAAAATGCGATCACTTACGATTTTTTCCAATTTTTATATTTCTAGGGTAAAAAAGTTGTCGCTGACAACGTTAATACGTAAGTACCATGATTTTTTTTAAATGCAGATATAGAGAACTACTTACTAGTAATAAAATTTAAATGTATATCATTAATGTAAAAACATAAAAGTTAAAAAAATTTAAAAATTGTAAGGAAATTTAATTTCAAAATTACGATTTTGAGCACTGTATGGGGTTTTTTCAACCTTGCCACCTGGCAAAATTGTTTACACCCATGCCACGTTTTCTGGTTTACGATTTCTTATGCATTTCTTGTGCAGTGCTATACTTGTTAAAATTATTGAAAATGAAGAGAACAAACCCATCTGCATTGACAAATGCAAGTAAGAAACAGTATACTCTTACAGACTTCTTTTTATGTAAGCCTACCTTGCCTGTAAATGATGATGACAAACCTAAAATTGAAGATAGTGTATGTGTATCTGAATCCCCTCAGTTTGGCAAATGAAAATTTCAGCAATCGTGGCTAGAACTACTACCATGGTTACGTTATGAAGATGGATTTGCAAAGTGTGAAGTAAGTTTTACAACATTGCAAATCGAAAATTCGAAAGTTGTGTCTGGATTTTCAGGACCATTTAAGCTGGAAACTTTTAAAAAACATGAAAAATCCTATCCTCACTTCAAGTCTCAAGAAGCTGAAAGTACGAAGAAGAATTCTGAAAGGGCTCTTTTAGCAAAGTGTGTTAACAAAATATGATACAACATATGAATGCACTTTTCATGGCATGGTATCATATTGCCAAAAATAACAGACCTTACACTGACTTTGAAGGTTTGGTTGCATTATTAACCAAGCTGAATGTGCTGATTCAGAGAAATATGTGAATGAAAAATGATTCAGAGAAATATGTGAATGAAAAATGATGCAAAGAATATATTTCATACATTGCCTCATATCTTCGTCAGGATTTGGCATTTGAAATAAAGGAAAGCCCATATCTCAGTATTTCACTTGATGAATCAACAGATAAATCTGATGATGAAGAGCTGATACTACATATTCGTTTTATAAGAGAAAGAAAGGTGAAGGAAACAATTCTATTGTTTCATTGGAAGATACGAGTGATGGGTACCTGAAAGCTCTAGAAACAGAAATGTTGCAGTTGGGACTTGAAGAAATATTCACAGATACAAAACTAGTAGGGGTAGGGACCGATGGAGCAGCAAGTATGATTGGCGTCCATAGTGGTTTAGTAACAAAGATGTCCAAAAAACTTGGTAAATGCCCATTGTATTGCACATCAACTCCAATTGACTGTTCTTCACTCACTTAAAAATGCAAAACTCAAAATCATTAATAAAATTGATTCCATATTGAGAAAGCTATATACATTTTATCGACATTCACCAAAAAGCTTCGCGAACTGAAAAAAGTTTCAGAGTTACTGGAATGTGAAATCAAATTGCAATACTTACACCAAGTTAGATGGGTATCTAGCAAAATAAATGCTTTGCATGCCATTGTCAAGGACTGGGAAACCCCTAGTGGTGCACTTGGAGAATATTTCTGAAAGGAAATGCGAAGAAGGAAATACTGCGAACGGTCTTCTAAAGAAAATCAAGGACTTTAAATTTGTCATTACAGTTCACTTTTTGTATGATTATTTCAGTGTATTTAAGACTTTCTCTGGTATTCCAGAGAGATCTGATTTTAAGTGAAATAGCAGTACATGTAAAGGATGCTTATTAATTCACTGGAACAACTTAAAGTTACCAAGGGTCCAATAGAAGGAAGGTTTGTTTCTGCTATAGCACTTTCAGGAGTATTCAGTGGAATACAGTTATCAGGCGTGTCAGATAAGAATTTCGTAAGTGATAAGGAAAGTCTCTTGACAAATGGGATTCAATTTCTAAAAAACAGATTTCTAAAAATGAGAACATGTTACTGGCGTTTTTGACACATGTCTCTGGCCATCTGGGAAATTGGAAAATTATGGTAAAAGTGAAATAAAAGCTCTTGCCACACATTTTTCTAAACACCTTGGAATTGTTGAGGACAATACAGACAACTTGCTCAGCGAGTGGTACGAATTCAAAGTACTTGGCAAAAGTCTCACATTGAGTTGCTCAAAAAAACACTGACTATGAAAGCACGATTTCCAATTTTAGGAAAGCTCCTCAGTATAGTGGCAACAATTCCTGTGTCAACCTCATCATGTGAAAGATGCTTCAGTAAGATGAATGTCATAAAATACAAACTGCACACCAACCTTATTATGGAGAACTTAAGTGACCTGATGATGACATTTTTGAATGAGCCTCCAATAAAGGACTTTGATCCAATCAAATCCATTGATCGTTGGTATTTTGGTGGAAAATCAAATAGACACATATAATGTAATTTTGTAAGACTGGGTGGCAGCTGACTAATGGCTATTTGTGTTAGTGCCTGTTAAAAAATTACTTTAATCCAGTCTTGTACTATTATATATATATATACATATACATACAGTGGTGTAGCTCTGATAATAGGGTCCTCACACTCTCTTTTACAAGATAAATTTATCTTTATGTAATACTTGTGTGTTGCATGTAGCAGGACCGAAAAATAAACGCTTTCGCACCACAAGGCTGCCTCGACTACACCACTATATCATCATCATCATCATTTCAGCCGTTGTCAATCCACTGCAGGATAAAGGCCTCCTCTGCATCTTTCCAACGAAGTCGATCTTGTGCATTTTGCTGCCACTTGTGCCCAATATATTTAATTATTTCATCCACCCATCTCGTCTTTGGCCTTTTCCTTGGGCGTGTGGTGTCCAGTGGGATCCATTCTAGGATGTTTTTGGTCCATCTGTTGTCAGTTCTTCTAGCAATATGGGCTGCCCACTTCCATTTCAAACTTTTTACCTTCGCAATGATATCACAAACTTTTGTTTGATCTCTTATCCAACTGAAGGTCTTTCGATCTCGTCGCGTGATACCAAGCATCTGCCGTTCCATGTTCCTTTGTACCACTCGTAACTTTTGGATACCTTTGGCAGTCAATGTCCATGTCTCACTACCATAAGTCAGAACAGGTAGGATGCATTGATCGAAAACTTTCCTCTGTAAAGAAATAGGGAGCTTTTTTTTAAAAATTATTTGTAGCCGGTAGAATGCTTGCCAGCTAAGCTTGATACGACGTTCGATCTCTTGATTTATGTCGCCTTTCATCGTAATTTGTTGACCAAGGTAAATATAATTTTCAGCTTGCTGTATTTCTTCTTCCGAAACAAAGATTTTCTTAGTTTGTATAAACTTATTAAACATGATCATGCTTTTCTTCAAGTTGATTTTTAAGCCAGATGTTTCTCCTTTCATTCTGAGATCTTCAATGAGTCTTTGGAGCTCTTCTGGATCTTTTACGAAAAATACGATGTCGTCGGAGAATCTTAGATAGTTTAAATACGCTCCGTTGAATTTTAAGCGCTTTTGATCCCAGTGTAATTTACGAAAAACTTCCTCAAGGCAAGCTGAAAAGAGTATGGGCGAGATTGTATCTCCCTGTCGTATACTTTTCTCAAGGTTAATTTCAACTTTGTGTCTGTTTATGGTTATGGTCGCTTTTGCTTTATCATATATGGACTGGAGTAAGCTAACATAAGCTGGGTTCACACCTTGGTTACCTAGTGCATTTAAAATATATGGTTTGAAAATTGAGTCAAAAGCTTACACCACTATATATATATATATATATACATTGTGTGTTTGCTTATTGTTTTACGGCTCAAAGACTACAATGGTCATGCTGCGCCGGGACCTACTGTTTTCCGAGGAATCCGAACCTCTTAAGGCCTAGGGAACCAAACCCCGGACTACAGTGAGCAGTGCGATCTTTATGAAATATAACAACAAATATTGGACGAGATGGTATTGATTATAAAGGTCTAAAATTATGGAATGAATTGCCAATAGAATTAAAAGATATACATAATCTGCAGTTATTCAAACACAGTTGAAAAATTAATGAATAATATGAATTGATGTTGATAAATTTATGAAATATTAATATTTTTATATGTTATAATACCAAATATAAAAAAATAGTGTATGATTAACACATACTTTGTTTATATTGATATGTTTCACTGAATTGTATGGTTTTGTTATGAAAGTTCAATTTATATTTTATATCATTGATAATATATGAGTATAATATGGTAATATATAATGTCCTGGCGGTAAATTTTTCAAGTCTCGGGCACGTTATACTGTAGTATTTTCGGGACCTTCTACATCATGTAACTGAACCTTTGTTTCTAATGCAATGTATTGTTTAATGTATGTAGAAAATAAATAAAACTTATTATTAATTATTAGAACTCTGAGTAAGCATTCTTTGTGCCTTGTTGGGAGTCGAATCTGGATTAACGGCACATAGGCTAACGTGTTACCACACTGCACACCAAGCGGGGCACAATATCTACATTGCATGCTGTTAGCTCCTGAATTTTTTAGTTTGTCTATGAAGTAGTTTTACAGTGTTACACTGGAAAACCTACTAAAATGATATTTCAATAAGAAAAAAAAGTATTGTTTTTGAGGACCCACATTTTTAAACATAGCAGGTCCTTGGGACCCAGTTTTATGAGCACCCAATGACACCCCTGAAACTGGGTATTAAAACAGACAATAGTAATAAAAAAAAATTTCAATGTTATTGAATATTAGAACGTTGAAAATGTATTCAATAACATTGAAGACTTTTTCTTTCAGGGTTTTTTTTTCTTTTTTATAAAGATTTCTTCATTGGTGAATGAAGAATAACATTTGAATTTAAGCGGAATAGTCCTGTCTGGGATTACAGGCCCGCCTCTGGCGGCTACCCAAGTCAAGTCAAGTAAGCGGAATAGAAAAACTACGTGCGTACCCGTCAAAACTTGAATGAATACTAATAAACAAAAGAGAAAAAGCGTCCCCTGGTATTTGGTGCCTTTCGGGTTACCATGATAACCAAAATTAAAAAGTAAAGAATTAAGCACAATTGACATTTCTTCATGTAGCTATTATTGATTCCACCAGAATATAGTGGCAACAATAACACTGTGTAACAAATTTTAAATTTTTTCTGTCCTTGGGCATTAAATTGTGTTTTCCTCTTTCCCCATGTCTAGAAAGTACAGAAAATGGCAATTATGCTGAAAAAAGTTTGCTTTTATGGCCAAGACATAGATATGTGGAATTTGCATATTTTTGCATTACATGTATGTGATTATGTTATACATTTGCATGCTGTGATACATATATACTTTACCTAGGTAAATAGAATGGCGTCAAGAAGCTGTAAACATCCAGCAGATTCATTTTGCTTTGCTATGTCTGTGGTGAATTTTTGAAGACAAGAGCGAAAAAGTACGAAAGTGAAAGAGAATGTGTGAGGCTTACAAGGCATATTTCGGAATGCCAGTTGGAGGATAAAACATGGGCACCCCATTTCACCTGCGAGAACTGCAAAAAAAACTCTAGAAGGTAAGGTAAAATTAAGGTAGTTGTTGCTCTCTAGATGTCTTAGTTTTACATTGATTTCATTTTGTTCTTCTGCAGGATGGTACAGAGGAGAGATAAGAGCCATGAGGTTTGCAATTCCGCGAATTTGGAAGGAACCAACTGACCACACAAGCAACTGTTACTTCTGCATGGTGAACCCTTCAAAACACCGGTCTGATAAAAATACAAAACCAGTGATGTATCCAGCCATTCCTTCATCAATCGTGCAAGTGCCACACAGCTCAGAGTTCCCAGTGCAATGAAAGCATGATGGGGGACCACATATGGGGACTAATTCAGGAAAGTAATGCGCAATACAATCGTAAATCTAGAAAAACAACATATTTTTAAATATTGTCTTTATTTTGAAGTATAAATAAACATTACTTGTGACCTAGATGTTGTCTGTTTATAAAAATGAAAATTCGTTACCCACTTACGTATATGGGGATATGCAAAATATAAAACTCACTCTCCTGAGCGCAAAAGCAAATTTTGGAAGGTATAATGGCCGTTTTCTAAACTTTTTAGACATAAGAATGCAGGAAATAACACTCACTTGCCAAGGACAAAATGTGTGTTACATAGTGTAAT
>QLNU02015360.1:169964690-169978356 GCA_006491805.2 Dysdera silvatica | reverse complement strand
AGTACTCAATATTTAAAAGAACCATTAACAATAGTTATAAATGATATGTTTGAAACGAGTATAATTCCTAAAGATGCTATAATTAAACCGATTTTTGAAAAAGGAAAAAAGACAATTATAGAAAATTACAGACCAATAGCAATTATGAGTGTGTTTTCAAAAATATTAGAAAAAGTAATCCATAAAAGATTGACTTTTTAAATAACTACAAACTAATACACGTTAACCAATATGGATTCCAAAAAAAAATATGTCAACAGAGGATTTGTTATTAAAATTAGTAAGCAACATACGACAAAAAATTGAAAATAGGGAAATATTTGGCTTTTTTCTAGACCTCAGTAAAGCTTTTGACTTAATAAACAGAGATATTCCAAAAGATAAACTACTTAATTTAGGAATAAGAGGTAAAATGTTTAAACTTATAGAAAATTATTTTAAAGGTCGATACCAAATTGCTAAAATAGATAATAAATCCTCTGATATAATGATTAATTTAAAAGGCATTCCACAAGGAACTATACTAGGACCATTATTCTTTTTATTGGCAATAAATGATTTGATGTATTTAGATGATAATATACTATTAGTTGCTGATGACATAAACTGGTCAATAGGTGGATAAAATACTGAATTACTGGCAAACATAATAAAAGATAAATTAAATTTGATTCAACAATGGTTCTATGATAACGATCTGATACTAAATGCTGAAAAAAAATGATTATATAATATTCCATGCTAATAAAAAAACATATAAAATTTAATGGAAAAACACTAGAAAGAATTAAGTCAATGAAATTTCTATGTATTAAATTACACGAAAGACATTTATGGAATGAACAAATAGATGATATACATAAAAAAAAATTAGAAGAATAAATGAACTATTAGCCAGATTAAAGAGTAAACTAATTTGAAATGCAAAAATTGAAATTTATTATTCAATAATTTACAGTGTATTACTATGCGGAAATTCAGCATGGGGTAAATTAAATAAGACGAACTTAATAAAAACAAATAATTCATTAAATGACACAATAAAAATAAACTCACCATCAATCGACACCAATGACAAGAATATCAAACGCCATTTAACATTGCAGTAAACATAATACAATTAAAATTATCTCAATATATATATATGATAGAATAAATGAAGGAAAACACATAGACATAATAGAAATAATAAAAGAAGACCACAAATAAAATACTTGTCATAAAAAAGAAATTAAAACAAAACATATATTCGAACTTATTATGGAAAAGATAATATGAATTATTACGGATTAAATATTTGGAACAACATACTAGACGAAATAAAAATGTTATACCAATAAAACAATTTAAAAATACACTCAAAAATATTTCTTATTTAACGAAACATAAATGGCTAAAGTTTTTAGGTTGTATGTATATTAACCTATAGTTTTAGCATGTAATCCATCATGCATGTATGTATATGTAATCTATACACATATGTATGAAAATAAAATTCATTTACATTGTATATTATTGTATTGTCTTATGTACGTATGGCTCTGACTCCCCCCCCCATACTTCACATTGTCAGCAAAATAAGCAAGTCTTAAACTCCCCCCTCCTCTAAAAGATGCTTATGTAATACTTAAACAACCCCAAATACAAATTACTGACCAAATGAGCCCTACACTAAGGTGTTTGTGTTTTATGGTGCAAAGACAGCTAACATCGTTATGTGTTGGGGCTTACAGTTTTCATAAAAATTCAGAACCTCTATTGTCAACAGAATCAATACTTAGATTACGGTAGGCAAAGAACTGACATGTTCAATGGTACGATTGGAATGGAATCTGAGTTAATAGCACAAGAGATGAACACATTACCACACATGCCAAGGCGGCGTTGGAATAAACTTTATGTGAATGACAGTAATAAGTGATTATAATATCACACTAAATAGATAACTTATTGTCAAACAGACAATTTCATATTTATTGTAGGAAACACTTTGTAGGGCCCTCTTGGATAAAAGCAGCAATAAGACAGGACATTATCTTGTTAAAAAATTACTCTATGTGGACTTAATATAAAAACCAATACTTAAGGATGCGCGAGTTTCCGAAGTACTCTGCTGTGCTATATCACTACTAGTAATGACTATCATACAAAATAGATACCTAGATCAGTACACCAGCAATATGTCATTCAACTGTGAAGTTGGTATTCAGGCTTTCACCAGTGGTTCTTCATACTCTAACATAGAAGTTTGCTGTTCACAAGCAGAAATAGAATATAGGATAGGATAGAATAGGATAAAAACAATGCCTTGTCGGTTTATGTTCCTACCATGACACCACTGCAAATGAAACCAATGACATTGGGGTGCAAATGGCAGAAAGTGTAAGAATACTGTTCAAACAAAACAATATAATGACTAACTAGAGCGTACCATAACTAGTAAAATTTCATCACTGGTTTCATATACAAGAAAAAATTCAACAACATTCTGAGAACTACTGTTCCTTTTACCAAGCAAAGTGTCTAGAAAGTAAAAATGTCCTGTATTTATACCCCTAGTTCTGGGTTTTCCCAGAGCAGTTCTGCACCCAGGTATTCCCTTAACTTTTTATCCCAGTTTTCTCCATCTTTTTGCACAAACCTTATATGGTTCAGGCATAGGTTTTGAGATGATAATGGCCCGATTCCTCAATTGAAAAGTCTACCAAGATTCAAGTAAAAGTCTACAAGGCCAAGAAGTAACATTTTTATGAGGAACTTTTGCAGTATTCTAATCAGGAGCATATCCCTTCTCTAAAGCATGTTCTGCCAGAAGATTGGACATCTCACCTTTTTTGACAGCACGATGATGCTTCTTTTTCCTCTTACAAACGGTTCTTCCCGCCTCACCAATAATGAAATTGCTCATGTAGCCATTTTCCACAAGTACCTTTTTGATCCTTCTTTACATCTTTCAACTTAACACTGCTACTGTATGTGAGGGCCTGACAAGTTAAAGTTTGTATCACAGGAACTTTATGGCAAGTTGGGTTATATGAGCGCATATCCAAATATTGGTCTGTGCACATTAGCTTTCGACATACCAAAGTTGACGAGCTTACACTTTCATCTCTGGAAATTTTTACATCCAAAAATGCAGAACACCCCTCATTTTTTTTTTTTTTCAGGGTAAATTGGACATGATGTTAAAGATTTTTTATACATTGGACCAATGACAAATTTTATTAGTTATAAGAATACTGTGTATGAAAATTTGCCCATGTTAATTGCTTGGCAAGGATACAGGAAGGAACAAAGTTCTATCAAAAAGCTTACATGTCTATGGATGGTGGACAAAGATATAGTTGCAGCCGTTCATGTTTGTCTAATGATTCTCTCTCCTGAATCTCATGGAGGACCTTTCAACCATATATATATGTGCTCTATATGTGTGTATGCCATCCACTGTTCTCAGTATCTCCTCACAGTCAAATCAGAATGGCCCAGATAGCTGGAAATTTGATGAACCAACCACCCTGCTTTTGCAACTAATATGATATAGTTTCTCACGAACTCTATCAGTTGCTTGTAGTGACACATAGTACACTATCTAGGTATACTTATTACTTTTCAACTGCCACCTGACACAGTGAACAGTATGTATAGCATACAGCGATTGTCTGAAAACTTTTCTTATGCGTCCTAATAATTGTGCAGCAAATTCTGTATTTGCATGATTCATGCCTAGTCAAAAAAAACTAATCATTTGCATATATGCTCTGTACCAATGGTTCTCAATCTTTCTTAACACGAGACACATCATTCTGCAGCGTCTGATATGACACACCTAGACGGCAGCACTTTGACGGACCTTTATTCCTACCAAGGGCGATTAGGCAAATTCAATGAGTCATTGACCAGTGGTAGTGTGTTCACTTTGTTTTGAGATCATTGTTTATTAAGTAGTAACATTTTGTAATGCTTTTGTTTTTTCTGTTTTATATTTTTGTTCAATATGAAGTTTTTAGTTAAACATCAAAGACTGAACATCCAAAATGATGTTCATTGTAAAAATACAAGTAGCGATTTCCCCGGGCTGAATAAAAATGCCAAGGTACCTTACGAGATCATGTCATCTTCTGGTGTTGTGCATAAGTATCATGTATCTGATATAAGTTATGGATTTACTTCTGGTTCTAAAAATTATCCTCTTCCCGAATGTGTTGTATGTGGTGAAAAATTTAGCAATGGAAGTATGGTTCCAAGTAGACTTAGGAGACATTTACATACTAAACAGTCATTTAATAGGGAAAGGCACATCCCATTTCAGTCGTTTACTTTCTTCTCGGGCAAGGCATGCCAAGTCAATGGAAAAGATAGCAACAATTGCACAAAAGGCGCAAGTGGCAAGTTATAAGGTGGCTGCAATAACTGCCAGGAGCATGCAGCCGCATACAATAAGAGAAGCTTTTATTTTACTTGCTTGCAAAGAAATAGTTAAATCTATGTTAGGAGAGGCTGCCGAGAGGGAGATATCGAATGTGCCTTTGTTGAATGATAATATCTCCAGCTGCATAAGAGGCATATCCAGAAACAAATACCCAAAAAACTAGATGGTAAAAAATTTTCACTTCAACTGAATGAGTCGATAGACATAAGACAAAAATGCCAAGTAATGAGCTATAACATTTTTAGACGGAGATTCTATTATGGAGCATTAATTATCATGCACGGAATTACTTGTGACGTCAACAGGATTAAATATATTTAATTCTATATCAGTCACGTTGGAAAAAAATAAACTATGTTGGGGAAATTGCATTTCAATGTGTATTGATAGTGCACCAGCAATAATTAGTCGAATTAACGATTTTATTTCAAGATTAAAGCAAGATTTTCCGGACATTGGGTACACTCACTATTTATTACATAGAGAAGCTCTAGTAACTAAAACGATTACTGCAGCTCTAAAAAGTGTAATGGACTCAGTATTGCTCTGTTTAACAACATTAAAACTAGAGCAGTTAAAACTAAATTTCCCAAAATCATGTGTCAGGAAGTAGGAGCTCTCCATAAAATGCTGATCCTTCACACTGAAGTGTGCTGGATGTCTAAAGGCAAGGTACTCTCCAGATTTTGTGAACTCAAGAATGAGTTATTAGAAATCTTTGCTGCAGAGAAACCCGAGTTTTCCACCCTGATTAAAGATGAGACTTGGTGTGCAAAAGTTGCATTCCTGACTAACATCTTTGGATATTTAAACAACCTTAACGCGAGTATGACGGGGAAGGAGGAAAACCCTCTTTACATCATGTGATAAACTGAATGGGTTCATGGGAAAAATCAAAATATGGAAGGCTAAAGTTGCAAAGAATGACCTGGAAATGTTTAAGCTCACAGCTGAAACTGATCAAGAGATTACTTCTCATTTAATCTCAGTACATCTCTCGGTTTTGGAGGACAATTTACATCATTATTTTCCTTCCCTAAATGTCAATGAAGGCAATTGGGTTCGCAATCCCTTTGCCGTGACTATTGCAGACACCCAACATCTATCGTTAAAAAAGGCAGGTTTGGCAGAATTTCAAGCCGATCGAACCCTTCAACTCAAATTTAGGAAATCGACACTATTTCAATTCTGGAATTTGACAAAAAACAGCTCTCAGTCATATCAGAAGAAGCTCTATCTATACTAATTCAGCTTTCTACAACTTACCTGTGCAAATAGGGATTTTCCGCAATGGCCAGCATTAAAATAAGAAACGGACGAGGCTTCTTTCCCTTTATCAAGAATTATGGGTATGTATCTGCGATTCAACCCCATATTGACCAATTGGGCAAAAATAAACAAGCACTTACTTCCCATTGAACTATAAAAAATTCATTATTGACTCATTAGCTTCAGCCATTCCAATTTTCACAAATTACTTATGTAGGCTACGTTTTTATTAATAAATAATGTTCTTTAAAATATTTTTTCACGACACAGTCACGGAATTTTGCAACACACTAGTGTGTCACGACACGCGCTTGGAGAACCACTGCTCTATACTAATGTTTCTCAACCTTTATGAGGCTGAGGCCTGGCAAATTCTTTTTTTATAGGATGAAAGCCCAGTACCAGTCAATAAACGTACTTGTGAATGCCTTTCTATTTTTTTAAGTTCACACATTAAACTATCATAAATACGAACAATTAATTATGGCTTAATCATAAGAAATATCAGTATACTCCTATTAATATACACTTCCTTGCTAACTGGTAACTGGCATTTGCAACATAGGTGTTAGTTCATTCAGTTTTAAGAACAGAGGATGCACTGCTCATTATTATAATCGGCTTGCAGGCACTTTCAATGAGCAGTTATATTGAGCAGTATACCCTTTCTCTAACGCCAAAAGATTCTGATGTGTGAAAATTCTCAATCATTCATGAATAATTCACGTATTTAAATAAACACGGCTTGATCACTGGTATTTCCTGCACTAACGTTATTTAGGTATTCTGGGTCTCAGCTCCCTCGTGCATTCAAGACTGTTATTCTCCTCAGAATATTTCCTTGTTAAAATATTTATTCGTGAAAAATGCTTGAAGAACTAAAATGGCAAGTTCCAGGAGAAGCTCTCCTGGCACAGTGAAATTGATGCCATGCCACGGCCAGGCAGTTGAGAAACACTACTTTATACATAGCTGTATACCAACTTCCATAGTTAACAGATGGTTATCTGTGTGTGTGTGCAATTATGTTTTTTTTTATTATTACAAAGTGTATATTAAATGTTCGTGTATTTAAATTCTTGCTACAAATTTGAAATAAAAGTTGATTTGCCATTAAAATATATCATTACTTCCCCATAAGGAACATGGCAAAATTAAAGAATTATATCTAGAATAGAAGAATTATATATTATAAGTTAAAAGTTGTCACCTTACAAAAAACATACCTGATCTAAGTCAATTTCATTCACTTTAAATCTGTGACCAATAAATACAACAACCGGTCGACCAAATTTATCAACACCAGGATTGTACAGACATCTCAAATTTGCAATGGCACGTAAATCAGTATTTCTTGCTTTTCGAAGAAGTCTTTCGTATCTAAAACAGAAAATAACTTAAAATTAATCGACACTACATGATAAATATAAATAAATTTTGCACAACTAATGCAGTTAATCATTTGTTAAATTCTGAAGGTTATCACAATCAGAACGAAGTAAGTTGATAAAATTTGTGGAAAATAAAATCTTGATAAGATTGAAAAAAAAACGTATTCAAATAATCAGGAGCATTTCCTAGATTTCCTGTAAATATAATCGTCTATATCAGTCAGATATGGAAGATACTTCATGCTAAATTAAAAAATAACATATTTAGTTCTATACATACAAAAGGTTAAACACTGGTAAAATAGCAATGAAAAAGATCACTCAAGCTTTCGGACGCATCAGCAGCAGTCCTTCATCAGGAGTAATGACGATGTTATGTTTCTGTCTCTTTTTTATACTTGAAATTTCTGGAAAACCCTTCATCAGAGTAGTCCCGCAGAATGGAAAAACCCAATGAGAACCAATGGGAGGCCTCCAATAGAATCATGGAAGAACCCAATAGGGACCAATGAGAAACCTACACTGCGGGTTACCTAATGTTGGGAAATCCCATACATTTCAGAGTAAGAGTTGTTTATAAGTTTCTGGAAGTGGTTGTGATGTATTAATGGCTTTCCCATGTAGTTTGTAAGTTTCCCAAGATTCTAAGAAGAGTCTACTATTCTTGTTTGTGATGTGACGGTGTAGTATTTTTGTTGAGTCCCAGTCGGGTTCGTGTCCGTGTTGTAAAGCGTGTTCTGCCAGACGTGAGGCTATGTCTCCTTTCGCGAGTGCTTGTTTGTGTTCTTTTTTTCTTGTTTCCCTTTTGTATGTAAATTTCCTCCCTGGTACCCTGTATTTTATTTCTATATTTAGTTCTAAATAAGAATTACAACAATGCATCTCTACATGCTTTTTACACAGGTTTTATATTATATATCTGTTTTCTACACATATTCCATAAAACTGTTTTATAAAGTTCATTTCACTAATACAATGATTCTGGTTCAAACCAATGGCATCAGTAAAAATGTCATAATCTTTCATTCCGAAGATGATAGACATATTGCTGTACCACAACAGTTTCATAAATGACATAACAAGTATTAAACTTCATTGGGCAAAAAAATAAAATTACAACACAATATACCAGCAGTATAACAAGATTTCAAAAGTATGTTATATATATTTATATCTCTCTCTCTATCTATACTCATCATCCCCTACTAGAATAAAGTCACAATTCATAAACATAATATTATTGATATATATATACATACAGTAGAGTCTCCATATAACGAACTTCCATTTAACAAAGTTTTCTATTTAATGAAATTTTCGGCGGAACCTTGACTTTGAATGGCACTAACATGTAAATTTGTCTCCATATTACGAAAAACAATTTCTATATAACGAAGTTTTTTTTATAAAGAATTTGATTTTTTTTTTAATTTATCTTTTACAATTTTTCTAGGGCCTGTGAGTTAGAAGGGATAGTTGAGCATTTTAAGCAAAAAGATGGAGGTGAGGTAGCCTTCTGTATTGTAGACATAGGGCCAGTTGTGATAAATAATTCTATTGTTCTAAACTGGGAACTTCGAAGCAGCGGGGGTGTATCATTCTGCATGTGTGGCTAAGCCACGAAATTTGCTTCTCGCACATACGTATTGCATTGTTTGAAAATGGGGTTGAACTCAATGGGGAAGGGGTAGGGAGCATGCAAGGAACATCTGGAATAAGTTTTTAAGAATTATTTCTCTGTTTCAAATATATAGTATGAGGATTATACAGGTGCAAGGTAAGCCTGGTCTTTGCTTTTTGTTATTAATTTGTACGTACTTGTATACAAAAAATATTTAAATTCGTAAGAAAAGAAGAGTCTACTGAACTTAGTTTTTACTGTCCAAATTTAACCTTTTTCATTTTATCGAAATTAAGTTTCAACATTTATGTTAATTTCTATTTAACGAATTTTCCTTATAACGAAGTTTTTCAGAGGAACGATGGCACTTCGTTAAATAGAGACTCGACTGCATATATATATATATATATATGGCCTGCAAAAGGGTTGCTGGTATCTAACTGGAAGGAGACCCACATGCTGAACATATGTGACGATGTGTGGAAATGGCCGGGCCAGTAACCTAGTGCCCTACTCCTCCTTCAAGTGGTGCGGGCCGGGCTTTCTATTTATGAAGCAAATTAATATTTGCTGCACGAATAGAAAGGGGGAAGGTGAAGGCTAATTCACCAATCCGTCTAACCAGCGTGGTGAAATGATGGCTAATTCCTTCATTATGGCCCCTAGTCTCCAGGTGCTGGAGTGCTCCTGATAAGGCAGCGGTCAGCGTGGCATGAAAGCAGGAGGTGTTAAGAATCACTGGAATGGCCCAGGTTGTCGTTTGTTATTGACCTTGGCTACATACAATGGACGATCCCTTGCTTCTGAAGCAAAACTTCATGAATTGGAATAGGAACTAGACAAGATCAAATTGGACATTTTAGGACTGAGTGAAGTTAGAAAAAAAGGTGAAGAGTTGGTGGAACTTAAAAGTGGACATTTGTTTTACAATACAGGAAAGGAAACTTGAAGAACAAGTGGTGTTGGCTTCTTCATCAACAAAAGAATTAAAGATAACCTTGTTGAAGTTGAAAGTATGTCAGCTCGAGCAGCAAGGCTCGTTGTTCAACTAACCACATATCAATTTCAAATAATACAAGTATATGCACCAACATCAAGCCATACTAACAAAGAGGTTAAGGAATTCTATGAAGAAATCAAACGGTTACACACTACGGGGAAACAACACAACAAGCTCATCATGGAAGATTTTAATGCAAGAGTTGGACAACAGGAACAAGGACAGACATCAGTTGGTAAATACGGATACAGGGAAAGGAATGAACGTGGCGATCAACTAATTGAATTTATAGAAGCTGAAAATTTTAGAATCATAAATTCATTTTTTAAGAAGAAACTACAAAGAAAATGGACATGGAAACACCCCAATGGAGGAACCAGCGAAATTGACTATATCCTGGCAAACAAGAAATCAATTATTGAAGATTGCAGCGTACTGAACAGATTTAATACTGGAAGTGATCATCGAATGGTGAGATGTAAAATGCACTTAAATACTAAACTAGAAAGGCAGAAGCTCATTAGGAAACAAGTATGTAAGAGGGTGGATTTAAAGAAATTAAAAGAAAATACAGAGTCATTCAAGTTGGAATTAAAAAATCGCTTTTCTGCACTGGAAGGACTTATTGAAGAAGTTGATATCTCAGAAGCAAATGAAAACATTGTTAAGACAATAATTGAAACTGCTGGGGAAATTGGTGGTGTAATATGTAAAAAGCAGAATAGCAAATTATCTGAGAAGACGAAACAACTCATGAAAAGGCGAAGACTTATGAAGGTGGACAATCAAAATACCAGTTGCAAGATCGAGTATGTAGAACTTTGCAAAACTTTGCGCAAAAACATGAAAGAAGATATAAGAAAATTCAATTGTGAGTTAGTAAGGAAGGCCATTGAAAGCAACAAGAGCCTTAGGGTTGTTAAAGGGAGTTTGTCTATTGGGAAGAAACACATCATTGCATTAAAAGGAGAGGATGGCACTGTAACAAGAAATAGGGAAGAAATACTTAGAAGAGTTGAAGAATTCTACAGAAAGCTGTATGAGGGAAACAGTGGATTAAACGAAGACTGTGAGATAGCCGAAGGAACAGCTCCTAAAATCTTAAAAGAAGAAGCATTTGTAATAAAAAGTATGAAGAAAGGAAGATCCCCTGGCGATGATGGTATTACATTAGATATCCTAAAAGAAGCTGGAGAATATGTAGAAGACATACTTGCAAAATTCTTTACCAAATGTCTTAACAGCGGTAACATACCAAACCAATGGGATTCTGCAACAGTAATTCTTTTGCATAAAAAAGGTGATAAAGAGGATTTAAAAAATTACCGACCAATTAGCTTGTTACCTGCTATTTATAAAATCTTCACAAAAGTTCTAACATATCGCCTGCAGAAAAAATTAGATTCAGCTCATGTAAATGTTGTCAATACAAGTTGACAACACAGAGCTAAAAATTGCTGACTAATATATTTACCTTGGCCAGCTGATTTCAATGGAAGGCAACATTATGAAAGAACTCAACAGACGTATTAAACTTGGCTGGAGTGCATTTGGCAGAAACAGTTTTATCCTGAAAGGAAAATTGCCTTTATATCTAAAAAAAAGGTCTTCGACCAGTGTGTATTGCCAGTTCTCTGTTATGGATCAGAGACATGGCATCTAACACAGCAAGACGGAAGTTAGAGACAACCCAAAGGAGCATGGAAAGGTGAATGCTTAGAATAACTAGGAGAGATTGAAAAATGATAAACACTTGGGTGAGAGAGCAAACTAGAGTAGAGTACATCATTGTTAAAAGACTGAAATGGAGATGGGCTGGACATATTGCAAGAAGAATTAATCAATGATGGACAACAGAAATTCTCAACTGGATTCCAAGAGACCACCGAAGACCTAGAAAACGTCCTCAAACTAGATGGGTGGATGAAATAAGAAAACAGGTTGGGGTGCCGTGGGGTGAAGTGAATTGCTCAAGATAGACTTGCGTGGAAAGCACTTGGAGACACCTTTATCCAGCAGTGGGTAGATTATGGTTGAATATATACATATATATGGACTTTCATTTAAGGGGGATGTTGAACACCGAGATGGTTCACTTTTGAAATCACATTGTACCACTGCAATATACTCACATACGAGGATTGAAACTTTAATAGTCACAACTATTTGTTTACAGTTGACACAAAATGGATGCATGTTACCAAGTTTTACTGCCCCTAAATGTAGTCACCCGCATAGTGCACAACCCGTTGCTATCGATCTGGAATTTGTACGATATCTTTACCAACGCCTGTTGTGTTGATAGTTCGAATGGACCGGTCTACTGTCTGAAGAATCTCTGGAACAGTTCTGAAGCGAATACCACGAAGTGGTTCCTTCATCTTAGAAATCAAGTCATAGTCACAAGGACTCAAGTCCGGGGAGTATGACTTGATTCCTTAGATGAAGGAACCACTTTGTGGCATTCGCTTCAGAACTGTTCCAGAGATTCTTCAGGCAGTAGACCGTTCCATTCGAACTATCAACACTACAGGCATTGCCAAAGTTATCCTACAATTTCCACATCGCTGGCAACGGGTTGTACACAATGCTGGTGACTACACTGAGGGACAGTAAAACTTGGCAACATGTATCTATTTTGTATCAATTGTAAATAAATAGTTGCCACTATTAAAGTTCCAACCCTCATATATATAATAAATACACTGCTTGACAGAGGAAATGCTAGACCATGAAGGAATACCAAAAACAGACCAAACAGCATGCATAGATAGCTAAATGATTTATTTTTGACATACAAACAAGGCTCCAGTGGCCTAAAATACATGATCAACAAGAAGTGGAACCTCCACTTTGAAAATGCATTGCTGGACTCGACATAGCGTCGATTCAATGAATGTCAAAATAATGTCCTGGGGTATCGTTCAGCATATGGTGCTGATCTGAATCGATAGTTGATCTTCATTTTGTGGGGGTAGGTAGGTATTTCACTGACATCCAATTGTGTCCCACGAATTCTCGATTGGCGAGAGATCAAGCTGGCCATGAAAGCTTCTGCATACCTTACAGCATTAAGTTGGTCCGAGCAGTATATGGTCAGGCATTACCATATCAATTGGTTAGTTGTATTTTTGTGACGCAAGGACAGCAAGGGTTATTTATCATGCTGACAAATGATGTTTGGAATGTCCTGCAAATATGGGAGTACCACAGGACACAACAGCATTGCGGCATGCCATTAATATGCCAGTAATCTGCATAAGAAGTGAGTGGCTGTTGGCACAGATAGCACCCCAACCAGGACGACACATTGATGGGCAGTGTGGTGTTGGAAAATAGACGCCATGGTGAGCTGATATGCCCCGCGGACAATCCTTCTGCGCATGTGCGTGGATATTTTCATCCGATTATGTTTATTCGGCTAGAAAAATAGGAGAAAATAGTTTCTCCTGTCGCATTATGTGCATGCGTGTTTATTTCACATATGTTTGTTGACAAAAAGGATGTGGTGTGGATTAGATTTTGTGTGTGTTTACATAACAATAAGGGGGTGTATAAATCCCTGGGCAAGGGGATAAAATTATAATTTATACTTATAAACATATACTGATTCAGACAGCGCACATCGAATGTGATCGAAACGGCACGAGTCGCGAAGCGACGAGCGGAGGAAGTCTGGGGGGTCTCCTCCCCAGTTCGGTCTCTGTGATTCAGGTAAGTACTGATTTATTTAAAACAAATGCTAATTCATAATCAAAATACTATATTAGCGGGGATATCAATAGGGAGCTACACCATCGTTTGTATATCTAGCCAGATGACAGCACATTTAGCTATTTTATAGCGTGTTTCGGCATTACTAGTACCTAAGCCGCGACGTGTTTGTCCACGCACATGCGCAGAAGGATCGTCCTTCGGTCAGATGCGGCATATGCGCTCACCCGCTAGCGTCTTGT